>JBBMOE010000070.1:1090782-1377540 GCA_037975065.1 Chaetodon trifasciatus
AGTTTGAAATGATTTCGTGTTAAACTGAAGTTTATCTAAAAAATCTTTTGGATGTTCATGTTGCTTGCTGGAATAATTTCAAAACAGCAGCGATGCAAATGCACCGGCTCAGTGCCTCTCAGGCGTAACCTCGACCTGAAGCGTTTTTTCACGCTTAAGTCTATTTATTCAACAATATGTGTGTAATGCGAGGGTGATGCCCAATAAAAAAGGCACTGAATAAATATAGTGTGTAGCAGAGTATAGACAGAGCACACATGCACATACATACTTCTTTTACACTATGTTTGCTGAAAGCTGGAGCTTTGTAACGTGGGTTTAAATATGAAAATTGCCTTCTTCACTGTCAATCTTGTCACTGCCAGTAATACAGTATGCATCAGTATCAGTGGACAAATAGATTAGGAGGAAAGGAAAGCACACACCGTACACATAGTTTTGGCGGCTCCTTTGAATTATGATATAATACGTCCAAGAACAGTCAATAAAATAGGTTTGCAAATGAGGCAGATTGTTCCAGTGTGAGATTAGCTGTGGACACACACACACGACCAAGCGCATGATCTCCACCAGGCGTAAGCCTGTAGTATGCACTCATATTACAGCTTGATAACCAGCTCACTGGTTACTGGTGGTATATGACTTGAGGCGGATATTAACAATTGTGCCCTGTGTCTGGAAACACTTGGGAGGTAATAATTAAATATTGTCAGTGTTTGTTTATGGGTACAATATATGTTGTTTTCAAACCTTGATAAGGCTCAAACGACCAGTGTTAGCATTTCCAATGAGAGTGCATTTCTGAGTAGTTATGTAGTATAACAGTCATAAAAAAAGTTTATTTTCCTTATCTTTTATCCTTATGGCACAGCAGTTGTGTGCACAGGAGTTCTGCATATGTATCGTGAGGAACAATACTGTTCCTGTTTATAATTTATAATCCTGCTTTTTTCTCCCCAGGGAGCTTTGCCAAAGGTTGGAGACCGTACGCTGGAGGCGATGCTGAAGTTAACCAAAACCTCCCTGTTCCAGCGCCGTACAGTCAAGGAATTGCTGTGGGGTTACAAATTCGCCAATTTCATGGAAATTGGCCTATTTGTACCTGTGAGTAAACAGATATTATGGCCTTGCATTTAGACATAATAGCAAACAGGATCTACTCAGTAAATTACACAATTGTAATGGATGTGTTTCAGATCCAAACGCAGTACCGCAGATTTCTGATGTTGACTTTAATTACAGAATGGGCGAGCCACATTACTGTCCACAGTCTGGCAAGGCATCCAATGAGCACATGAATATCACTCAGTTAATGTGGATTCAAAGTCTCTTGACACGTTTGGCGAAGCAAACATCAAATGATCAAACAAATTACAAAGAACCGACAAAACTCTTCGTCAGACACAGAAGGCTGAGGGATTTACCTGGGAACAGGAGAACAGACAGCCACAGGCAGGCAGGTTTGGCACTGAGAGATCAGGCCAATGTAGAAAGCTGGAGAGTCTCACATGGATGCAAAGAACGATCTGGGAATGAGTGTGTGAGAGCATCTTAAATACTGGGCTGACTGGGAATGAGGAGCAGGTGAGTGGACAGGTGTGAGTGAGCACTGGCTGAGCAGGTGAATGAAAGCAATGGCAGCAGGGAAGAGACTGAAGGCACTGTGACGATAATTTTATCAGCTTATTCTATAAAATGTATTTCTCCTAGTACAATGGTACCTATGATGGCAACTACACAATCTTCACTGGAAAGGATGACATCTCTAAAGTGGGAATGATCGACAAGTACAAGGGTGAGGGGTGAGTCTGATTATGAATAAAGTGAGGTGTTTGTCTTTCATTGTGATATTTTGGGATGCTAAATCAAATCATGCATCAATCTAATGAATGTAATTTTGACCAACAGGAGTTTAAGTTTCTGGAACAACACGTACTGTGACATGATCAACGGGACAGGTGCGGCTCATGACTTCTTTTTCTGAACCCCTTTCTTATAGTTCGCATCTGCATCTCTAAATGCACATGAGCCTCCTTTCTGACCTGATCTCTTCACCCCTATTTCTCAGACGCCTCATCATTTGCTCCCTTTGTGGACAAGAAGAAGCCTCTCTATTTCTTCTCATCGGACATCTGCAGGTATGTTATTTTGTGAGAGCGGTGTTTCTAACATTAAGTGGGCCAGTGTCCATGGACTCTCCTCTCAGTAACCACTAGAGGTCAGAGCCATCCAGTACCAAAACTATGGTCGTGCACTGGCATTATTTTCTGGATATAATGCCAGACATTACTGGGTACATGAAGGGCAGTTGCTGGAAGACTTTTGAACTAAACTTTGTGTTGTTTTGTCTTCAGATCTGTGTCAGCTGATTATACAGAGAGTCTGGATCTGTTAGGCATTGAAGTATACCGCTTCAGCCTGATGCCAAAAATCCTTGCTGCCCCTGTGGACAACCCAGATAACTACTGTTTCTGCACAGATGAGAAGGTGTACAGGAACTGTACCATGGGTGGAGTAATGGACGTCAGCTCCTGTCAAGGTTTGCCATTGTGATCCAGAATCAAGAGGACGTCAGTGCACCTCAGAACTTTCTTCAGCTGTTTCATCTTAATTTGAAATGTCTTTGCTTCTTTGCCATCTAAACAGGCAGTCCTATCTACATCTCTCTGCCCCACTTCCTTCACGGCAGTCAGTTTCTGCTCGAGGACGTGCTGGGTCTTAATCCCAACGAAGCGAACCATTCCACCTTCCTGGATGTGGAACCTGTAAGAGCTAGTGAAGTTTTGTGATGTTTGACTTTTTAGGGACAGCAACTCTGATGCTGAGTTTTTGTGGTATCTTTTCTGTCAGACGACCGGGTTCACCTTGAGGTTTGCCAAGAGACTTCAAGTGAATATGATGTATAGATCATCAAAAGTGATCACGTAAGTTTGTGCTTCACCTTTTTCATCTGGGAAATATGCTTATTTACTTTCTTGATGAGAGTTAGACAAGAAAATTGAGACCACTCTTGTGTTTGCATGGTAAATGTAAAGATGGTTATCTTAGCTTAGCATAAAGACTGAGAGCGGGGGGAACAGCTACCCTGGCTCTGTTCAGAAGCAATTTAATCTGCCATCTAACGCCTCCAAAACTCACTGATTAACATGGTATATCTTGTTTCTTTAGTTCATAAAAAAAGCTGTAAAAAAAAA
Organism: Chaetodon trifasciatus; assembly: GCA_037975065.1. NCBI lineage: Eukaryota > Metazoa > Chordata > Actinopteri > Chaetodontiformes > Chaetodontidae > Chaetodon > Chaetodon trifasciatus. The sequence goes on from JBBMOE010000070.1 coordinate 1,093,977, forward strand.
TTTTCAAACCATTTTTCCAGTTTTATTGGACTGCTAAACTAACCGCTAAGCTAACTTGCTTTGTATCTTTGTTTTATCTGTACAGATTGTACTATTACCTATTAAAGAGGCCAATTTTGTTCACCTATGAAAAAAGCCAGCTGTTTCCAGTCTTTATGCTAAGCTAAGCTAACTAGCTTTTGGATGTAGCTTCAAATTTAACACCCAGATATGAGTGATATTAATCTTCTTATTTTAACTCTCAGAATGAAACTGAATTCAGCGTATGTCCCAAAATGAAAGCAAATCAGCAGTGAAATTCTCGCTGTTCACCTTTGTTGCACCTGTATTTCCTGTCTGTACCGCTACTGTCAAATGAAGGCATAAAAAAGGGATGCTTGAGACCATGCACTGAATGCCAACTAATGAGCTCTTTCCCTGCAGGGTGTTAAACAACGTCAGGGATTATACCATATTCCCTATTGTTTGGGTGAATGAGGTAAGATGGAGCCCTGCAGTAGCAAAGTGTAAACAGTCTGTTTGCTTGGGATGCATGATAATGACACTCTCTCATTCTCTGCCTCCATCGATGTAACCAGATGGCTTCGATGGATGAAGAAACAGCAGAAATGTTCAAGAAGGAGCTCTTCTCCCGTATCGAGATTTTGGATATAGTCCAGAAGGTGATGCTGGGCGTAGGCGTGTCCGTCTTCGCCCTGTGTCTCATTGGCTACTGCATAGTGAGATGGAGAGATAGCCAAAACAAGATCGCGTGAATGAATCATGCAGAGGTGTCTGCTGTGCGCAGTGCATTTCAGCTGCTGTGGGAAATCATATCTTTTGATATATGTAGACTTGCACTTTGTAATCTCAGTGTTATTTAAGTCACACCTCCTTTGTTACCGGGGGAGGGGGAATACTGTGAAGCTCAAGAGCTGAATTCCTTTGCCAAGTATTGTTTTAATCGCAAACACTGTAACATTAAATCAATCAGGGATTAGAGGGAATCCTCTTAGCTGTCAGGGTATCAATCTGCACAGAGGAGAGACGAGTTTGCTTGACGTTATATGAAGGAAATGTACATGAATCTAATCTTACACAAATGTTGATATCCTACGCTGAAATAATGCCTTCAAGATGAATAAAAGCTGAAAAGGAGTTTTTCATTGGGTGTCCAAAATACAGCAGAGACTTCATACAGTAGCATGATGTGCCCCACTGTGGAGTCGATTAAATAGACAGAGGGATGATGTATTGCTCAATAACAGAGGGAGAAAGTTCACATTTTGAAAAATTATACTAATTAAAACATCTGGCAATAAAATGCATGATCTTTCTGCAAAACTGGGATTCATCCGAACAGATTTATTCAGGCTATCACGACATTAATAAATAGAAATACACGTTTCATAACACGGAAATTACACTGAGTTGAAGCTGACGTGATGCTGGTCGCACAGTTTTATTAAACGTGGAGCAGAGATCTGCATGATTGGAAGTACAGCTCGAAAGTCTTTTCTCAAAATGAAAATAATACCGCAGTATATCTCTGCAATTTGCAGATACAGTCATAGTTGGTGAAATACAATGAAATTATGTACACAATGAAAACACACTTTCACAAAACTGGGCACCACATTAAATTAAAAGGATGAAATGAACACAAAATACTCTGTACACAAGCAACACATAATCTATCTACATTAACTACGCTTCTGAAAAAAAAAGTCTATTCACAAACGTCAAATATCTCACTGATAATTGAATTAAAAGTACGTCCACTCTGTCATAGACAGCGTGGAAAATGTGGATCCAGAGAAGGATATTGTCACGTCTCAGCATCGACTGTACCGTATAATGTAAACTCCATATTTCCTGGTTTTGCTAAAATGTGCGTCTCTGCCAATTCGGTTGCTCAACTCTAGCCCAGGCATGGATTAAGACACTTCTACGTTACTCATGGATTTCCATAAACATGCTTCTGTGCTGGAAACGAGAGACATGAGAGTGTGATACGATATGCACACTCTCTTACATGATGTACGTCTGAGTAATAGGAATAAATACAGGAGAGATCATGTAAGATGATTGCAGCTCACACAGACACATTGTATGCAGTATTTTACTGTTTGGCCTTTAAACTCAATTAATCTTTAACTTGCAGCATTGTAATATAACACTTTCTACGGGAGCTATTGTCTATCAACACATGAGGAGAAAAAGGCGGACTTTTTATGACCCTACATGTCATTTCACTGAACAGAGACAATCTTGTTAGTTTAAAGTAAATATAGACATGTGAGCAGAATCTAATAAAATAGTTGTGTTATACTTAGCGAGGTCACTCACTAGCCGTGTTTCCATCAATGTGTTTTTATGTGCATTTTAAAGTATCGCATTGAGAAAAGTAGACGGAAACGGCAGAATTTGAAAAAGAAACTTACGTCTGCTTGAAGTGGTTTTTGCCTTTTTAAAAAAAAGAGTTAATGTGCATACCAGGAGATGCATAACGTAGGCCATACCTCCAAGTTTTGACGAAACTAAGCTTTGCATAGCCCAGATGATTCGCTCCAAACCAGCTGATGGAAACGCACCTATCCGCTCGGCACCTGGATGGAAACACGGCTACTGTCAAACATGCATCTGTCTCCCTTTTTGTCCCTTTTCAATCACCTCTATTTACTACCATGATTTCAAATGACCTCCTCTTTTGTGGACAACCCCATTCAGAGCTCGTATCCGACCAGTCCAGTTTCCCCTCTAATATCTAGAATATGATAAGATCAAAGCTGCATCTCATGGTGTATTATCAAAAGCAATATCACCTGAGACCACAGTTTATGAGTGGCACTCACAACAGGGCCCCTTCAGTTTGTGATGAACGGCTTGTGGGTGCCTGTGAGTGTGTGTTAGTGTATGTCACAGCCATCTGGTCACAGTGCCTCATGCAAGAAAGAGAGATATTGCTGAAAAACAACTCCCCGCACCCACCTCCTCGTTTTACTGTGCGTCCACAGTGCCGCTCTGCAGTTTGAGATGAGGGTTGGAAAAATGAGGATCTGGGTATAGAAACAGAGGAAGGTGTGCGTGTCAGTCTCGGCAGTAGCCTGATCCCCATGTCAGACGTCCGGGAGGTGATTGCGGCGGTTGCGGCTCTTCCTTCGGTCCAGCAGGGGCTTCAGTTTGGCCAGGTCCCCCCTGAGAGGTCCAGGCGGCTGGGACGGCTGCTGCTGCTGCCTCTGCTGCAGGTTCTGGAGCTCCTTCCTCTCTTTGCAGTACTGCTGCACAGCCAGGCTCTCTGCAGGACTGAAGGCTGCCAACAGGACCTTAGGGTGCAACGAGCTGGCCCAGGCCCACGGCGACTGCTGTTTGTCTGTCAGCATGCTCACCATGGCCTCGCTCAGCACCCGCAGGCGGATCTTGGCGACGGTGCGTTTGAAGCTGTTCTCCGTGGTCAGGCAGTAGTAGAGGCCCTGGTCGGAGAGCTGGACGGAGCGGATGAGGAGGCCGTGCTCCGTGGAGAGGACACGGTCGCTCAGCTTCACCTGTGGTTGGGTTGTGTCACAACCCCATTTAAAAATGAATATATATCAGTCTGTCTATACAGTAACTACAGCACAGACAGGCGAGAAATCAAAGGAAAAACATGAATAAATACTAAATGCACATTAAAGGGGTCACTTAATGTGTGTTCTGGATGAAGATGGACGACATGACAGCTCCTCAAAACTGAAGCCAAGATCAGAAAAACATGACTAAAAGAAGCCAAAAAGGCAGTCAAAGTGGAGGTGCTGAAAGAAGTTCAAGTCACTTCATCTCCATCAATTTAGAATAATGAGGCTAAAGTCATGCTTACATCCTTAACGCAACACTTTTTAATCCTTTTCCACTGACTACTTTAAGACCAGCAAGGCCAGAGTTTGGAAAAGACTCCAACGATTACACACCATAAAAGTAAAGTGACTTATTTTAAGGCCAACTTCTATTCTCATGGGGAAATGGCTATAAAACGGCCATTACTCTGAGTCTACTCCAGAGAGGCCAGAGCCAAATCCATAAAAGACTTTTCTTTATCAAGCAGGCGCTCTCCCGGCGCCCAGCTTTATTTAATCTTTCACAGCCTTTCCAAGGGTTAAAGGGTTGTCAAATATTTGTAAAATGTTTCCCCGCCGAGCATCAAGCCATTAGCCAAAGGTCTATATCATGTTTGATCATTATCACTGCTCGTTAGGATGCTCCGCTGCCCGTGAGTGTTCCACAGGCGTTTGAGAGGGCAAGTCCTTATCAAACGTGTGAGATCATGATCGCACGACATGTTTGATGTAATGTTTAACTGTGCGAGCAAAACACACAGCTCCCCATAAATCAGAAAACTCATATAAATCTCTAAGGGATTTTCAGGCCCTGTTTCGTCTTGTCACATGCGAGCGAGGGCGGGCCGTGATCTTGAACTCTGAACTCTCTAAATGTCAGACTGACCTCTTTCCTCCTGTCATTGTCCCTCTGAATAAGCCAGCGAATGGACGCCTGGGGAGACTTGGGAAGACACTCCAGGAAGGTGGTGTTGTTTTTCACGCTGTACTGCGTCATCTCCACTGCGTTTCTGTAGGCTGTCGCGCACACACACACACACACACAGTCACTGGAGTCACCTCAGACGTCACTTGCTGACAGACATAAAGCTCACAGATGGACTCAAATCTGCCTCAAGTCCCAACAGTGAGACTGAAATGTTGACACAAAGCTCAGTCCGACACCTGCAGCACAACCAAACTCCACCCTGACTTCATCAGCTTCTGCAGACAAACAAAACAACCTCGAATGCGTCGGTCCAGCTCGGTCTCGTCTCATTTACCGTGTCGTTTTTGTTGCAGCTAAATGGTTCATCACTCAGCTTGCTCTATGACAGGGTTCTGACTAATTAGTGGTAATGGCCATATGGTTGGTTCCCCAAGCTTGTCTTAATTTAGAGACGTAAACTATTCATGGAAATGGAGCACTCAGGGGAGCAAGTCCTCTCCTCTCATTAAACTGCACCCTGCCAGTCGACTGTGTGAATTTTCGTGAAGGATGTTGTGGCGTACCTGGACTCGCAAACGAGCACAGACTCCCCTGGAGAGGCAACAGTCGCAGCTGCAGCTTCGGTGTAAACAGCTGCAATCATTTGTTCGCTCTAATCGTTTTGCAAAGACAGTAAATTCGTCTCTGTAAATGTGAATCTGTTGCGGAAGGATGTCGAACAAGTTGCTTTGCAAATACATGAGTTTGGTAAATATTCAAAGCTGCGTTACTTCACTGTAAAATGTCAAATCTGAGTAGGATGAATTATAAAGCTGCTTGACTGACACCGAAAATCTGAGTTTCTCCTGTTTTCAGTCTGGCTGCAGTTCTTTTGAGATAACTGGTTTCTTTGAGATTGGATATTTTTACCTGTTTTAAAATTCTTGGTAAGTGAATTTTTCCTGTTCTGTTGGCAGATAATTATGAATATTTTAAGCAATATTCCAGTTTTTATTGATTTTTTTGAGTTTTTGCAGCATTCATTTGGAGTTGTGTTTCAAGTTGAGTATTTGCTCTCGCTTTGACTCTGTTTTGGTTTCCACTGTCTCATTAGAGAAATGTCTGGCCTCATAGCTGCTAGCTGCTTGTCTTCACAGCTACTTGCTAATTCGGTCTGCTCTGTGGTGCTGGGCAGGAGGCGTTTAGTGGGTTTTTATCTGAGCCTTTTTGCTAAAAACAGATGCCTACTGTTGTGAGGCTGATGACTGTTAACTGCCAATTAGCTAAGACGCTAAGCTGCAGGGGACAATGCAAAGTTAGGTGAAAATGTCCTATGAGCAACACCTTTCACACTCCACAGTCATTTGATCATACACACCATAAAAACATTGACTAGTGCAGCTTTAATCACCTTTCAGATTGAATCCTCTGCATTGAGTGAGCGGGTTTCCATGCATAATGTCCTGCCGTCTGCTTCTCCTAAAAACAAGGAAAAAACACATTTAAATACACAAAAGCTGAGCAAATACGGGAAAAATGATCATCTCATACTAAAACTGTGGAGGGGGCAGGCGGTGCCAAAACAACATGAGGAAAATCTGACTGTTATTAACAGCTTGAGGAAAAGAGCACGTAAACAGCTGACACGTTTCAGACACATTTTCTGCAGGAAAAACAGGCGCTGAGCTTTTGTTCTGCGACCAAACTCAACTTGACCTGCGTCTGACTGGAACTTCAAGAGACAGGCAGCTGGTTCTTAAAGAGCCCAGAGAGGTATCGGTTCAGAGGCGACGTGTCGCTCATACCTCTGTGTCTGTGTTACGTCTAGACGGAGAGAGGGAAACAACAAACGCAGAACCGGTGACATCGATTCCATTGAAGTCTGAGCTGAAGGGTTCCCGTTCGACCAGCTCTTCTCTGTTCTTGTCAATATATTGCTGTACATTCAATACGAGGGCCATGGTGCACTGATTGATTTCAGATTTGTTGTATAGCCTATGAATCCTGCTGTGGTTGTCTATCGGAGGCCCAAAACCTCATTAGATTCTCGAGGGAAATTTGGATAAATTAAGTGCAAGTGAACAGAAATACTGTATTCTATACAATAATCTGCACAAAGCTAATGTTTATCTAACAGTTGGGAGAGTTATGAATAGCTGCCTCCATGAATGGGCTCCTTAATCAACACCTGTCAGCGCTTATTAATGCTGAAAAATTTGTTCTGGGCTTTAAAAGCTTATTTTTTTTACGCTGCCAACCGAAGAATCCTTTTGGACACTAAATACTTCTCTGCATGAAATTTACAGATACTGAATACTGGCCCAAAACCGCAGTCATGAGCCCTAAAACTGTAAACCTTTGTGCACCTTTTTCCGGTGGGATAGAAGCGGGAACAGCTGAGTCCGTCCCAGGCGCAGTAGGGGTCTCTGGCGAGGCAGCAGTCGGCGCAAGCCGAGCCGTAAGCGTGACAACGGTGCAGGGAGACCTGCGAGACCCCGAACTCCGAGCTGACGTACAGCTGTTGCTGCAAAGTAAACAGTTCAAATGTCAGCCGCCCTGTTTGTCTTAATAAGTGGCCGGCTGACAGGAAAATGAGTCAGGGCGGCAAAAAATTATGGCTTATTATTTCCTTGCCTTTGGAAGGCTTATTATGCACAGGAGATTTCTGTTCATGCATTACCAAGTAGCCACAGACAATGAAGAACATATTTAAACGATAAAACTGCAGTTAATATGTGAGGAAAGCAAAGTTGGAAGGGCACTTACTTTTTTGGAGGATATTCTCAAGTTTGTAACAGGAGCTTGATTCTGAAAAACGGCACAAACGAGGACCAAGTTCAGAGCTTTTAGACGTTTTTGAGAGTTATTTCGATCAAACATTTGAATAGTTACAAACACTTAAAATAAACTTATTTGCTTTTTTGAGTTGGTTAGCTTAGCTTGGCACAAAGAGTGGAAACACAGGGACACCACCTTCCAGCACCTCATATATGGGGGGTGATGTATGCTAGGCTAACAAGCTGCTCCTGGTAGCTTCATATTTACACACAATAGACTGGTATCTCTTCCCAGTCTTGGAAAGAAAGCGAATAAATGTATTTATATTCAGAGTGTTCCTTCCTAAAAATGGACGTACAGCTTTTCAAACTTTTCTTTAATACAAAACATGGTCATGGCAGAGACGGTCGCCAACTAGATCAGCTTCCTTCCAGATGTCTTTAACTTTCTAAAATAAATATATTCTGTCTTTTGCAAATAAATCTCCCCAGAGCATAAGAAGAAAGCAGCCCTGGTCTTTATGTCTGATCACAGGTTGATCACACTTATAGTGATTTAAGCTAAAACAGCATGTGCAAAGGTTCACTTGGGGCAACTGTTGCAGTATGTGAGCATGTTTCCCATCGCTCCACGCTGCATTATGCTGCAGAACATCCATCTCTTGAATGCCACCCTTCTTTTGTCTGTCTGCCCCCCTCTGGCCTTTGTGTTGTGGCCAAACTCGCCCTCCTCCTCCTCCCCCGTGCCTTTGATTTTGGGAGAGAAAAAGGATGAAAGTGGAATAAAAGAGAAAACAGACAGCTGACCTTAAACACTTCCAGCTCCTCCAGGATCAGATCTTCATGCAGGGAATGATTGCTTGGCAGCACAATCACCTTCTGCACTGTACCTTTGTCTGGGGGCAGAAAGCAGACACGTCATGAGCTGTAACCGCACACACACATTTAACAACTGTGTGAAACAGATATGGCTGTGCCCAGACATGTGTGCCATCAGTCAAACAAGAATACAACCGCTGGTGGAAAAAAATAAACTCTGAGTCTGTTTTCCTTTGCCCGTGTTTGCTTTTGAATTAGGCATGATAGCCATGACCAGCTTCCACAGCAAAACCAACTGTGGCAGGAGTGGGAATGGAAGCTCTTAAGCCCGCACAGGGGAGGACAAGGGCCACGGAAAGGGCAAAATGCAACGCTCTCATCATCAATACGGCTGTTTTGTCCTGGGAGTTGGAGCAGCAAGGCAGGAGAGAGGGAGTAACAGTAACGGCTCCTGGAAATGCCTGATAAGAGCGTCTCCCTCGTCCTTCAGACAAAGCTGCATTTTCGGGCTCAGATACGGACAGACAGCGCTGGCTTTTCTTCAAGAAACCAGGCAGGAGACGGAGTGGAGAGGCTGCCTGATAAACACAAGCAGCTGTGAGAGAGAGTCCCACGGCGGCCTGCTGAATGCAAACATGTGGACACGAATGCATTCATAATTGTGAATGCACACATGCATATTATTCTGTTAAAGCACTGTGTTATAAGAGAAGAAACAACAGTCATAAAATCTGTCTGTCCTTGAGGTGAGATAATGCACTTTCATGTGTCAGGCAGGTAAAAACTCTTCTGTGATATGCAAATCTGCAAATGCAACCACTATATATGTCTGGACATATTCTGAAAAGTGTTAGATTTATGTCAAAATATGAGGGCTCCATGATAATTACTGGTCCTGATGAACGTGGACTATGATCAGATTTCTACTGTCCATGTTTTGTCACTACTGAACTTTAATACTTCGTTATAACATGTATGACATTTCTTCCACCAAGGCCAAATCCTTATCTGATGATTTGGATCCCCTCCAAAAATTAATTGGTTTTTCCTTGACCCTTGTTACGCCCTTTCACCGAGTTTCATGAAAAACAGGTGAGTAGTTTTTTTGTAATCCTGCTGACAAACAGATGAACAAGCTGAGCAGAAAACACGAGCTCTTTTGCAGAGGTAGATATAAAGATTGATGTTGATCAAAATAAACATGGCTGAGATCTCAGCCACATGCGTGTTCTTTCACTCAATTCAATGAAACCAGAAACCAGAAGAGTCTTCTCTTAAAGAGGACCTTGCCTTGCAGCGCTGTCTGTGATGTGTTTGTGGCGTAATGATGATGATTATAATCTAAATGGCGTGTCACACCACCTGTGTTTTCAAACCTGCCAACACACCCACAGTGTATTAACCTCCCCGCTATCTATGTGATAACCAGCTGTGGCAACTGGCCTCCACTGAACTTATCATTTACCTTGCTGACGACTCGCATGATAAGGGGATTGTGTTATTGCTGTTTTCCATCCTTTCACTGCAAATTGCCTCTAACTGACCTGCCTGGTCGCATAATTGACTGGAGCTGCGCCAAAACATGCTTAACAGAGATAGACTGATAAATCAGACCAGCCAATGGGAGCTCATAACAGATTTACATATATATCAGCTGATGAATAACAAGAAAGTGTAGTAGGAAAACTGCAAAGATATGTTCTTTTTTCCTGCTTTGTACATATTTTGGTCACAGTTCTTCTATTTTAAAGCATCCTCATGAAAAAAAATGTTTAAGTTAAAAAGAGAATTTATTTTATCAGATTCTTTACTCTTTATACAGTTTCAATCTCAAAAATCCAGTATTGGGCTCTAATGTTCATGATAAAATGCAGCCTCAGTAAGGTTAAAGTCACTTACACTGAAGAAAACGTTCCTCTAAATTTAATCCAGCATTAAATTATTATCTCTTCTTCTTCTATCTGACTTGAAGTGATCTCTGTTCCTGCAGTTCATTTTTAGCATTTCTTTTTCTTCCTACCTACAAAAATGATGACTAAAGATGTTAAGTCTGAATGACAAATTTTAAAGTTTTTCGATATTGCTTGACAACATTTTAGATCCATCTGCATCTTCTCATCTGTGCACATGAGCTTTCTGGTGATTTGTGGAGAAGAGAAAGTGGAAAAGTATCCACTGGTTTGGTGAAATAATCGCCATTTTTCAATGCAGTATTGCCTGTTTTTGAACAAATGAAATGAAAGACTGCTGATTCTCTTAATCAAATGAGGTTTAAATCCATTCAATAAGGACTAGACATGTAACCAAGCTACTTCTAGTTTAGTTAATGTTTCAACACGACCTTCACATACAACACAAATGTAAATGGCCATAAGAACTGATCTGCAGGACCTGTCTACATTCATACCTGTACCCAGGAAGAGCACCTGGTAGTTGCCGTCGGCAGCGATAACCTGGTCCACTGCCACTGATGTGTATTTGTAGTCAGCGTTGGTCCGAACCACCAGAGGTCTCCTCCCCACTGGATAGATGGGGTTGAACATGACCGGATGGTTCCGTACAAAGGTCACCACCTCATCTGGGAACTCCTTTGTTGTCTGGATGTCAGGTGTGAAAGCTCCACCGGGACACTGGAGAAACAAATGGAAGTGAGTGCATTGTGTTAAAAAGAGTGTCTCAAATCTTAATCTTAATTTCTTTCCTTCAGATGAATGTTAATGTTGTATCGTTCATTAATCTGCAAAAACGAAGCTGTAGAATTGTACTGAGAGTCTCATCATTGAGAGAATATGGTGGGACAGTGAATACATTGTAATTATATAATTGATAATTGATCTGAATATATGGAGGTTAAATATGGAGTCCCACAAGGGTCCGTATTCGGGCCTTTGTGTATAAATACTCTTTAGCTGTGTTGTTATTCCTTCTTTAGCGAAAGGTTGTTAAATCTTTGATGTTATTTATCCATTTTTCAAGAAGGAGGCTGGTACTACAAGATTTTTCTTCCCAGGTTAAGATGAATATTTCATATGTAATTTTGTTTTAGAGTCATGCACTGAAATAACCAATGTATGAATGAGAGAATGGCCTAGAAATGAACTCACAGTTCCGGGCCGTGGATAAGGGATGCGCCCCTGGAAGGCCACCCACTGAAAGTTGGGCCCCTCTCTGTGAGCGAAGGGCCCGTTGAAGACGGTGAGGATGTCAGCCATGTTGTACACACACACTGCTGAGCCTTTAAAGACGGAGCTGAGGAAATGAGATGCATATTTTAATGAAACACAACAGTGGGAACTCTACAACTGGAAACCCACCCAGCTAAAATATTCTCCAGATCTGTTTTGATGGGTGTGTGATGCAGTCTGGATGTCAGCTCACCTATTTCCCCCTCATTGATCTGATGTGGTTTGGCTTAGCCATTTAAAGCCACACTGCTTAGCACATAAAAGACGCTTTGTTGAAAAGGGGAACGGACGTGTATTATGCAAAGTGGAGACAGAGGAAGAAACACAGAGTGGAGATAGGAATAACATTGAGTTAGGAGACCTCAAGGGCCTCAGTGTTTGGTTTGGGTGTGTTCTTTGAGCCAGGATACACTACTGTAGCCTTTCTCTGATCCTGAGGTAACAAGTGGATTGAGGGCCTGCAGCAGTGTCACTGTAGGTTAACCACCCAAACTCAATTAGACATCAGAACAGATGGATCAGGTGTCGGTTTCTTTAAACCTCCAAATTTGCTACTCAACCCTGCCGACTGTCACTGTGTGCTGGATAGCAGCAGTTTGAAACGTGTTGCAGCATCAAATTCAGAATGATGCGTATTATAAATAATGCACTGCTGCTTGCCGTCATAGGGCACAAACACCAATACAGCCTTTAGGTGACATGATATGACGTCTATGTAAGATGTCCTTTGACAGTCACCCTGTCCCGGTGATTAACGTGACCACAGAGGCCTGCAGGAATGTTACAGTTGGCTCCATCGCCGCCGGTCTTACCTTGTGGACGTAAAGACTCCAAACACCAACAGGCCCTTGGGCTGATCAGTTTCCAGCAAAAACATACTTTCTGAAAGGGAAAACACACATGTGCACACGTGTAACACCTTTCACAAATTCCCAATATGCCATATCTCCTCATCCTGCAGGTGAGATTGCCAAAAAGTGATGAATTAATAACGGCACATGCTGACAGATGGACTGGTCTGATGGACTAAATGGAAAAGCAGGTCTTAAACGCTGTGTGCTGATGTTTGTGGAGTTCAAAGCTAAGAAAGGGTTGGAATAATATGCTCATGAATGAATGCAAGGTAACCAAGAACAACAGAACCGTTGTTATGAAAATCGATAAAAAGCTACAGCCTGAATCCAGGCAAAACAAGGGAAGTTCATGGATTGTTTATGGAGAAAGCGATCGCTGGAAAACCTTGGAACAAAAATAGCGAGCGTTCATGAATTAGGACGGTTTCTGGCCAATTTTCTAAAATCCAAAGTTTGTTTTAAATTTGTTTCATGGAGCATGACAATAAGATGGAGTTTGAAAGTCACTCAACAAATAAAGGAAATATAAAAACGGCTTTTCCCTCATTTTCCTTACCCAGTTCGTCAAAGTGAGTTTCGGTGCCATCTTCCTCCAGAACTGAGCACACCATCCTGGCTTTAAGGAAGGTGGTCCATTTGTTCACCAGGCTCCGCTGCCCTCCAATGTCATTCTGCAGACAAAGGCTGCACTTAGCAACACCAAACCACAAAGCGCATTTAGTTAAACACACACAGAGACACTCACTGGACACACTCTGGCCACCATGGTGTGGATATTCTTAGTGTTTCCGCTGTTGTCTGTTAGCCTCTCGCGGAAGAAGAAATACAATTTGGCATCATTGGGGTCAGTTCCGTCTGGTATCAGGTGGGCGTCAATGAAGATTGGCTCTGAGGGAAACAAAGGAATGCATGGAGACTTAATTTACAGCAATAAATAAAAGAAAAAAAACTCTATTTGTAGAAATTAATCAATACATATACATTCAAAATCTTTGTGAACTCACCACTAAGCCACTTCGAGTTGTGCTGGTCTGTCCTCACTGCATTTCTCTTGGTCAGGCTCCTGAAGATGGCAGCATCTGTCCCCATGAAGTCAATGTACATGCCTGAGAACAGCTCCTGGTCTAAAGGACACACACACACACACACACACACACACACACACACACACACACACACACACACACACACACAATAAATCAGCAATACGATCACATGTTCAGTCGAACTTAGAAAAAAAGACAATCAACAGCTTCTCTAGAAACAACTGCTCTAGAAACCAAGAAATTACTGAGAGACAGTGAAGATAACGTGGATAAGATACACCAACATTTCATTTTAAGGCTGATAAATAATACAGAATGTGTGTGTCCTGCTCCCAAGAAGAGGCTCTGCACAGCTGCTTCATGCTTTATATCATTCCTTTACTCTCGCTTAATCCTCCATCAGTTCCAGACCATGTGTTTTGAAGGATATGGGGCAAGTTAGTGGAGGATAAAGGGTATGTGGCCTGCGTCCAACTGGCTTGCTAAATAGCGAGTGTCGACAGCACTCAGAGTGTCCAAAACATGTCTGTGGGGAATACGAAGTGCAGATTTTATCGAGCCCAGACGCTGCCTGTGATTGCCCTCTGAGGCCCAGAGTGCCACATCTCTGCTTCCACAGCTTTGCCTTTGACCTCGACTCTATTTGGCAGAGCACCTTCCTTTCCACTCCTTCATGTAATCCCGCCCTCCCCCGCCTGGCATCTCTGAAGGCGCTCCCCGGCTGGCAAAGCTGCTGCTGACATGGCCATGCTCAGGTGTCAGAAAGCAGAGCTGAGGGTGCAATGTGTCGCCCTTAGTCGTGTCAACAGCAACCCAACACCCCTCAGCCAATCACAGATCAAAGGAGAGAGAGTGGGGAGGATATGGCCTGACCTGAAGGAGTACTCCCTGAATGGAGCTCACTTGTTGTGCAGAGAAATTTAAATTATCATACTGATACTGTGGCTCCTGCAGTATACCTTTTAAAATAGCTGACTGACACCTGAAGGCTCCATTAGTTGGACATGTGGTGTGTTAGGCCTGCTGACTGTGGCATGTAACAGCCCTGCATGTATAAATGTTGACAAAAAAGGTTTTCTTTGATTAGTTATCTATGATAGCAAGTCAAGATGTCTGATGAAATACATTTCACCCAGTAAGTGGAATATAGAAAGCTAAGCTGTATAGCTTCAACTTAGAAAATGGAGCCAATCATGCTAGCATTTTTTTCAATACCTATTGAGTCGTTGAGACAGCTCCTGCACACTCTGCTGATGTCTTACGTCATCCAAAGTCTGTTGTTCAACGTACTAAAACCTCAGTTTAACATATATGGTAGAGTTCATAGATGTAGTGTTGTATGATTAACTCACAGCAACTGGCAATTTTTTTATTTGAAAATCATGAAGGTAGAGGTAGGAGGCACCTACTGAGCATGATGGAGACTGTATTGACTTGAGGGTTGAAGGAGCACCTTCCTTTTCCAGATTCGGTCCTCGAGTCAATGTGAAATACTTGTTCCTGTCAAAGAGAGAAGAGGAAGTCAGAGAGTTTGCAGACAGGTTTATATGATTCCGTCTAGCGGCCTCTGCTACTATAAAACTGCATGTATGAGCGTACCAAATGTCCCACAAGGTAGCCCTGCTCGCGCTTCCCTCCATTTTTTGCTTTTAAGGAGGCACAGAAACGATCCCGGCCTGGTCTGCCTTAACTGCCCATGTGGGACAGTAAAAAGAACATTCCATCCAGGAGGAAAGGAGGAATTTCCCTGCTAACGTGTTGGATAGCCATCTCTCCATCTCCAGGTGGAAAGGCTGCCAAGATCCAACTCCCCCCGCCGGCGGTCTGGACGGTCCAAGCGCCTTTTACAGTAACCTGGGTAAACTGTCGAGCTTCCTGTCCCATTCTATTTAGATCTGACCCACGGCGGCGATGCAGTTTAACTGAATGGGATGAGAGCGACGCCATACGAAGATTATTTTTCCAGGAAAACGTGTTTGCCAAGAAGTTGTGGAGGTGGACTGAATCCATATGGTAGGTTCTGTCATTAACCTCTACCGTGCAAAAAGCATCCTTTTTAACAAGGAATTCCTGATGCTGCAATGGATCATGAAAGCCTCCGTCCACTCAAAAATGTGCTCTGTTTATTGTCACTTCATCTTTGACCTTCATCGTGAAGAAATATGTATGTGCAGAAAGGCTGATTTCTTCTCCGTGCTCACCTCTCTCAGTCAAAGATGTGCACACTGTGACATCACACATACCTGCAGTTTGGAAGCCAGTGGCAGTTGATATATACAACTTATGCAGGTGTGATGTGGAACCTTGAAACCTCCAGTACACACACATTAAAATGTCTTACATCAGGCTGTAAAACTGCGGATTCATAGTTTACAAACTACTCGACTTTAAAATGATTTAAATGCTTTAAAAATGTCTGGAGGGGATCTTTAAAATAACTTTCTTAGAACAACATCTGTTTGTGTTGCTCAATGTTTCTGGGGGTCATCCTTATCTGAAAATGAGTTATCACACCCTTTAAAGATTTACAGACTACATAAAAGACTAATTAACTCCACAAGAAGGACATTTATTGCAGTGTGTAATTCAATATGCATCTGAGGAGCACTTTAGAAAAATGAGACACAAAAACACACACACGCAAATAAATAATAATAATGTCTGTTGCAGCCATCCTATCGGTTTTCAAAGCACCGTGATAGTCTGGGGCACGCTCTCAGGGCAAAGGTCCACTCTGAGCTCGCTGTCAACCTCCCACCGCTGCAGCTTGTTATACTTAACAGATCCCTTTTCTTCAGACACTGACATGTTTGAGCTCAGAAGTTGCAAACAGAGCAGTCTGCCTTTCAAACAAAAACCTCCAAATGACAAAAGGCACCACAGTGCGGAGAGAGCCTGGTTGGGAGCTTTCTCGCTCTGCTTATTAGTGTTTGGCAGCAGTTGCCCGTCTGTGGCTCAGTGCTGTTCTCTCAGTGAGCACTTTTCTCCTGGAGGGCTTCCCTGCTCTCACTTATGGAGCTGTGTGGCCGGACATGAGAGCGCTCTCCATCCACTACACTACAGCTCCATTTTCTCCCTCTTATCCTCAGCATCTCCTCTCATGTGCCATCAAACTGAGCGCATAAGAACTTTACCCACATAACGTTTCGAGGAGTCTCTCACATTTTTTTTAACCACACGGCGACGCTTGCTAATTCGTTGTAGACCACTCAAAGGATATGCTATTGCCAGAAAAAATGCCTGCACATGGATTTAACATCAGTGAAAGATCACGGAGGTTTCAAATGCTCTGGTTGTCATCCACTTCATACCTTTCTAGTACTTATTGACTCTAAATGACATTAATGGTATTTTCCTTCCAGTAGAGAGTGGTGTCAAGAAATTATATTGCGGCTATCAATCAAAACATGTTAGATTTTGTTTTGAACCTCAATGTAATTCAATAAAATCTGATTAAACTGAAATAAATACATGAATAAATTCTCATCCACATCCCTTGAGGCATTTTTCTGATCACGTAATCTCTCTCACAGAGACAGTTTACCCACTATCCAGAATATTTCCTATTGTTTCCCTGTGTTCGCTCTTCCCTGTGCTCCCAGTGCTCCCAGCTCTGCTCATCATACACACCTGTCTGCCGTCAGCTCACTACTTCTCCCAGTCTGCTCACCTGCTTCTCATCATCTTATCAGCCTACAGTTTATCCTACCCGTCTTCCTGGTCATGCATGCTAACAGCGACTTAGCCACCAAGCTACCCCTACCACACTGCTCTGGTCTCTGTCCCTCCCTCCTCTGTTTGGAGCACTCATTGCACTCAGGGCGACCTTAACAGTCAACATTAACAGTGTTTCTCAGGGGTAATAAAGAGGAAGACAGTGGTGAATTACTGCCCCCAAGTGAGCAACAGGATGACATCAACTCAATTAAGTTAATGTCATTCGGTTTATTTTTGAAGTAACCACAGAGGGACCACTGCATGTTCTTCTTTTACTCATTATTTCTAGCTTTAGAATGTTCCATCACTAAACCCCCCTCACATTATTTTAGATTTAATAATACTATGTCCACACATTAAGTATAAACACTTAAAATTTATGATTAGAGGCACTAAACGTTCTTCTTTTGCGATGTTAGCGTTGTGAGTGCAGCCTGCAGTGTATCCTCAAGTGATTTAATGGCCGACTGGAGTGAATAATCTCCTGAACATGTGGACAGTTTTGGCCTCTAACATCTCAGCAGTTATAGTATTGGCTGTGTTTACCACCAGGACAGCGTCACCAAAACATGGTTTACACCGTCATGAGTTTGTGTATTTAGTGAAGTGAGTCTGTCGGCGGGTTCCCACCTCTGGTCTGCGGCCCCTGTTGATGTACACACAGACGGGACTGTAGGCTCCGCTGCCACACATGAACAGATGAGTTCTGTTATAAGGCTGCACCACCCGGATGAAGTTCCCACAGCCGTGCTGGAAAATAAAGGTAAAAAAAAGAGACACGTAAAAGCTTCAGACGTCACTCAGATTGATTCCAGCGGACTGTTAAACCTACAGTTTATTGTTATAAGTAGCCTTTTAAAGCAAAATATGCAGCTTTGAGAGAAGAAATGACACATTGTTCTGATTCCAAATGGAAAATTGAATTCACAGGAAATAAAATGCACCACTGATCAATACACTGTCTTGGTCTGGTATGACCAGTAGCATATGATGGCTAATTTTAGCTAACTTTAACATTGTTGCAAAATGCTATTTAACCTTTTTTTTATTATTAAATTAGAAAATGAATAACAACACTCCTCCAATCCAATGCAACGCTGTAAAAAATGATTTCTGTTTTCATGCTTTCTTTCAATCTCTGCTCTGACACAATACACTAACACAGGATAAGGTCTATTTCCTGGTGTACAGCCAGAACAGAACTTGTGTATCTCTCCTTAAGTGTCCTATTCCATATGAGGGAGTAATTCAAACTTATCTCACTTGCTGTGATGGTTATACAATGACATGCTACACGATCAAACAACCCCAGAGCTCACCGGTCTGGTATTAAGGCCGGTGGAAAAAAGAGCGTCAGTGGTACATGTGATATATCTAGGTAAGGCAGATTACTGATCTCCCTCCATCTCTGCTTTCACTTCCCAAACCCGAATGGCAGCAGCGGGAGAGCTGGACTTTGTGGCTAATTAAGCCTGAGCTTGCAGAAAACGAGCGGAGAAAGGAAGAGGGAGAGGAAAGAAGTGGGGAGGAGAGGCGCACGTATCCAGGGAGCCGTCAGGAACTTGGCCGCGGCTGCAGGAATGGCAGCTGCTGCAGCTCACGGTCAGGGCTCAACTCCACCGAGAGCTGTCGACGTAGAACAACGGAATTTTCACCGTCACACACCCATTTCTGTTATTTATCTTGTCCCTCCTTATCTCTGTCGCTCTCACTTTTATTGCTCATTTATCTCACTGAACCCTCCTTCAACCCTCACACACCCACCAGGTCTGCAGCCATATCTGTCAACCTCCACAGAGCCTCATTTACAGCAAATGTCGCTTCCTCTCAACACACACATGCGCCTTTGCGACTATGCAGATAAACAGCGCCTGGCCTCATGGCCTCAAGTTCAAGTGGTGATCATGTTGAGTTTGAAGTGGGGGCATTTAAGATAGCAGCAAACAGGCTTAATCAACCCGGTTGGTCTATAGTTCTCCTTCGATGCCACCCTCTGGCGCAAACCCCTCTTCACCACAGATTCTATCAGAGAAGAGGAACTTAATATATACAGAAGGGGAGGATAACCATAACAGAGGGATGGGGGCTTATGAAGAAACCCATGAGAAAGGAGAGCAGCATTATGTAAGAGAGAAAATGAAACATACTGTGGTAAAAAAAAAAAAAAACAAGGCGTTGGAAAAAGTGACAAAGTTGAAAAAAATAGTAAGAAAAAGAAACTGAAATTTGTAGAAGCTGCATGTAAAAGAGGGGGATGGCAGGAGGAAGAAGGGGGCCATTGAGTGGCTCCACACTGAGATGGCTCGCCCAAATATTTGTGGGAGCCTGTCTGTGACTCAGAGCAGCGCAAATCACTCAGTGACTGGAAACAGCTTCTTTTCTTTTTCTGCAGCAGCATGTTGTACGAAACCCTGGCTCTGTTACTCCAGCTGCTGTCAGGGGATGGAGAGATGCTGCAGAATGTGGGACAGACAGGCAGCGCTGGTCGGCGTGCGATGCTTTTTATGGTAACTTGTACTTTCACCTTGAGAATTAGGGTTTCAATTTATATAAAAAGTTGCTTGGAAGGTCTTTAAAAACTTTCTCTCTGTATTCCCCTGTACTCTGCAGTGCGGTGTCTATAGGCAACTGTGCATGCACTCCTTCTAGAACAACCCAATTAGAGGGAAAACAGAGGCGGAGGAGGAATCAGCCCTCTGAGTCCTACTGTATGTCTTCATTAAATCTTGTTGCAGCTAACAAGTGCTGCTCAGAATCAGGCCGGGTTATGAAATCTCTGCGTCAATGAGCCGCGTCCCATTTGCGAGCTTTGATTCTGGTTTATTTTTCTACAGCGCTCCGAGGCCCTCGATCCTCCCACGCCTCGCTCGCGTCCTGACAAACTGCGCAGATGCCTGGAGGACTCCGGGCCGGTCAGTGACCCCGCAGACATCTGCTCCCTGCTGCACATGTGGTTGGACCTGACACAACTCACAGATGGGAGAAGGAAATCCCAGGAGGCGGCATGCACTGTTCTGCTGGAGACCCACTTGGAGGAACAGATCTGGGAACAGCTGACAAAACCTTTAGTCTACATATTATAGTTCAAGTCGTGGTAGACATAGGGGGTTTAAGACAGTTGGGACAATAGCAGTCTTTTCGCTGGGCAGGTAGATGAGCAGAAGTTAGCTGGTTTTTGTCCACCACGTGTTAGAAGATGAATAGGAGGCTATTTGCTACTACAATACTTGTCAGTGGGAAACATTTATCCTGGATTGAATTTTATCTGATTGTACACAAAACTGTGCAAACTGTGTTTACTTTCATCAGTGCTCTTATTTTTGGACGTGGGCAGATGCTGAATTGCACAAGTAGCCACTCAAATGACAATTATGGGCATTTATACAACCATATTCACCCTGAGGCTAGCTAGCGTTAGCCACCATAAGCTACTGGTCATACCAGACCAAGTAAGGCTGGAAGAGCAAAAAACCCTGAAAGTATTCAAATGAACAATGATGCATTTAATTGCCATGAATTCAACTTCTCAGTCTGATAAGAGGAAGAACATGATGTCATTTCTTTCAAGTTATGTAGTTTTGCTTTAAAGGGAACATTTAAGTGTGAAAAAAGCCTTTTGCACATATGAGGAAGAAGATATAAAACTATGCTAAAACCTGCAGCAGAGTATGTGTTTATGTGGTCTTAAAGATGAAAAATAAGCAATCCATTAAACTTTGAAGCTTGAACAGCCGCCAGCAGCTATTAGGAGCTTCATGAGCTGACATGCGTTCATATCTGTACCTCAATTATCTATCATTTGCAGTATTTGTTATTATCTTTTGGTTGAACTCTACAAGGCCCCAAGAAATCCAGGATGAGGGGTCTTACCGTAGGGTCCTTTCCTGCCATTTGGCATTCCTCTATCTTGCTTGTGGAAGCTGGCCAGAACACCTAGTGAGAAAAACAGCACAGCATTCAAACAAGTGAGGAAGTGAGCCCAGGAAGCCAGAGACAGAGTGAGAGACATAACACGCGTATGCCCATGTTGAGGTTTGATCATATCCTGTTTACACAGACAGAAGTCATGGGGAGAACTGGTAGAAAATGAACAAAACAAATGTAAAAGTTTGTGACAGTGATCACAGGCAGCTACCGTCTGTGGAAAACGTGTGTGTTTTCAAACCCAAGAGAGGTGCTGAAAGGTCTGGCTTGATGAATACATCAAGCAATTTACTTGGAAAAAATGAATGCTGTGCAGCACTCCCAGGGGAAGCCTGAACGCTTTCCCATCTGTTTATGCACTTCATACCTGTCAATTACACTGAAGATATCTCCCTCACCGCATGCCGAACCAGTTATCAGAGACCTCCAGCATTTTCATGCCTCTTTTGAATAACCCCAAAATTGTCCTGGTCGTGGTAAATGTATGGCGCTTCGCATATCATTGCACAGGTTGGAATAAAACCACTGCAGCAGTTCATGAAGCGCCTTACACAAATTTATTTTCTCCTCTGTGGTAGCGAGAGAAAAGAGACGGGAGCATCTGCTGACCTTAAGCGTGCCATGGGTGATGTTGTTGATGTCCATGGAGAGGACGTGGTCTTTACAGCCCACATACATCCTGTCCTGGTCCTCGTCCATCTGCAGGATCCTGTAGTCCATGGCCTTGTCTGATATACTGTAGTGTTCAAAGGACTGGGAGGCCTGCAGGTCTGAGAAACACACACAGGGAAGAGAAAAAAAAGCTAAGGAAAACATGCAAATAAGCCTGTTTCCACACTGAGATGAGAGAGGGTCTCTCCTGCTTCTACTAAATTAAGCTCAGGAGAGAGACAGCTACATGAGAGCCCACATTAATCTCTCTCATCAAACCCAGAGATCTCCAAATTAGGTCTCCGTGCATGAGCCTGGGTGTTTTAAAAGGGATCTCAAAAGAAAACTCAATAACACTGTAATTTTTAGGATTTGCATGTTGCTCTTTAAACATGGGTTAGTTCACACATAGTGTTTTATATTGAGGGTAACTGAAGATCTTTACAGACTAAGGGTTGATATCAAACCTCAAGATTTTTGATGACGACTGTAATGAGTCTGTAGTGCCCAAAACTGCCAATAAGCAAAAGTTTGCATTGAATTTCAGATAAAATTTTGTTTAGGAAATGTCCTTGTGCAGCTGCTTAGTTTCAGCCATTTATTTTGCTAAACGAAAAAAGTTTTTTTTTTGGAAATCATTCAAAACGATGCCTGAAAAAAAAGTATTGCTTTGGTATCATACAGTTGGTTAAAGAGAAGCTGTGACTACAGTGCGCACATTGAGGGGAGATACAGTGTATACTGGATGAAGACGCCCTCCTCTTCCTCTTTGACTCATTAAAAGCGCACATTGTTCACACACACACGAAGTAAACATTCTCAGACAGTTATTTTCAGCCTATTTGCTCCAGAGATAGAGAACCCTCAAACATACCATCAAAGGCCTTCACTGTCAAAGCCAAACTCATGCATATTTATCACTTTTTCAATCTGCACTGAGAGCAGGGGGTGTGCGGGGCAGTGTAGATCTACACCCTCTATTTCCTCCCCTCCGCTGACCCTCTCTGCTCTCTTTTGTATTCCCTCGTCTAATCAACAAACAGGTTGCCTGTGCTTTGCTTCAATGCCTTGGGCTAAAGTCACATTTTCATTATTGTGTGACATACGCTTTTGAGGCTGGAGCCTTTTATCTTGAGGGAAAGTGGCTTTCCTATGGTACCACTCACTCTGATCACAGGCTGTTGTTTGGCACGTTCACCACATAAATGCTGGGGTGTTTAACTTTAAATAAAGACAAGTTAACCGCTTCAGTCGCAGGCGAGTTTCCCACGATTCCTCACTCTCCACATCTATTGTGTTTAGGTAAAATCGCCTTATATGGCTCACACTTTGAAGCGAGAGCAGGTTATTTTTGAACATTGTATCATCTGAGGCGAAGGCATCATCCGAAGGCTAATGAAGAACACGCAACCAAAAATGACTGCTTCTACCTGACGTGCCAGAAATGAAATTAAAAGTGAACGTGCCCTGTCGAGCAGATGTGAGTTTAATAAGGAGAAACCTGTAAAGGAGAGATCGCATCAGCCTCCTGCATCAAAGCTGAGGAGATAGCATCGCAGAAAGCATCACAGAGAGGAGGCAATATTTTCCTAATGCCGAAAAAGGCTTAAGATGTTACATGCTTTGCTCTGCCAGAGTACGAGCCACCAAGGGCGAAAGACTCACTCAGAGCTAATTAAAAACATGCAGGGCTCAAAATTCTGCCAAAAAAAAAAAAAAATCAATTTTATATATCTTCCCAAAATAAGTTCTTGGAGGTGATTCAGCAAATCCTTTCAGTCCACAGCACTGTGCTTCATTTTTACACTCGGGGGTGAATCTTAATTTAAACATTCTTCCAGCAGATTAGGGCTGAGCTGTCGTTAAACATACAGCTGTTTACAATGGACGGTCTGGGCAGGAGTTTTACTTTTACAATCGTACATTATAGCCTATATGGGCAAAAATAATCTCAGTGCTTGAGTTAAAAATTAGAGGGTAGAAGCCAAAGAACCACAGCTTTTTAACTTATATAAAATTGGGGTGAGGCCCTGTGAAAAGGGCAAGAGGTGAAAGAAGAGGCATCTGCTATGAAGCTTCCTCCTGCTAGCTAAAAGATGCTAAAGCAGCTACACTCTATTGTTAGCTAAGCCAAGCCTTGGTTACTATGGAATTTTGGGTACAAAAGCTAGCTTAGGAGGTTTGACCTTTTGATAGCTAATTAATAATGTGACTGACATTGTAGGTCATTGTGGCTTTACGCGTCTGCTGTTTAAGTTAGCTAAAGCTATAAAGAGCTAACATTAGAACAGCAATAGCTCGGCCAACGTTAGCACAGTTTGAAAACTCGAGAAATGCATAAAAGCTATAATTTATTTCGACAAGGAAAAGTCCAACAACAAGCTTTTTATGGAGCTTTTATCTATAATCTGTAATAATTCAACATTACATCACAAAAATGTTGCAAAAACTGTGGTTGCTAGTAGACAGGTGAATTCATTAGCACTAGTCGGTGCCATTCCAGTTTTCTTTTTATTTGTGCTCTGAAAAACGGTCTGTCCCCCACTGCTGTTAGACTTTGACATCATGGTACGCTCCTGTTTCTCGAGCTCTCCTTCTGACAGCATCCCTCCAGAACATTCCACAAGGGGAACAAATTGTTCAGAGGGGTGTGGTGTGGGGTGAAATAACTGTTTCATATTATTGTGAACTTTGTATTGTTTTCTCAGCGGGGGGAAATAGGAGACTTTCATTTTGCCTCATGAGGGTGGACGGCCAGTTAAGCCTGGTGCTGTGAAGAGGTGCAGCGTGGGTGTGTCGCGTGGATCCAGCTTGTTTGCCGAGACACAAACTGAAACCCTCTGGAGCCCACATACCATTGGATCCAGTGTCTTCTCAGTGCTCTGCTTTCAATCTCACACAAACATATGAGTCATGCCTGCACTGCTGCAGTGTAGTAGACCAACATCAAAAGTTCACAATGCCAGATGGTGCACCTGCTCTATCAGGGAGGAGAGGCTGCTCTGAAGTCATTCAATATATGCACTGGGACCAAGTGTTTACAGAATCAATGGCAGCTCATAACCTTGGTATGAGGTCTTTGTAGACTGAGGCTACAACTAGTGTCCAAATTCATTCCCTCAGTGGCGTCCGCAACCGCAACTTTACAGTTTGCACAAATTTTCAAAATTAGACGTCAGAAGCAGAAAACTAAAGTCGGAGCACAACTGTTTTCTGTTTTCATGTTTGTGATGAAGAAACCCTCCGGACCACATGTGGTTCTTTAGTGGTGAGTTTATACGCATTCCTCATTGTTGAAATCACACTACTTTCACAGAGGGAAGCGTGTCAAAAGCATTTGTGGACATTACTACTCAGGCACTGTCAAGCAGCTTGTTATGGACAGTGTTGTGTTTTTGGGATGCATTTTGTGGATGCTGAAGGATAGAACAAGAGATTACAGAACAATAGATCTGTCCCTCTTTGCAAAAAGAAAGAGGCAGTTTTTTGGGGTGGTATTTCGTGCAAAGGTAATGTAAGTGATGAAATGTCTTCTTCTGTGTTGTTTTGTCTTTCTTGTCACTGTCCTCATTGTGGGTGGAGAGAGAGAGAGAAACAGAAAAAAGAGAAAGAGGAAGCAGGGTTTGAGCATTGACAGTTGGTGGGTTTTCTATTATGTATGTGGGCAGGTAGGCCTTAAACTTCCCTGCGGACCTCACAGCCATCCCCAGGGTCCTGCCTTTGACTTTGGGCTTTGACCCATAGTACCCCATCTGTTGGATGGCAGACCAGTGGTGATACAATCCATCCCGATCCATGCGATGGACAGCGGGGTTAGCGGAAAGGGCAAGGTGGCGACTGGAGGGCTGAGACTTTCTCCCTCTTTGATAGGTTTTTTTGTGTGAAGTGGTCAAGCGGAAGCAGCACAAAAGCCCTTTGTTGGACCAGCGGTCATTCAATATTAAACAGCAGGTTGCTTTCTTTGCTGCAGAAGAGATCGTATTAGCTGAAAACATTCCTCACAGGTTGGAGGATGGGCTCTAAAGCAAAGGGATGAAAAAAAGCTTGTGGATAAAAGTTTTCCGCAGACAATTTTTCAATCCTCGATCAATTATTTAAAGGGGTACTCCTGCAGTTTAGTGTTGCACTGTCATAAAGTTGGGGAACTTGTGAGAGACATTAAAAAACATTTGTTAAAATTGAAGCTGCACAGGGGGAGATGGAGTTACTTTTAGTTCCTACTATGGGTCAAGCTCCAAAAATGCTGCATTGTACAGATTTTCTCAGACTTCAGAGAGCTCCCTGCTGTGATACACAAGACATTACAAAACTGTTTTTATGGACTAAGCTGACCTTTAAGTCAAGAAAATTAGCTAAACATTCTGTTTTCAGCTTCGAAAATGTGCACATTTTTGCAGCTTTCTTTGTTTTCTATCATTGTAACTTAAATACCTGGTTGACAACAGTTTCACCACAAGGTCCATTAATAACTATTCTGGAGCTTTCAGTCATATTCCATGACTTTCCTCTGAGTTTGCCCAGTTGTCAGAGAATTGTAGATGTTCAAATTTCAATATTTAATGTTGGCTTTAAAATTAAATAATTACAGTAAACAATTAATAATTCTTGCCCTAAATCAAAGTCAGATCTGCAGAGGTGGTTTAGTGTCCTGCCATTATCTTTAAACCCTGGCCGACTTGCTTTTAGAAGAATTAAATTAAATACAGACAGCAGACAGAACTTTGTTTGTGCTGTCACTGCCGCTTTGAAGAACAGATATCTGAAGAATCTACAAGCTGTGATTGTTGTGGCGGGTAATTCAGCCTTCTGTAAACCGTAAGAGTATCGATTGTTCATGGGCAAACGCTCCAGAGGGAGGAGAACATGCTATCGAGTCTCCCAGAGTAAAAAAAGACAGCATCCTCTTTTATGTGATTGCGGCGAAAGGCCAAGCAGAAATAGAAAGGAATGGATCCACAAAGGGACCTGTCATTGTGCCCCTGTTTGTATGGCAGCAATTAAAGTGCAGAGGAGATTGCAGCACTCACTTGGCTGCCGCTCTGCTTTTTTCTGTTGTGATTATATAGTCGGGAGAGGAAAGGCAACAACCACAAGGAAGCTTCAGTCAGGTTTTCAACCCAGAAGACTTTCTGACAGACTTGGCCTCTAAAATTGTTTGCCTCATCAAATAACCAAGTTCTACAGCAATGCCTCCAGCAGTAAACAACGCCTCCATGGTTCTGGTTTGGGATCTCCATACAAGGAGTGGTCTGTTATAATGTGGCATCATAAAAATTAGAGATTCACAGTGGCTGGAAAGTATGTGGGATCGTTATGAGAGACTGAGGAGCTAGTGCCAAACTGACTGAGCTGGTGTCACTTCAAAAGCATTTGGGGCTTCTTCCAATTTGTTAGGGGACAGCAAGAGGTGAGGGAACATGAAGGGAAACAGTGTGGCATCATGGTTTATTGTGAAGGCAAATTTGGTGGGGGAGAAGTGGTTAAGACTGAAAAACACAGCTGTGGTTTATGAGACCCCCCCTGCTGTTTGCAGATGGATTTTCATAAGGTGACTCCTTCATTTGGCAGAGACTTTTCTGTCCACATGAAAAGGTGATAAAATCAGCATGGGGCAACAATGTGGGATTATTTTGTCAGAACATTAGCTTAGCCCTTGTGGAGCGGGGATAAACAGCTTTAACCAAATTGACTGGGTGTCTGGAGTGTTGGGTTTTTGATTAACACCACTGTCTGAACACAAGCCAAAAGGTCCCTGCACCTAATTAACACTTCAGGGTTGGACAGTGGGCCAAATACAAACCAACCTTGGTGTCTCCCATGGAAATCAGGTCTCATCAGTTGGCTTTGTACCTGAAAGGCCAGCATGAATAAATTAACTCCATGCTAATGAGGCGTGCTTTCCATTCAGTTCAAGGAGAACCTGCTCTGTGGTTGTCAGGGGCAGCCGGTGGGAGGACCCCAATCACCCGTCTTGATAAATATTGAAGCAGGGGCTTATACCGCCCCCTTGTAATTCATCTCTCCTCACAGGATGGACTGTGTTTCATCACAGAGGCCTGACTTCAAATCTGATGCCAAATACCATCGCTCTTTGTCCGGACGATGCTAAGAGCTCTTCAGGTTCAGTTCTGGATGGTTGCACTTACCTAACACAGCGCTGGCCCACTCACACATACTGCGCCAGTGAAAGACTTTATCCTGGCAACTGACAGGAGCCTCTAGAGATAAAAAATGACTGTTGCCCAGAGCGGGACGGCCATCCGCTCTCTTTGGGGACTAGCCTGTTGGTGTACAGTAATGACTGGTGGCGTATACATCTGTCAGAGGGGGAAGTTAAGGTGTCATTCTGGTGCACGGAGACCACCCAGGACGCTTTGCGTCGGCTGACAGAGTCGTCCGATTGTCTGTCCAACAGACATACTCAACATTCCCAGGCAGACTGTGTTCAGCACTCAAAATGCAAACAGCAGCTACTTGTCATGGACAGAAGCCAGTGTTGGCTCAGAAAGGGAAGACTTTATGTCTTTTACCTCTTATTAATTTTCCGATTGTAGTCTGCTGGTAATTATCTATATCCAGACGTTTTCTAATTGGAATCATATGGCTGGACAGAATGCCTGAATTCTTATGTATGCCTTCTCTTACACTGGCTTCCCAGACCAGACGCCACATCTAAATATGACTTGTGAGGCCGCAGTGTATTTTCTCCCTTGGCTGTGTGCGTATGTTTGTGCAGAGCGATGTTATCCAGCACCAATGTCAATGGCCGGTTTCATTGCATGGCTGAAGGTGTTGGCTAATATTCCCTGTAGGGGCCGAAACTTGAGATGACAACCTGTCCATCATGCAGCCTCGCCAGCCAGCTAGTTTGCGTTCCCAATGCTCCAATTAGCACCTGGCCTCCCCTTCACATGTCACCGACGGCTGGTCCTTCGCACAGAACCAACCCATACCACCAGCCACCCATCCTCTTAACCGTGACCTCTCACATGCCCACACCAGGAGCCTCTAGTTACTGCTCACCTCCAGCACACAGTAAATCTCTGCAATTTTACTGTCAGGGAGGCCCTCGTGGAGACCCTCAGAGCGATGGGGCTTGCAGGAGATATGGGTCAGAGGATTCTCTGAGTTGATGTATTTACTAGTCATGGAGGACGGCCAGAGTAAGAAGGAAAACGCTCAACCAGGTGGTTGTGCCATCTTCAAGGCTGAAACTGTGTCAGATTAAAAAAGCTGCATTTCCTCAGTGACATGTTGTCGCTCAGGTCGAGTGGTTCTATCTGTGGTGTTGAGTGAAGGCACAGATTTGCTGTCAGGGCAACAATGACAAATGCACGCGTTGAAAGTGTGGCTCTGTGATTCCAGGAAAAGGTTGTTTGCACGCATTTATGATCGAGGCGCTTAAAGAAAATCCAGTCAAGTCATAAAATATTTCCAGTAATGGAAAAGGAATCTTGTCTCCTTAATCCAGACATGCTAAATGTCTTTGTTACCCCTGCAATGTTAAGCATTGCTAAGTGGATGGAAATGCTTCCATATGAGAGTAGTTACTGAGCCATTCAATAATTTGAGCGTGAAAATACACAACAAAGGACGGAGTCCAAACAAACTTGCATAAACAGTTTCTTAAGAATAGGCCATTGATTTGCGATAATGCAAAGGATTTACCAGTTGACCTTGGCTCTCCTTGAAGATATACTGTCTTTGTTTGTATTGATGGCCATTGATTACCTTTCAACATGTTGCAGAGGACGAATAATAAAACATTCAGCGGGGCTAGCAAGGTCAGACGCAGGAATGGCTAAACACAGAGAGACGGGCAGAGAAAGGCAGGCTGACAGAGGAGCTGTCAAACATCTCACACACTGTCAGCCCCAAGGCGGTGCAAGCTGGAGTTCACCACACTCGCTAACCCTCCTGCAGAAAATGTCCACGCTGCAACTCAGGCAATTAGATGGACATCGTAGGACATGAGTCTGGGGGGAAATGCATACACACACACACAAAGAATTAGTTCTCTTCATGCCATGTAGGCCAGTATTCAGGCTCAGAGAAGACACACACACATGCACCGCTAACCTATAGCTATTTGCAGCATGTCTCTATATGCTGCTGCTGACAGCTCTGACAGGCCGAGGCTTTGTCCTGCCAGGAATTTCCCATAATCACAGAGCATCACTGATTTTACTTCACAGGCTGTATTAAATCTGCCACAGGAGAGTGGAGGCGCAAACGTGCATCTTTAATGTAAAGCAGAGACAGGAAGCTTTCCCGAAAAGAAAGGAATTAACCTTTAGGCACAGACGCAGACTTCCTGACCTGCCTCTGGCTGCTTGTCAGCGATGATCTTATGACATTTTGACCCCAAAAGGCTGCAGATGCCTTTGCCCACCACATGACCATCATGTTCATTCCGAAACATTGCCTTATAATGTTTACGAAACAAGAAGATCTATATGTATCAAATTATTCTTCCTTCCACTCATATTGGATTTAAATCTGAGACAAGAGCTTAATCTAATGTCGGCTGCCCAGGCAAGCTTAAAATAGTCCCGGTTGTCTTGGGCTTCAGGTATTTGATGGACCCACTTAGCGAAGCAGCTTGTAGATTTTGTTTCATAACTCGCAAAGCTGGAAAACCACATCGTTTGACAATGATTCAGCAGAACGTCATGCCAGTGAAATCTAGTCCAAGGAATGTTCAGGCACTCACTACGGACAACAGACGCTTCTGCAAACCCTCACCGCCATGTAAACATCCTTAGCAGACTGACATCCACCTACAGTGCATGAGCAGTATCATTGCTGTATGAATAATGGGGGGTGAGTGGAGGTAGTAATGAGGCATGATAAAAGCGAGCAGGGATCGGGTGTATCCGCTCTCTGATGCCTGGTTCCTGGTCTCAGAGCCTGGTTCTGTTCAGGCTGTGAACAAAGCCCATGTGGCTCATACCAACGTGAGGGAGCGCTCATTAAACTACAGACATCATCTTAATCAATCTCTGCTATGTCTCAGCCAGACTCTCAGCCAAGCATGCGTGTGCAAAATATACAATATCCACAAGCAAGCACGTGCAGGCCCACTTACTTTCAAATAAACATCTTCCCTGGTTTGACATACTTACTGTATGTGCTTCTGAGTTAATACTGTATTGAATGCTGGAGGTTTGCCAGAACAGGGTGAGACCGCTGATGAGGTTAAATGATCCTGATCATAAACACAGACCACTGACCCAACTGCCAACTGAAGGGATAAATGAGGCTGAATTTTTGATCCCACCATTCCTGGAATGGCATTTTGGCCACAGTAAAGCCAACTTCTGATACAGTAGCAGAACCAATAAGCAACACATTTAACTTCCTGTGTTTCTCGGTATTAATATAACTCTCCTGCTGAATTAAACAGAAATCTAGATGTGGCATCATTTTGATGTAAGTTAGCACACAAATTTCACCCAAAATTTGATAACGGCTTTCAGTAACTGGCTGTTTGTGAGCCTTGGTGCTGCAGACATATTACAGATGGTATAAAAAAATTAGAAGTTTCAATATCAAGCCTCTACTTCAGCTTTGATATGCTGGTTTATTGTACTTCCAGAAGAAACGGCTGCTCAATACCTTAAAATTCTATCAGCCTGACTCATTGCATGCCTCAAATTATGCCGTCGTTGTTGAGAAAACTATCTGAACAGACGATCACGACAGCAAAACATCTGAGGAGAAATGTGGGGAAGCGTTCAGAGCATTTGGCACCATAGACGGAAAAACTGTGGAAAAAGTTGAAGCTGTTTGACCTTGCAAAATTACTGTTTTGACTTTATAGAATAAAACTGACTCATAGTAATGCTAGCGTGTCACTCAGCAGAGGCAGCATAGGCAGATGCATTGCGTTTGAACTAATCCAAATAAGTCATCTGATACTGCAGCTCGAACTGATTCAAACTTTCTGAAGGACTGACAGCTCCGATAAGGCCTTCGTAAAGACTTTGAAAACAAGTCAGGCTTCCAGGAAGTTTTAAAAGAAAACTTTTAATTTTGGTGCAATGAGACCAAATATTATACCAATGATATCAGTCGAGATTGTCTTCCACAGATGTGGATAGTAAAATATTTTAAAAGATCCATAAAACAGAGACAAAACCTCGGCAGCAGATATTGATCAGAAAGCTGCCGTCCAACCGTCTCTTTCAGATCGGTATGCTGTCGTGTTTCAGCCTCATTCTGATACATCAAACATGCCATGAAACAGGCCAAATTAAACACTGAGAGGACTAAGATATTTAAAGCCAAAGTACAGGAGTAATTATCTTTTATCACACTGGGGTTCCCTAAATAGCTTGGCTGTATGGAAGGAAGGGGGGGGCTTCGTTTATTATCCGAGGCACGGAAGAGAAACGCTCCGCTTGAGAGTTTATTATTTGGGTTAGCTGCATTTTTCACTGTTTATTATGCGGTTTTAATTGTGGTCTCGCTGCGTTCGCCTGAGGAACACAAGAGTAAGCAGAGTGAGGGAGAGAGGAATGTCAGAGACAGCAACTTCTCTGCAGGATGTGAGGCTACGCCGGGAGTCCCATGAACCTGCCTTACCCCTGGATTGGATTTCAGCAGTGACACGAGGAGGAACGGGGGGGGGATATTCCAGCGTCCAGATCTATGCACGACCCAAGGTCTCACCGACTGGTTTATTTTCTTGATTTACTCTGTTCCAGCTTGTAATCATTAACAGGTCTTCATATCTGGGAGCAGAAGAAGATTACAAGACTAACCTTTTGGCCACACAGCAGGTGCCAAACCACCTGCGCCTTCTTCTCCTCCAGGACACCCGCCTTTCAGTCTTCTTCTATGACTCTTCATTCATCTTTCTGGCTACTTTGGATGGAGCCCAAACTCCTTGAATTCTTCCCTCGTTGAGGACTTCCAGCGTTTGTGGGAGGATTGAGCCTCCACCTTGGGCCCTCACAGTCTTCCTACATCTGGTGCTCACCAGTGCCGAAACTCTCTCCTGCAGCCAGGAGGGAGTTATGACCCCATCCTCCTCAGTTTAAAATGATTTCTAACTCAAAAACAAAGGTGCATCTACTAATAGCTTCCTCATGTTTTAAGCTCAGGTGCTAATTCAAAGCTGGAAAGTAAATTCGCACCTGAAGTTGGCTGTTTGGCTCGAACAAACATCTCCATGCAGCTCTTTCCTCGCAAATTCACCTAAATGTATCATGGTGTAATTACAGCACAGTAAAAACACACATTTACCTCATCATGAAGATAAACACTCATTAAGAATAAAGTCCAGAGCCAGTTAAAGTATTAGAGCACTGCAGAAACCAAAGTCAGACTCTCCTTTTATGGTCCTCTCTGCGGTGAAACACAACTACAGTGATCAACACAAATCAAATCTAATCCGTGCTCTGAAAGGGAATCAAGCATTCCAGGATTATGGATTGGCTCATTTTCAGCATGGCCACCTCTGACCTTTTAAACTGGCTATTTGGAAACACCAGAGGAGTGAGGAGTGAGTCAAAACCAAAGATATGATAGTGATGGTGTAGGTTTTTCCCTCATATTTAGTCATTAGTTTTGGCTTTTTATCAAGCTGTCATGTTTAACAACTCACAGGGCACGCAGAGCAGAAACAGACGGCAGGCTGGTTCTGATATTTGGAACGAAAAACAATAATCAGAGGAACCTGAAAGCTCGAAAGGCAAAGAAATACAGAGAGGGAATGAAACATACAAGGAAAGTATGAGACAAAACTGGGAAAGGTGGCACAAGTGAAGCAAATGTAGTCACAAAAAAGAGAGAGAGAAAGAAACCTACACCTGCTTCAGCCTCATACTGTAAAGCTTTATTAACTGAGCGCAGAAACTTCGTTGACGGACAGCCTCAGCTGCTCTGTGCTGCCCATTTCACAGCGAGAGGTAGTGAAAGGTGATCAAACGTCTCCTTCAGCCCCTGCACACTATCCAGCCGCTGCGAAAAGGTTACCAGCTCGGGGTGAGTAATTGGCTGGCTCACACACACGAGCTAAACCCACCTACCCCTGCACTACACTCTCATTTCAGGGGAGCATCAAAAAATCATAAAATAATCTATGTAAGAAATTAAATAAAACAAGAGGATCAAAACCAGAGGCAGCAACAATGCCCACAGGCCTGCAGCATGGAGGGGTGTGGTTAAAGTTTAACGAGGAACAGATTCAGGGTAGTTCTGACGAGCAGTGCCACCTCCTGCAGAGGTCTGACTTTTTGCTGACACACAGCGGGACAATGGATGAACAAGGGCCGGCGTGCATGAGACTGAAACTTATCTAACTATGTGCACAAACCCGAAGATGAATCTGAGCCAAAAAAACAACACGATTGCATCAGATGTGTGATGCCTAGGTGAGCTGTGTACAGCTCCATAACGATGGAGCCCCGAGGCTTTCCATGATTATCAAGCATTTGTTCAGCATTAGCACACGAAACACATGGCATCAGTGCAACCTCATTACATCTGCAGAGAAACACAACAAGTAGACAAAGGCCAAGCTGGTGGTTTACATTCATTTCAGGGGCGCATGCTTGTTATTTCGTCTTACCCTCAAAGGAAAGGAAGACTCTTGGCAGGGGCTGTGGGAGGCTGGAGACCCCGGTGAAGAGGAAAGAGAGAGCCAGGAGGGAGAGCGCCAGAGCGGACACCAGAGGTGGCCTGGCCCGCCCCTCTGGCCTGCCCATGACTGCACCGCTCAGGAAGCCCGACCAGTCACCACTAGCTGTGTTTGAAAGAGAAAATGAAAGATTTTGAGTACATTTTTCACATTTTTTTTCTGTAATGTTGAAGTTTATCACATTAGTGTTGATGTCTATTCGGCCATTTTAGCTAACACTGCTAAAGCTAACTAGCTGCTTCTTCAGTGCGTTACAGACTTTTTGACTTAATTTTCCACTTGGGAAAAACTGCATTAAGATTATTTTTAATATTCTATAAATGTTTTGCAAATCGTGGCTTTCATCTCAGTGTCTTTTGATCTGCAGACCATCAAATCAATGCTTCATGGGATGCAGTAGTTTTGAGTAAGCACTATAATATTCATATAACACTGTCTCTTACCATGTTTATTTCATTTGAATACAACACCATCCGTCACTATGAGATAATCAATTTTGCAAGGGGACAGAAATAACAAACAGAAATCACATGATCGATAGCTACAGTTAAATCCTGAGTCTGACAGGTCCAGAATGACTTACAAGATTTAGTACAGCACAAGCTACACTGACTGCACAAACAGATGAGAGCAAAACATGTCAGTTAAATCCCATCACTTACTATATCCTTGCAATGTACCTCTCTTAAATATGGATGAGTTAAATCTGCACAAAAGAGCTGCAGGAGAAACACTCCCCTCAGCCTCCTCTTGTTCCTTTTCCATAACAGGACAAGAGCAGCTCAATTATTGATAGTGGCAGGTACTGTATTGCCTGCAGGGCGCTAACTCCTGCAATGCAAAACTCCACTGCTGAAGAAAGGCTGCTTTAACCACCCAAACTGGCTGTTATACTACCTGTGTGCACAGAACGCATTGCACTAGATAAAGGACGATGTCCCTTTCACATGCAAACTGATGATGATGTTCTTACAAGGTGGTGTATCTCTGCTCTCATGGCTTATAGATGTGCTATGAAAAATTGATGGCCGAGAGACAGGAAAGCTGCATGATTGCTATGAAATTTTCAGGTTGGGGTGTAGTGTACAAATAGGTTGGGATATGTGTGGTGGAGTGAAGCGTGACTGATATATAGCTGAGGTGGAATTCTGCAGCTCAGGTGCATAAGGATAACAGATGGAAAACTGCAGAGGAAAGAAATCTCTTTGGCTGCACTTGAGAGAAATAAAACAGCATGAGGGCTCATCCAGACGGCCCCCGGACGCTGTGCTGCAGCCCCTCTCCTGCTGCATCATCCACACACACACACACCCTCCCCCAGAGCCTGCTCCAGCTCGGGCGTCTCCCACAGCTTTAGCCTCCAGGTGGACGACCCCGTCCTGAGGTTCAGCTCTTGTCCTGCCTTCTTAAGTCTCAACAACAGTATACAGTATGCATTTTTTTTTGTTAGTTTTGGTTTCACTTGCTCAGGTTTGACAGATCTGCTTCTGAGATTTCTGCCTCCACCCCAGTACAATGTTAGAACTGCAAGACTTTATCATCTCTGAATGTAGTCCATATAAAAACACAGCAGTTGACATTTTCCTTTCAAAGCTGCATTAAAAGCTGAGACAAAATTCTCTAAACACATAGATCAATTTGGTATTTGGCAACATGTCTCCCTCCTGTCTCCCCTCCTGTCTCTGTGTCTGTCTCTTGTTTTTTATTGCTTCAGGACTTAACCAGGTCACAAATTGAGACTTAACTGTGTTTGGGTTAAGGTCTCACAGAAGCCAAGTCTCAAGTCCTCCTTTTCGTGATTTAAGTCTTTTGTCTCCAGCTTTTAGATTTGGGAGACTTTCTTTGGTGCAAGGTAGTTTCCATGCAAACTTCTGATGTCTGTTGGATGATCCACAGTAACAGAGACCTCAGTTTCTGGAAAGACACATTTTATTGATGTTGTATAATTGTGCATGTCGTGATTTACATCTAGCGCCATCGTTCAGTGCCATCGAGGTAAGCAGTCTGTCATTTGTGTCGTGAGCCAGAACGTGAAGGTTTTAGCACATCTGTTTACCATGCAGCAGACTGGAGTTTGCATCTTGTCAAAGACCAATTAACTATTGCCTTTTTTACTGGCCTTAACCACAGTTTGCCTAACTTTAGCCAACTGTTTTTGTTGTCTAAAATTAACACTTACTCATAGTTTATTGCCATAACCACAATCTTTCCTGAAGCTAAACCAAATACTGTAATTGCCATGTGCAGAAATTGGAGAAAGGGGGAATTTGCAAAAAAAAATCTTGAGTTTTACAGAATATTGACATTCTTGTGTGGCGTCAGGATTGAGTTTCCACTAAGTGAGGATTTCTTGTTATTTTGAGTGAATCGACCCTTTACACTGTCCACACCTACCCCTCCCTGCAAGAGATGGGCGATCTCTCATGGAGAGTCTCCGCTCTGGAAACGTTGGTCTCACGGCTGCTAAGCTCATCGCCAAGGGAGTTACTCCTATGACATCCAGGCAGGTCAGGCTTAAACACTTCCTGTGCCTCACAAACACACGGCGATCACCACGCTGACACATGAACGAGCTCACTGCCAGCCTCCCTCACACTTTGGACCACAGTAACGCTCCCCTGGATTAATGGGTCTCCCAATAAAAAGGTGCATGAGTATTTGTTGCCATGAACAAAAATAATAAATACTTCAATTAATTTTGTTGAGCTCTTCAAAGTTCAGAAATTCCAGCACAGAGCCTGCCAGGACTCTCTGCGACGGCAATTAAATGTCTCCACAAAGGAGGTCAGCCCGAGCGAGTGGAGAGTTATATTTCCAGTGGGGTGTAATGATAATTGTGTTTATTGTGCATTCCTTGGCTGACAGCCTAATGAATTTTCCATCTCGCCATTTCAGAGGCACTGCTCAAAAACTAATATTGATGAAAGTAGAAAACTGCAGAGCTGCACCAACAAATAGTCTTTTTTCCATCTTGCAAACTGTGTCTGTGTTTATTTGGCTGCCATCTGCTCCTGTTAATGCTTTAAACACATGAACACAATTTA
This sequence comes from Chaetodon trifasciatus, assembly GCA_037975065.1. Lineage (NCBI taxonomy): Eukaryota > Metazoa > Chordata > Actinopteri > Chaetodontiformes > Chaetodontidae > Chaetodon > Chaetodon trifasciatus. The sequence goes on from JBBMOE010000070.1 coordinate 1,131,119, forward strand.
ACTACGAGAAACTGAGGCAGGCAGTCGTCTCATTTGGATTCACGTGTCTCAGATTTAATCATTAAGGATCTGAGTCTGATTTTCCCGAATTGACATTAAAATGGTGAACAACTTGCTTGTTGCTACCCGGCGCCCCGGCTCTAACAGGACAGTGTGTGTTCATACCACACCCTGCCATTCAGTTGTCAGTGGCTCTGTTACAACCACACATTCCCTCATGCATGACTTGTAGGCACAGCCAGAAACAGAAAAATGCCTGTACACAAGTATTAAAACTTTGGATCCACTGATTAAATAACATGAATCTTGTGATCGTGACATTCAAACCATGTGATTCTGGAAAAAATCCTCTTCACAGAGTCAAATGAGTGCTTTTAAGAGGAATTGGGAAAGGTTGGTGAAAGCTTAGACCAGACCTGAAACCTTTTCCACTGCAACAAAGTTATACAGAAATCCAACTTAACCAAATAACCATTAAAAAAAGCTGTTTTTAGCACCTCCAGAACTGCAGCAAAGTCATGACTCATATTCTGGAAATTCAAGCAGTATTTAAAACAGATAGAGAAGCATGTGAGGGAAATAAAGCAAGTGGCTTTAGTCTCACGTAGTCAAGAGAAATTGGTTAAATTTGACTCCTCAACAGTCAGATTAAATTTACTTCCAGCGACTGGCAGCAATGCTCACTGGTGGGACTCTGCACCTGTTAGCCTCCTGCCTACCACCTCCTCTCTGCCTCCACTATGTGATCCGCTCCACCACAGCTCGGCGCAGTACAGCAGGTAGACCCTCTACCTACAGAGACAGGATCCACATCAGTCCCCTGGTCCAGGACTCACCTCGCAGGAGCTTCCTCCAGTGCTGGTCCTACTTGAGCAAAGCCAGGTAGCAAAGCAGATCTGGATCTTATTTATCCTCCTTTAAACACCTTGTTTCCAGTTTCCTCCTGTGACACCAAAGAAGAAAAATGCTGCTATTCCATCTAAGTGCTCAAAGAGCAGGCTTGACTGAGAGAGAGAGCACAGGAGAGAGGAGAGGAGAGAGGGAGGAGAGCGAAAAAGACAGAGAGGGCTGGTGTCCTATTACACACTCTCCACTGAAGTCCCCCTCCTCCTCCTCCTCCTCCTCCTCCTCCCACCCCTCCCCTACATGATCTCCCTCCCTCCCTCCGTTAACTAGACAGCAAACTTTAACATACAAAACATCAGAGAGGTGGAGGACACCACCTCACACCGGGTGAAGCCGGAAAGGTCAAACACATTGAGGCTGCTTTGAATCTGTGGATGATCAAATGGCCATTCCAAAAACAGCAAATATGTTCACGATGCAATGAATATACATTTTTCATTATTTCTATTTTCATCAGTATCATCATTTATAGCACATGCTGGAACCATTTCAAGGGATTATAACTTAGAGTTTTGTACAGCAAACGGCTAAAGGAAGAGAGAGTCCGACAGGGTTTGGAGGACAATATTAAACTGGTGAACTACCCTTTTAGTTTAGTGTGCCAGTATGCTGACATTTGCTAATTAGCTTAACTTTAAAGTACAGCTGAGGCTGATGGGAAAATCGTCAGTTTTCAGGAGAAATTAAAATTTGGTGGTGTTAAATGAAACGCTGGGTGTCTGGGAAGCATGAATATCTGTTGTCAGCAATGCCAACCTCATGGTGGCACCAGAGGGAACGTCAGAGGATCACCAAGGTCAGAGGGCTTCGTCCTCTGGGGATCGTCAATGTCTGCACCAAATTCCACAGCAATCCATCCAATAGTTGTTGAGATATTTCAGTCAGGACCAAAGTGGTGGAACAAACCAGCATTGCCATGCAGCCAGCATGGCTAAAAACAGCTGAGTTATTCCCCTTTCCTTTGCTGATGCATGCTCTCTTAAACTATCCAGACCATTCAGTACATTCAACTGTCCTCCTTTGAAAAAGTCTTCCCACAGAAGTGATGGATTTCATCACTGGGGTGGATTGTGAAGTAATGTAATAACATAGGACGCTCTCCATCCGATGTGGTCAGCCATAAAAATGATGTGGATATGAGAGAAGCACGCTCAGGAGCACGCAAGCCCGACTTGTGGAGAAGATGCTCAGAAACAGTTAACACACAGTCGCTTCAGATGGGCTCATTGAGGAGAGCTTGCTCAGCACAGGGAGCTAAAATGCTATGTAGAGGGTCTGAACCATGCCAAACCTGCACAAACACAAATGCTTATTGCAGTACATATTTGTAGCTTCGACACAAGCCCAAACCAGAGGAGTCAGGAGTCTAGAAAGACTTGGCCGGATATATGAATGCTACAGTACGTGTTACCATGTGTTAGCCACAACCAAGAACCATTTAATTTAACTATTTCCATACTGAACGCCAGAGAGGGATATTAAGCTCCATTTTCATCATGAAATGCATTTGTGTTGCCCTTGAGCTGAGCGTCACGTCGCTTCACTGCAGGTATGAACCAGGATGTGAAGGATTTTACACTTTAGCTCTTTGGCTTCGAGGTAGAATTAGAGCTTATTGCTAAAATCACAGCTCAGGAAAGAAAGGAAAGGGAGTGTCTGTGAGCCAGGTCTGATGAAAGCCTGTGACAGACAGAGAAAGTAAAATGGGGGAGGGAAACGGGGCATGCTGGTGGCTGAGACAGGAGGAAATAATTACCCTTCTCCCTGACAATGGAGCCTGATTTACGCCTCTCCAATTAAAGTGTCAGGATGGCCCACTAGAGCGATGCAGGTTTTTCATTGGGCCCGGTTGCACACTCTTCATTGGCGGAGAAGGAGAAGAAGAATGGAACGAAGTGGGTGAGTGCAAAATAGAGATGAGGCGTATCCTTTACTATCCCCACGACAGGGCTGCAGCTGTAAATTAACTTAATGAGTGTGAAGAGCCGAAGAGGGCGTAAGCGCCACGCAGGTGTAACGTCTGACAGGAGACGATGTTTTATAGTGAGTGATGTGCAAATCCTCAAAAAAGACACGTGTGGCAACATGATGTCACGCAACATCCAATCTGCAGTGTCTCTGTTACACAGCTCGCAGGTCTTCTGGAGTCGTCGGGGCTGTGCATGCAGACAGCGCTCCTCTCTCGCTCATCGTTTCAAACCTGTCCCTTATTAGCACTGCAGATGTTATTCATTTGTCACAAAGCGAAGGCCAAGGCCGGGGGAGGCCCTCCTGCGATGCACATGTGTGCACTGGGCAAGATAACGTCCAGTCATAGGCTCGACTGTAGCATGCTAATACACTGTCAGCGCTCCTGTGCTCACTGTTCTTTTACGGTTTTGCCCTTTCCTGCGAGAAACATGATCGACTGAACACAGGAAATCCATTTATCTTTCTGTAAATCTGAACAACCGGCAAAGATCACAAGTTCACTCAACTACGACAAGACTGGCGTGTGAAGGATTTGGAATCAGTCAATGCTGCAGTTTTTCCTGATAGATTACTTAGAGCTCTCCAGACATGTTTTATGACATAGAAACACTTTAAATAATAAGTTGTGTCTGATATTGTTTTCCACCAAAAGGCACATCCAAAAACTGTAAGCAAATATTTTTCATTTCCAAACTGCTGGATGCAAGATGTCCTCTACACAAGAGCTCTAAAATGTGTCTGAGTGGTCGTATCCGTTTAATCTATAACCTATTAAACAAAGCGAGCAGTCAGCGTAACACAGCAAAGCATCCCAATTAGCTTGTTGATTGCTTGATATTGAAATATCAAGGACACAAGCAGTGTATCATTTTCCAGCTTGATGCGTGATTGAATCTCAAACTGATGCTGCACATGTTTTTTCTATGAATAAAAACCAGATTTTTTCCCCATCAGGGCGGCTGATCTGAATTTACATATGTTCATTCCATCTGTGGAGCTGGCGCGTACTTGCGGCCGACACTTCTGTAAACCCACGAAAGGGAAGAAAAACAAAAAAGAGCCGAGACGTGAATAATGGGATCGCTAATTAGCTGCTAGGCACCGAAGGGCAGATCTGATAAATGCTAAACAGATATTGGCGGCGCCCGTCACTTTCAACAGCTCACTCTGAGAGATTAATGGAGAGGTTTAACCACCCCGGCAAAAAGAGGTGAGGAATTCTGCCAGAGTCACGCTCCGTGTCAAAACAGCTCGAGGGAAATCTCCCTGCACCTCTTTCTCAGTGTCTTAAGTCATCAGCTGGAATCCATACATTACTGTACTGTACAGTGCTGATGGAGTCTGCATCGCTGAGTCGTTTCTGCCCAGTAATGAGGGCTGACTGGGGCTGAAAGGTGAGCTGGAGTGTGACTTTCTCTGTCTGAGAGGGTGATTTCCATAAGCAGTGCAGATCTCGTGCTGCAGATGAACCAGGAAGTCCGGAGAGGAGGGCAGAAGGAAAGGAGTCACACAAAGGAAACAGTGAGTCAAGTCAGTTCAGTGATTCATTTGTCCACTGACTAATTTCTGTTCCAAAGAATCACATGTTGTCGCTCTGTTACGGTTCATGAGGATGTAAGCGAGCATTTCTAAGTGGCTTGGAGCGCCACCAACCACAGCAACAGCGGTTCAGAGCTCAGTCTTGCTGTATACACATAGTTCAAAGCCATAACTGCTAAAACAAAAGAAAAAGTCCCCACATAGAAATTCCTCAGGTCTGAATCCTTGATCGTCAAAACCACCTACATTTCAGCAAGGCTGAGACGAGTCAGTTAGCAGGATTCAGTTTTCCACCCAGACGCTGAAATGTGTAATATCTCGACAACGTTACACTCAGGATAGGCTCACTCTTTCAGCTGTTTTCTCCTCCAGCAGTCACACTCGGTGCAGTCCTGATTGCCTGGACAATCTGGAATAATTGCCAGCACCTGCTGGAGCACATGTTCACAAAATGCCCGGTCCAAAACAGAGCAAATAAGAAACAAACAAACAAACAAAAAGGCTGCTTCCATGATAGAAGACCATCTTTTCTTTAAGTAAAAGTATCAATACTACACTGTACTATATTTTACTTGGAAAATGTCCAGAATACGCAATGAGGTAGTTCAGATTTCTGGTCTGGAAATGCAGATTTGTCCATTTTTAATAGATATTGAGTCATATCTATTGATAGACGTGTATTTTCTTACAGTTTATATCTTAAAAGTCGATTTTCTCAAAAGGAGTTTGCTCTTATACTCCGAGCCAGAAATCTCTGCTTCAGTTTTACTGACATACACAAACAAACCCAGTTTTATCCCGATCTATATTCTCAAGGTTTTTACCAAGAGGTTTGTACATATATCATTCACAGCGCTAAAAAGAGATATCCAAAATTCCCTCTGTAAAAATCTTTAAACCTGGCTTCACCCGATGTTCAGATTTCTGGAAGTGTATGCAAATTTAGTGCATATTCAATGAGACAATGTGCATAACTTAAACATGTGATTTCAGAAAACTTCTGCTGCTTCAAGTTTTTACCCTGTTCACTTGTAGTGTCTTAAATGTGCAACTGTTTTTCATAGGCTGGAGAAGGTGATGGGGTCTTGATTTGATTTGACTATAATCCATTATTAAAAAAGACCAGGATGCCACTGTGTTTTACACAAAGGAACATCACATTCTGCATGATTTTGTTCTATTTTTGTCCACGATGGAGCCCATCTGTCCCTGCTTTACCTGACACATTATACTGGTGATTTCTCATGTGTGTCTCCTTTCCCATCACTGCACATCATTTCCTGTCCTCCACACTTCCATCTCAGTGGGTGGGGGACATAATAAATCAAATTAAAAGTTCTTCACTCGAGGCATTAACTTCCACAGGGGAGCTAATGGAATCTGGTTATGATTTATTCCACTTCCTGCTTCTTGTGAAGCTGCTGTGCGGCATGTGATACTCAGCGCTGCAGTAGGACGGAGTTCAACTCTTAATAGATTTAATAGAGAAAGCCATCCACAACTTTATTAGTCTGTCTAATAAACTTAATGAACTTAGACGTAAAACAACCACCGTTACAGTAGCTGTGGTTTTCAAAGGCAGCTTTATAAGCCTTGTGTTGGATTTATATGTTGTTTACTGGTTTCTGAGCTCTTTTCCAGATATCAAAAGCTGTGTGAGGGTAGAACAGTGTTCTGCGATGATCATTTCTTGATGCATGCTTCTGATTTCCTGATAGACATTGTAATGCTATAAATCATACTGATCTGTCACAGGGGACCGGCGAGATTGCTTCCAAAGGATTACATCCAACCTCTACAATTTAGATTTAGGTTTCCCCCTAAGTAGCTTCCAAGTTATACAGAGATACTTTCATCACACTGAATGACCATGACACACAAGTATTCCACATATATATGTGCTAAGGATGGATTTCAGCTATTTCATACCTTATAAAGCTGAAATATTCCAATTCAGAGTGGTGCTTTCGGTCTTTCTGTCTTGTAAAATTCAGCGTGGCATTGTTTTTAGTGTTCTTTTGGTTTAAATGAAGTGGACAACTCACCCCAGGGCACTGATGTCCTTCAAAGCGAGACTGGCATTGAATTTGGTCTTCTATTTTCCAGACTGTCAGATAAATTGGAGCAGAATATACAAATGTATTTTCCATGTGGGAAATACATGGAGGTTATGAGACTGTATCAACAGATATTGTTCAATTTAACATACAACAGGAAGCTGCTAAGCTGAGCCCCTGGTTTCATGGGACAACATGAATTAAAACATGAAACACAGGAGATCTTTTTTGACTTATCAAATGGCCGGACAAATTTCAAATGAGTAACATAATAATGGGCCTGGGTAGCAGGGGTTTTTAGAAACATAGCAATGACAAGATTAATGCTGTGTTTGTGGATATTTGGCTCTTTCTCTGGATGAGGCTGATCGCTTTGGGATTAGACATGATGAGACAACTGGCCCCAGAGACTTAGAGTTTGGATCGAGTTTTTGGACTCAGGCGAGTGACAGCTGCTGGAAGGAGGGTCCTGGAAAAAGATCCTGGAATAATGGACTTGCTGGAGGGTGGAGAGGTTGTTAGAATGATTGGTTTGGGAAGAGCTGTTGGCCACTGAGCTCAACTGTGCTGTTCGGGGTGCCATGCTGGATGGTAGACCCAGCCAGAAATTGGGTGTTTGGAGGGATGATAGTGTTGGATAACATTCAGGTGGTTGAGGATCTGATGAGCTACTGAGCCAGTCTCAGGGCTGAGACAAGAGCTTGGAAGGGACTGAGTGCAGAAAAGAAGGCAAAGGTGTTGCCCCAATGGAAGCTGGGACATAAAATTATATGAGTGAGGTGGAAATTTATGCCAGGGACTATCAAACAGAGGACAAGTAGGCAAGCTGACACAATGACAGTGCAGTTGACTCTGAGAAAAGCTTGTCCTTGCCAGGTCGTCTTGGACAACATGAGTATCCTTAGAGATCATGGGCTGGCATATGTTCTGGAGGATGCAAAAAGTGGCAAGCCTTTGGAGAGGAATGGCGTGTTTCAGTAGAAATCCTTAAATCATTAGAAGGCAGTCTGGTAACAGGACATTGCTAAGAGGATAGGTCTAGATTGGTGGAATTAAGGTGAGGTCAGAAGAGATTATGGAGGGAAAGAATGGGGAGGACCTCACATGGAGTGGAACCATCTTCTTGGTTCCTTAGGGCTTTTCCATTGGCCACACTATTCTGTGTTGACTTGCGTTTCCATTACCAGTTCAGATGTGCTGAGTTGTGTCGAATCATGCCTGAGATCATGTCCAGAGTTGCGTCAAAGAATGCTTAGACCATCTCTAAGCAGGTTGTGGTGAGGTCAGATGGGCTTTTCATCAGTTCAAGCACCAAGCAGGAGATGCCAATCAAAATCATCCCTGAAAATCCATGATGATACATAGCTGGCAACCAACAACTGTTGCACAGTACAATAGTAAACAACACCAAAGAGAGCGCTGCTTTTAACCTTCATCGACTCAAGACAAGCACGTCAAGCATGGGTAGCCCTGTTGTAATGGATGCAAAATCCCTGCCGGGCTGAGCTGACACCGAGCTTAAGTTCAAGTCAAGCCAAGCCAGCACATGTTTACGGAAAAGGGCAAGTTGAAGAAGACAGGATACAGGCTACAGTAAGTTACTTCATAAAAGGATGATGTGATGTTGTGGTGCACTGTATTTGGGAAGCCTCGAAAGTTTGCTGGAAGTAAAATCTTGAAACATCTGTGCAGAAAAGAGGCCTTAAGGTCACACACCCCAATGGGGAACACCCAGTCCATCTATGACGATGACGTTAATGTGTTCATCCAGATTGTAAAGTCAGGATTGAAGAGATGACTTCCGTGATGCAGGAGAAGACAGCTGGCTTTCTTTATGTTGTGATGACAGAAAATGAGGCCTTTCAGAATTTCTTCTTCAAGCCGGGGAAAATCACCCAGTTCTGGAAATGTTTGCATCAGAGCTGCCTCAGTAAGAAACAACTGCTGTTGAATGTGTCAGATTGTCAGTCATTTTTTGGATTTTTGCATGACATTCTAGGTGTAACTGTCAGAGAAAAAAATGCCAGGTGACGTAGTATAAAGTATGGAGGAAGGTGGGGTGGATGGATGGATCAAACAAGCATAACTTTCACCCAGCAGACTGGTGCTCTTGTCCCATGTAAAACCAAAAGTCAATCCTGAGTTAACTTATGTAACATATTTAAATTATGTAACATAAGTTAACATAGTTATTTCAACCCAAACCATGATCTTTTCCTAAACTGAACAAGTAGTTTTATCGCATTGAGGTACTGCATGAAACCTATCCCTACAGATGGAATGACAGTCACCTGATTTTGTCCATTCTTGCGTGTCCAGAACACATAAAATGTCAATGGCGTTAAATGATGTGTGAAAAGCTTAAAATGTGTGACATGATGTGCGAAATGTCCTTAAAAGTGGAGTGCTATTCACATGCCATCCCATGAGGTCACAGTGGTTTGCTCCTAACATTTCATCTCTTAAATAAACTCTGAATGATTGAGGTGGTAACAGGCAGGGTGTGCTCATGTTTGTGGCCCAAGCCCATAACAAAAGATTGATTATACATGTGTTTCTGGAAGAAATCTTTTTTTGTGCGCATTTTAGTGCGGAGTGGGATTATCTCCAAGTCTATGAACTCATTTAATCTGCCCATGCGCCTCACAGTGAAAGACTGCTATTCACAGAGCCAACACATAGCCACTCAGCAGATGCTATCAGTTAAATAAGTTATTTTAATGATGAGCATGCCACAGATGGACAAAGAAAGACTTAGTGTAAGATAGTACATTATGCTACACACAAGATCCAGCTACATTCGACATCATCATCACGGAGGAAAATCCATTTTGGGCTGTCAGCTACAGCCCGTTAACTTGCCATGCCAGTTCCCATCTCGTTACTGTGCCTTCTGCTGCATTTTATTGAATTTCATCCCTCATTGCCTTGAATTGTCACTGTGTCCATGTTTTCCCCCCTTTTTTTCACAGTGAAAATACCCACAGACATGCATCCTACAACTGTCGGCATGCAAAACACGCCCACCTTCTGTTTTGGTATCAAGCAGCAAGTGAACATGAAATTTAATAATGTGTAAATCTTACCACACGCTGATAACTGTTTGGCCCTCCAAAAAATAGCTTTGATAAGCTGATAGGATGTGTTTTTCTTATCAGTTGATTTCCCTTTCTCTCGTGTCAGGAACATGTTGGTTTAACCTCCAGTTAAACCCTCTGATCAGGAGTGTGGCTGATTTGGCCAGTGAATACAAACTTTGATAAGATCTGCAGTGATTACTTTGACAGTAAACACCCTCAGTGACTGATGCTGATGAGATACGTAACGTATCAATTGGAGACAATCCTAACAAGGAGAAGAAAAGGCCTGTTGCAGCAAACACATTCCACCCCAGCGCCATTTATAATAATTTCAGCAAATAGTTGAGGATGCAGACAGAGATAAAAGTCTGCTCGAGGGGGGACTGAGATTTGTTTTATCTTCTTCATCTGAATTCCTGTAATTTGACTGTCACTGTGCATCACTGCTATGACTTAAGATCTTTACACAGTGCCTCCAGAGGAATTTCAATCAGGTGGGGAGAGGAGGGTTCCCCACGGGGGTTTTCTTTTCAGTCAGCTCAGAGCAACAAGGTCACTCAATAGTCGCTGTTGTGTTCAATGCAGTTGATGGCAACATGTATTCTGTGGGCGTTCCTCGCTTTAAGGAGATCATGTCAGTGTCATGATTGTCCGATTGAGCCTTCATTTAAGGTCAGGGGTCACCTGTCTGTCATCGTCCTGGTGTCAATCACAGCTTGACCTTTCTGACCGAGGCGGCAAATGGAGAAGATGCAGATTTTCTGCTGTCGCCGCAACTCCTTCCACAAGTCAAAACATGGTGACTGAAAGCTCTATAAGAAGAGTGAAGAGACCAAGTGCTCTGTCAGCTTCACATGTGGTAAGTTCAAAGACCCTTAAATAATACTCCACTGATCTAGCTTTGTCCTCCTTTAAAGGACCAGTGTGTATGATTTAGAGGCATCTAGCAGTGAGGTCGCTCCCACCCCAATGGTGGGAGCAAGAAAACGAAAGGTTCTCTCTTGAGTCAGTGTTTGTTTTGTCCATTCTGGGCTACTGTAGAAACATGCTGGGGTAGCATGGCATTCTCTGTATAAGAGCACCCGCCCTCTCTGTAGATATAAAAAGCAAGCAGAGATGAGGAGTGGGCTACTGAGATCTGGTCAGTACACATTTTTTAATTTCCAAATGTGCAGACGCCGACTCGAGTGACATCACTTGAGGCAGTTAGTCAGACTTTGCTGGACTCCTTCTTGAGCCACAAAAAGTTTTCTAAAACTTTTTTCACATATGCAAGTGGGCTGCAAAAACCCACACCAACTCTATGTTAACTCATAAAATATTATCATAGCTAGTGCTTTTTATCTTTATCATAACAGTAAAACATGTCACCCAATCCATTAAATATTAAAAACCTTCATTTAGTTGGAGAGGCAGTCAGTGAGGTCATTGTTTTAACCAATATGTTCAACTGAATAAAGGCTCCTCTCCGTGTTCATCTTAAGAGTGCCTGAGGAACTCTGTTGTGTGACCAGGACTATGAGAGTATATTGAAGTATGGCAATATAGATAGCCAAACAAAAAGTACCACAGTGTACACAGAGTGTTTAAGCTAAAGGGAACGAGCCTCATCTGTCTTGGACAATGTAAACACCTGAAGCTCCCTGAAGGCCCCTTTACACAATCATTTTAAACACCCGCGGACAGCTAAATGGGACACTTTGCAACAATCATGGCACTGTTTAAAGTGTAAAGATGGATGGATGCTTTATGCATCAATGGGAAAAAATAAACTCCTTGATGTATTGGCATTTTCAACTATCTCTCAACGCATCTTAAGGTTCTTTTGGTTTATTCAAAGTTCAAAGGTGAGCATTGTCTGTCTCAGAGTGGCTTAAACTCAACGGATATACAACCTCATTAAGCTGAGAGCCAGCGTCTCTCTGGAAGCACACGGTTCAACTGCCATCAATTTGTGTACATCAGCAGATTGTTCAGATTCACGGAAGCCGCAGCCCCCCCACACGCTACCTGCATTATAAACAGATGTGCCAGGAGCTCGAGCCACTGATCCAGCGACGCATGACGAATGGCTGAATTTCACCAAAAGCCAAGGGTCAAGTCGTATCCCTTACCCGACCTGGCATTAGACACAGATGCTTGATGTCAGTTCCCATGTGTTGGGACGGGAAGGTGACTGCAATCCCTTTGACACGCCTCAGACTTCCCCACGGAGCTGCAATCCCGGCAACCACTCGCCATGAACCGTGAACCTTCAGTTCCCAGATACCCACCTCAAATTATTCAGTCCCAGAGGAGCTGCACGGTTTCTTGCATTCACCTTCACCCGTCATTCCCCTCCACCAACCAGCCCCCAGACACCCACCAAAGCCATTCACCTGTAGAAGGAAGCACACATACATGAAGAGGTTCAGCTTATGTCTAACCTTGTAGGTCATGGCTTCAGTATTTCCTGGCCTTGTAACTCCTGGTGAACACTCAACAAAATCTTAAAGAAATCTCAACATTTGCCCTCTTTTCACAGTAAAATGGACAAACTAATCCAGAAACTACTGATATGTTGTACTACAGCTTTAAGGATGAATGTGCATTCAGCAGATGTTGAATTTAACAACGTGTTATCTGTGTCATTACTGGATAAAAGCTGATTTCATGCAGCTGTTTTCACTCTGGAATCACAATGAGGCGCCACTCTAAAAACAATGTGTTGCCAGAGATACTGTCCTTCCAAAAATTGTGGTTAGTTTTCCACTTCATTATGACATTAGAGTTTCGTGTTTCCTCAACATTAGTCTTAACCAGCAAACTCCATTCACGGATGCCACCAATTTAAAGATTTTAAAATGCTTCTAGCTAGTATTTATTAGTATGTGTTTCCAGTTTTTAATGGATTCACGTGATTAATAACATATACTTTTTTCTCATGGCTTCATCTTATGACCTTTTGACTGTTCTCAGTAAATGAATTGACTCACCAAAAATGTCTTACATCCCCAAAATGTATAAATCCATGTGAAACAAAGGCCCATTTGTCAGATTAGAGTGCCCAGATAGCAGCAACAGGGAGAGTATATTGGCCTTGTGTCACCCATCACTTATGAACTGGGGCTTGTGTAAACTTCCTGATGTTTCATATGCTTCCTGAGGTCAGGGGTCAGCTGACGAGCATGACCAATCACAAGATAAATCAACGTCTGAAAGCATTTTGTCATCGCCCGACTAAATTTCGATTAGCTTTAATTCATTGTGAAGAGCCTCAATTGGCCCTGTTGTTACTCATCTTGATGGATGATGTTTTTAACAGCTAGCTTACATATACACTGTGCAGACACTGCATTAGCGTGAAGTGCTGGAGCATAACACTTGCCTTGAGTTACATCACAGATTACTTCAGAGCAGTATGCGCTTTGAACATTCAATCAATTTTTATGGTTCTTACATTAGAACTTTATCGGTGTGCAAACTGTGTAGAAAGGCAGTTGTTTTCTAATACACCCACCACAAAAACTGCACCACAAAAATCTATTAATGCAGTTTTAATGTGGATGTTTTCAGCCCACTAGCATGTCTTTTGGCAGATACGCCACTTTGGTCCAGGCTGAAATATCTCAACAACTGTTTGATGGATTGCCATGAAATTTTGTACACATACCAATTCTGCCCAGACTGCCCTTTTCATCTGAAGTTACCAAGGTTTTCTCTCATTCAGCAGAATATCCCACCACATTATGCACAGACAGTCATGGTTCCCAGACAATGAACTCTACGGATTTTGCTGACTTTCCTGTAGCACCACCATGAGGTCTATATTTGAGCTTTGGTGCATGCAAATCTCATGACATTCCCATCAGCCTCAGGTGTATGTTGTATTTAGGGCCAATTAGCCAGTGTGAGCATGCTAACGTGCTAAATGGAGATGGCAAACAGCAAAAATGATACCTGCTAAACACCAACATATTAACACTGTCTTGCATTCATACGTTAGCATTTATCTCAAAGCCTTCCGTGTCCAACGACAGCCTCACAAAGCTGCTAGCATGGCTGGAGACTATTACACATCCATATCTGTTCCTTGGTTCAAAAGGTGTAAATAGGCTATTGTTTGACACCTTCACAATAAAAACTTTATACAATTGGAATTTGTCAGAAACTTGTAGCTTGCGGCTACATTTTTTTCTCTCTATTTCCTCTTTTTAAACAAACTACAGGATGTGCTGTTTGCACTGAAAGAAGTCATGCAGGTGGCTGACATGCTTTATGAACACGGCTTATAGCTTCATTATTTATTATTGCTTACATTTCAATCTGGGAGCCCCTAAAGACCAAACCAATCAAACCCTGAGTGACTCACTGATTGAGGCTCAGACAGTTGAATCAATATGCTCAGGATTAGTCTTGAGACATTTGAAAAACTGCTGCCTTTAATTATTGTTACTGCTTTGCTTGCTGGTGTGCTTTTAAATAACCACCTGAGTGTAAAGCTGAAAGCAGCAAAGTCTATTTTCTCTCCATCAGTTTAGATGAAGATTAAGCAGTTTTCCTAAAGGTATTTTCTGCTGCTTTTAAAATGTTACGTACAACCTTTCAAAACAATTATAGATCCACAGTAAGATCTGCAGGATCATCTTGACTTTTTCAGTGCAGCCAAGGATTCACTGTTTCCTCTGTCAGGGCGATGCTGCAGCGTGAAGGTAATGCAGCATTTTAACAGCAACAGCATTGGAAATCAAATTTTCCACTTTTCTAAACATTTCTGATTTAAATCACCTGCATTGCTGAGTGTAATACCCTCTATGCTTGAATCTGGAATTGCTCGGAGAGATTATACTATAGAAGGGGGGCATAGCGATGACTTCATTCTCACAGGGGGGCTGCTGCTGCGCCCAAGGTTAGCCCTGTTTCATCATAAGGAAGAGGCTCATTATGGCAAACAATTAGGCCATCCTGAGGATTATAAACATATGTGAACAAGAGGCACAATTAAGGTATCCTTTGGAACTTGGAGGATGTTCAAAAATTTAGAACAAACAAACACGCCCACCATCTATCAACCCTCAGTTTTTAATTTCAGCACCAATCGTTGCTTGCCAATAGAAGACAAATCACGAAAGTATGGAAATCACTCAGGAGTCCTCATCCTGACCAGGCCCTCCCCCTCTCTATATTACTTTGAGTTGTTTGCCGTTTTGTCTGCCACACAACAGTTCAATTACAAAGAGGCCTGTGACCTGCCACTTCCCATTTTCTTGATTGCCTATGCAGGATGACCCCCAGCAGACTTCAGGTTCAGATCAATAATCAAACCCAGCGCACGTCTGCAAACCAAAAGCAACGCCCAACCCAACCCCCATGGAGCTGCTCAGACTTTAAGTAAATGAGGAGGAGGGTAGCAGCGAAGGGCCGTACAGAGCCAAAATGTTTAATTACTTTGACCCTGTGAGTGCCATGGGACCGTCTCCGCCCCCGTAGATGAATAGTGCTAATTAGCTGAGTGAAAGATCAGGAATACTCACAGGTAATTCCATGCAGGGCTCTTATTGATCAGACCAGAATTAACCTGTGGACTCATTTCCTCAGGGGGCAGTGGGGCGGACATTTTTATCTCAGTTCCAGATTGGGTTGGACGTCCATCTGCCACAAGTGGGTCCATCCCTTCTGCAGGAAAGTGGTCACTTTGCTATACCTCCATATTCAGGAGGGACAGCACATGATTAAATAAGACCAATAACATCATTAGAGAGTAGACTTTGATGTTGCAGCTGTTAAGCTTGTTTAAAGGGACCTGGCCATAATTTCACTCATAGTTACTCTTACGTAAATGCCCACAAGCATATCTGTGGTATAGCAAAGAAATCAACAGCAGCTTCTTCAGCAGTATTGTTGTCTTTGCTTGGCTCCATGTCGTTACTATAAGACGGGAGATATGCAATACATGTATACAGTAGAGAGATGGCTGTAAAACTCTGAAATTATGTATTTGGTCAATGAGTGTTCTGTTGTCCTATAGCTGAAGAGGTCATTGAAGCCAACAAGTTACAAAGACGAAGCTGTTGTCTGGCTTTTGCTATACTTTGATCCTGTAGTAATTCAGTTTCATTAGCAGTACTGATGAATCATCATATAACTAGTCTGGGTTTTTAAGAAGTTGTGCTGTGAAATTCTATAATATTGACTTGACATCACATTTTTTAAGGCACAATTTATGTGCATACAGTGGCAGCTTTGCTGAGAAATCTGTATTGATTGCACATTGTGCATACACATGACATTGCCCTGGGTATACTAAGCCAACCGTGCACTGTATAAGGCCTCACTGAAAAAGAATGTAAATTATGTGCATTCTTTATGAGGTCAATGCTGAAAGCAAGTCATCAAATAACGTCAGTTATTCATTCAGCTAACATAAGCCCTTCTGGTTTTGTTGTTTTTGTTTGATGACATGCAGAGTATTTGCAGTCAGTGAGACACGGAACAAATATGTGCAGTATTTCATGTGTTCTGGACTGAGAAGAATGTTTAAAACCTGCTATGTGACTTCGGGCCACCCTGGCACCGCAGCCAGACAAGGATTTCCTGGGTAAAGTTGGGCGGGAAGCCAGACGACAACACTGGAGGAATGTGATCATATGTGCTGGTATTTTGAAAGGAGTGCCCACAAGCAATGCATAACTCTGCTCGTTAGACATCCATTATAGATTCTTCTGGATGAAAAGACCCCACCTGTTCTCTCACTGTGACCCTGAAGTTAAAGGTTCAGCAGATGAGTTGGGAAAGAGGTTTAATTTGTAAAAAAAAAAGCAAGTTCAGTCCCACATGTCACAGCGAGTGTCTGTCTGCTGTGTGGTGACTGGAGCTTTGCTGTCCAACTTCTAAACTGAAAGCATCTGCAAAGCCACTTTATGAATACAACCACATCTGGTTCTTCAAATTGGACTGCCGTAAAGGGTGACGGGAGGCCAATGAATCTTTGTTGTCTTTGTTTTCTATCATTTGTTCCTCGTAAACATGTTTCCTTTCTGTGAAGGAAAACAAAGGCTGGCAAAGCAGAGAATGGAAGCAGTGACACATCTTAAGACTGTCAGGTCAGGGTGAGGACAAGGACATTTGCCAGCACAGTTTATTCTACCTCGAGAGTGTGTGCAGATGATATACAGATCAGATGGAGAAATGAGCGCGTAAGCAAAGTGTGAGTTAGCAGTTGGTATACGACTCCCAGGGGCCCTCTACACTTCTTCACAGTCAGTTTGACACCAAACACATAGTGGGCCGGGCAGACAGCCTCATTTGGCCGGGGCAGGAGCTCTCACACACACACAAACACACCACATTTCACGGTTTGCTCCTTGAGAAACAAACATTGCAATTCCCCTTTCTGACGGTTAGTTTCCTGAGTGAGTTTATGCTAAAGCAAGATGGCCGCAGTTAAAACAAAGCCGGCAGACCGCTGAGCCTCAGAGTCACTTAATGATTAATTCTTCTCTAAACAAAGAAATGCACCAGAAAGCCGAGCTGCATCCAGTTGGATTCATTTACAGTCGAGTGTTTGAATCCCAGCCACCTGCTGTATCACTTACTATTGATAACAGCCGAAACAAGGCCGAGTGTCAACAAACATTCATTGAGAAGAAATCTAATGCCTCACTGTGTTTACATCATCAGTGACTACCAACGCGCCCTCCTCCCCTGGTTTCGCTGTTTACTCATTACTCATCCAGGCAAGGTTTAGTTCCACGGAGTCCTGCCAGGGTCTATCTTTGGCCCACAGTCAGTTCAAGAACTTCTGCAAGATTGCGAACTTGCAGAGCTATATTAGGAGGAACCCTGGCTGTGGCTTCTCTTCAGCCCACAATATGAGAGTGCTATGTAACTTAATATGACAATTTATACCAAAAGAATGTTTGCTAATGCGGCTGTACCGAGCTAACATGCAAGGATTCGTTACATGAGGCAAAAAAGTGGCTCCGTGGTCGCGTGATGTAGTGTTGAGGATGTTCAGGCTTTCAATTATGGGGTGGTCACAAAAAGCTTTGAACCACAGAGATTTGGGGTCTTCCCCTCTGTCATAACATTTCGTCAACAAGTGGTGGATCAGAGCATGAGAGACATTTGACTGAACCCGCAGACCCTCATTCTGAGGGCAGCTCAAGACAATGCGCACTTGTAACACATCTTTAGCACATCAAAATTGAATAATCCCCCGTCTTTGCCGTAGTTGTTTCTGATTAAATTGCCTCTGTTAGTCCTACATGTCTCCACTAAATGACAAGTCAAAGAGCTGCAAGGAGAACATGAGATGGAATATGCCATTTTGTCAAGGTTACCATCTTCAGCAATGGTGACAAGTTAAAATGTGGATTTACTGCTGTCCTGGCCCTCTGCCAAGTGGGTACAATGCTGTCTCCTCCAAGAAGGAAAGAGAGGACTCTCTACATTTGTGCTGCTATCAAATGAATACTGCTGCAGCCTTTTCAGACTGTGGGTTTATCAGAGCTTTTTCTGTTAAAACAGCTGGAAATTAGGTTGATGATGGTGGTGAAACTGAACCAAACCAGTAAAGTTGAGGTGTGTGAAATCAAAACAATGAGCTGAAAGACATTAAAAAGTTCAATAGAGCTCAAAGAAACTGTAGATAGTGCCACGTTTTCAGAAATATGCTTATTCACATTCTTTCTGATAGCCGGTGGCAGTTAGCTTAGCTTAAAAGTACTAAAAATGCCATCTTGTCAACCACAGCTTGTTGTTTTTATCCAAATGAGATACAACATGTTAATTTATGATCTTAGAGGCATTGGTAGGCATAGTTTATTACACAGGCTAGCTATTTCCCCTTGTTTCCAGTCTTCGTGCTAAGCTAAACTAACTGGCTGCTGGCTGTAGCTTTGCGTCTAACAGACAGATATGACAGTGTTATCAATCTTTTCACTCTCAGCAAGAGAAGTATTCCTTTAATAAGAAAAAAGAAGTCCTGTTTTGGTGCAGCTTTGAAACAGTTCTCACGTAGATCTCATCTGTTTTGGCCCCTTTGGCGGCTGACTGGAGGATTAAGTTCCATCCCCCAAACGAAAAAGAGCTTAAGAGGGTCTGTGAGATAAGACGGCATCATAAAATCACCAAGAACATCATTCACACACAGCGGCATCATCACTCACTCTCTTTCACGGGCAGACTGAGGCTTCCCTTTGAGATCGCTCCACCTGTGACTGGACTCAGCCAAATCAAATCAGGGACCTGCAGCATGATGAAAAACAGCATACCACAGCTCCCATGTGAATCCTGCACCTCTTCATAACAATGTCCGATAAGAGTTTGGGAGGGTTAGAGAGCATTATCCTCTATCCCATGGCCTGCCAACTTTCCTTTTCCTGATGCCTTATCAAAAACTCTGTTATACCCAACAAATCAACTTGGTGGGAAAGTGTCCCAGAAGTGGGACGGTTGTGATAACTGTTGGCATCACTTGTTTGATTTGAAGGACATAAATGAGGAGAAACTTTGAGTCCTGACTCCAAATGGAGGCCCATGAGGGCAGGCATAATTCACACAGCACTGTTTCTTCTGTTTCATTCACGGCTTGCGATCTACCCTGGTGATGTTTTTTGACGATTCCTGGAAGCCAGAGAGAGCAGGAGGCTGCATTGAGCGGGCTGCCTGCTCTCACTGTCTAATTGGCTCTCTGAAAGGTATCCCACTCCCGTCCATCCATCTACCCCATCTGCAGTCTCCCCCGCTGGCACTGTTTCTGTCCTGCTCAGCTACTATTATACACAGCACATTAACCACATAGAATAACAGAGCTCCAAGAATGACCATGACCTGGTTCTGGAGTTGTGGTTTCAGCTAATGAGCTGCTATAATGCTAAATCCTTAGCAGTTGTACAATCATTACCTAAAGATCATTTTTCAGACCATGCAGGGTGGTGTCAGTTAAACTGGTATTAGCAATGCAGGAAGACTGCAAAATCACCCACTCAAGACGCTGGTATGACAGGCACATGCTGATGACTTCAGCCTGTTTGTGGCTGCGGCTCATAAATCGCCCTCTTACATCTGGAGTTTTTGAGTCACAGCTTTCATTCTGTGTTTCATTCCTACTCCAAATGACAGTGATTTGCCTAATTAAAGGAAATGTTTGCACGATGTGTTAAAGGATCTTCAAAGTATAGAATCTGGCCTTATTTTTCGCCAGAGGAGTGTTTTCAATGTTTGGTGCCTGAGATCCTGAATCGTTTTCTCATAATATCCGGGGAGACGAAGCCAAGTTATACCGCAACTCATGTGACTAACAGACGGGAGAAATCCATTGAATCTCTCAGAGGTTGTATTGAGCTGTTTAATTTGGTGCAGAAACGCATGGTGTGTATGTATGTGACACATTGTGATATCTCATCGGTCTCCCTCTGGCAGCGGAGTGAGATTTGAAGCATGAAAATATGCCTGACAGCTGTGGGGAAAACATATGCAGCTGATAAGCTCGAGCTAAAACAACTGGGTGTTCAGCTGGAGGTGATCACAAAGTATTTCTACCAGGAGACACACATTGCGGTTTTGACAAGACTCAGTTCCAATTAAGCCACCTCAAACGCAAACACTGCAAAAACAGAAAATGAGAAATCAATTTGGAAACGCCACGTGGTTGATTTTTGTCAGCAGCCCACATGTCGTGTCAGCATTAACAAAAATATATTGTAATGAGTTCAATATGCGCAGCGTGAACTCAGGACAGAACAGAAAATAAGAGAAGAGTATTACTACTACTGCATGCTATGCTATTACTTTATTCCTCACAACATCTGGACAAATCAATAACAAAACACAAAACTGGTAACATGAGCGAGGATTCAACAGGGAATTATATTTGGAAATGCTGCCACCTAGTGACAAAGTGTGGCTGATAATTGATCATGTTTAGAGTGATAAAGAGCAAGTTTAGACACAGACATTTGGTACAAACCTAAATTATATTGTTTCATAAAAATACCTGCAGTACAAACCAGCTGTGTGCAGTCATCTTCAGGTACATTACCATTAGAAACAGGAAGCCGTTAGTTATACTGGTAGGCAGCCATAGTAATGTTCTGTTTTATTGCTCATTATATAATAATTCAACAGCCATGCTTTTCGGTAAAATTATGATAATTCTAATAATGATTTCCGCTGGTTGGATTAATTGTGTTAGGAACAGGGACAAGTTTGAGAGACGAGACAAAATCCTTTATTTGCAATATAATGTTTTATATAAGATGCCGTGTTCTTCCTCTTTTGTTTTTGACACTGCAACAGTAGTGACTGGACACATAGCAACTGCTGCTACTATATGTTCATATATATCTATTGTTGGTTTCACTGATTTACACTGACCAATGGCCTATTATGCAACACTTCTCCTGTTCCTTATGGATTAAATTACATTTACTAAATATAATTCTTCATGATCAACTTGCTTTACAGGCTGCAGCACACCCCTGATCATTTTCATTGACAAGTATTGCTGTTAACTTAATCTTTTAATCTTTTGGGTCACTGCATGATATCATGTCCTGAAATTACTTATGAGTGGGTGAATGCTATAAGGATTTTTTTAATCTAATAGTGTCTCTCTAATATCAAAAATTTACAGAAGCAGACAGCTTTATCATATGATAAAGCTTTTCAGAGGGAGAACTCCACGGCTGCAGTTCCGCCTGCAGCCACTTGGTGCTGCTCTCTCAACATGTATTATTCTGCTGAGGGTTATACATGACATTTAGGGATAATACACTGAATGAATGAAATATTACGGGCTCATTTTCCACCAGGTATACTGATAAAGTCAGCAACTCAGGTAAAAGCCTCATTTCTCTTATCAAATCAATTTCATAATCACAGAGGAGGAGATGGAGAGAAAGAGAAGCAGCGCAGCGAGTAATTTTAAAAACTTTGAGACAATTGAGCTGTGGATTGACCAAGTGGGTCTGCAATTCAATATTAGGAAAATGTCTCTCCAATATTTTCTTGATTCAGTGAAGCTACAGATCAAAATCAAATGACTGGCTTTGCTAATATTGCACAAAGTCCTCCCTGATTGTTGGCTTTTATACAAATGACAACCCTGTATATGTTTGCAAAGTACAACTGATAAACACAGCTGTAGTAAGCAACTTAAATTCTAGGCAAATCAAATTGAAGATATGAGGATATTTGTTGTGCTTCATACCAGAAGTGAATGTCAACACCGCCCAAAACTATGATCTGTCATATAACACAACCCTGTATCATGATTGGGTATGAAAGGGGCATCCTGGAAAGGCTCAGTCGCTCACAAGCGAGGATGAAGCGAGGTTCACCACTTTGTGAACACATGATTGTATAAAGGATATTACTACATGGGCTCAGGAATACTTGTTGTCAGTAAATACAGCTCATTTGCAAATGACTGCATTTTGTTTTATTCACGTTCTACAAAGCATCCCAAAGTTTCCAAATCAGGGTTGCACATGGAGCCCAGAGGTCTCAATGAAACTTGATACTTGATTGAAATCCTGAGCTGTGCTGTTTTCTTCAATATCCCTGCTTCTT
Source organism: Chaetodon trifasciatus (assembly GCA_037975065.1). NCBI lineage: Eukaryota > Metazoa > Chordata > Actinopteri > Chaetodontiformes > Chaetodontidae > Chaetodon > Chaetodon trifasciatus. The sequence continues at coordinate 1,153,227 of JBBMOE010000070.1, forward strand.
TACACTCTGTCAAGTAGCGGCCAGAAACATCCCAAAACTCATCATCGTTAGAGCGGCGCAGGGAGCGAAGGCTGATCCTCTGTCTTGGAAGGAAATTCCATCACTACAGTCTTCACCTCCTCATCAATCAATCCGCCCGAGTCAGCGCCACTCGCTTGGGCATCGGATGAATGCTGACATGCTGAGAAAGAAACTGGAAATCGTGCAGAAAAAATTCCTGTCATCATCATATACATTTTCAGAAATTAAATGCTTGTGGAGAACATGCGGCTCTGGTGGCAGGAAATGACAAACACTGGGCAACCGGCGTTTCCAAGGCTGGATAAAAGCTTGAATTGAAGCAAAATACTAGAATGTAAGCAAATGTAAAACCAATTGACTCAAGGAGGGAAAACAAACCAGATATATACTTTCTATCCACTCCAAGATGACTGAACTGCACGAAAGCCTATTACGGCAAGTACCTATTTCCCAAAATGAGTGGGGAAATGTGTAGCCTTGAAGCAAACATCTATCAAACATTTTACAGTTTGCTCAAATGAGCAATCAGGAGTATTGATGTACACAGACTCTTAAGTACAAATCTGTGGTTTTCATTCAAAGGGCTTTTAGTGACACATCAAATGAGCTGAGCAATCTTTTCTAGACAGAGCAAAGCATCTAACGCCGTCTAAAGTCATTTGATGACATCGAATATGTCCACAGTCAGCCCAGGAGGGTGGAGGTGACTCTGCATGGAGTTGTCAAACTAATGCACTGCTTATAGTTTGATTTAAAGAAGGTCAGAATAATCAGAAAAGTCGCTATGCAAACTGTGGGTCCATTACAATACGCACATTTGCAAGTTCTCAAGTGCTTACTTTCATAATGTATTTCCAGCAACTGCCACTAAGACTGGAAGCATGTGGAAGTTTATTAGAGCTCACTGGGACACACTTGATTAATGAGGCCTTCCTGCAGCTCACGCAAATACGTTGAGCGCAGACGCTTTGCTGGTTTTATTTAATTTTCATATAATGAACAAATAAGTAGGATCAAACATAATGCATTACGGTCACAATCAGAAGAGAGGGGGAAGGACTGCACGCTTATGAGCTGGGAGGAGTAATACAATTCATAAAGCAATCAAATCAGGGATTCGGTCTCCTGTTTAGGACACAATGTCCCCAGTTCGATCCCAGAAAGGGACCTTTGTTACAAGTTCTACCGACTCTTTCTTGCCTTCATCTCTAGTGTAAAAACGATTCATAACATAGATGCAATTTACATGACAGAAACATATTGTCATATTACCTTGAATTGGTTTCTCTGATTAAATCTTTAAAGACGGGACAAAGAGATATTATACACATGATTGAATCCACCATGGCATAAACTACAGCTTCATCATGTTTGTTTATTACCATCACAAATCTTAAGGTGCATTACCAGAGTAAATACGAGAGTTGAAAGTTTGAAGTTTGAAAGTTCGTTTTTGACCACTGTAAACAGAATAAAGTGAGTTGGGAGTGAGAATGTGTTGTCTAAAAGGTTTACTATACCTTGGGTTAAGTGGATTATTTACTCAAGCATTGATTTCTTGTATACTAACTGCAACAACATTATACTATAACACTCAGTATATACTTTAGTGCATACTGTATAGACTTAGTATGTAGGATATGTGTAAAACCAGGACACGTACACCACCTCACAAAGGTCTGAGGTCCTTCTGAATGGATCTGAACAGCTGTATCACAGCGTCCATCCACGCCTCTCTCTGGTGCTGGTTGCTGACTCGAGCCAGCGTCTGAGCCGTGTACACCAGAGTCAGCACCGTCCTCTCAAAGTCCTGCATGCTCAGAGGTTGCCGACGCTGGCCGAGCTCTGCTGTCAGACGGCGAATGTCGGAGAGCCTCTTGGGCAGGACGTCGTCACAGATTACCTCCAGCTTCTCCACGCTCCTCAGGGAGGCCAGCTCCTCATCTGGGATCAGCATGGTGTGCTCCGCACCTTGGATCTGCATTCCAGCTAGCAGGATCTGGGACACGTGGGTCCGTCAAGAAAAATACTAAAAAAACCATCTACTTACACTGCTAACTAACTTGCTATATAGGTTTTACTTCACCAAAAGACACTATTTTTTTTTACCTCTTTGTGAAGTGAACTGAACACATAAGATTTCAATAAATGTTCCATTCATCAATGGCCAGAAAATTCTGGGTAAACACATACTTCACATTTCTGTTCATGATCAGCAGCACAGCAGCAGTACACAGTATCTTCATTTCTCAAGCAGGAGCTTCCAGCAGTGAACAATGGACCATAAATGTGCAACTCAAACACATCTTTTCCACATTCTCAACATATTTAAATTGGTTTCCAGTCATGAACCGCTGAGCCGTGAATTATTTCAAGACTTCAAAAGCCACAGGATCTAAACTGACCTCAAAAAGCAGGTTGATGTCCTCCACCGAACGCTGGAACGTGGGGTTGAGCAGTGAATATGTCCCACGCTTTACCCTATGTGCAGACGGATACAGAGCTAAAACACATAAGAACAGGAAATTGGATTAGAGGATCTCCCTTGTTTTAAAGAAATTAGGCACCATATTATCCAATGTGCCATGCATGTGGGTGGGCCAGAGGTTGAGCAAACACAGATACATTACTGCTCAAATATTATGCAGATGTGATAGAATCTGGTTCCAGCTATGCAGAGGGTAATTGGTCTTCGACCTGAACTACAGATGCTCCTATATTTACAAGTGGCAGTGGCTGGTGCATCCAGAGGTGAGATATCCACACTTACAGAGAGGCAGGTGTTACTGACTTCATTTGGTCAGATTTCAAAGTGTCCACGTGTAGCAGACCAGGGACCCGTAATCTGAGGTGTCCAGACAGGGCTGGAATGAAACACCTCACTCACAGTTGCTGATGCCCAATCTCTATGATAAAATACCATGAAATCCATATTTTACTGGAGGCGATAACCAGAGGCAATTCCTTCTCTTATCCAGAGGTAGAAAGTTACCAAGTACATTAACTCAAGTACTTAGTTTAAGTACAAGTTTGAGGCACTGGCACTTCAGTACAGTGTCATTTTTTTGTATTCACTTTTGTCTCTCAGCATTGCAGAGGAAAGTATCCTATGCTTTAATTTAGCACATTTATCCAGTAGCTCTAGTTTTTACTTACTTTGCTGGACAAATAGTGAACTGGATAATGGATAAAAATATGTGCAGTTGCCTATTTACACACCCAGCAGACACATAATAATATAACCATTTATTTGGAGATGTGATTAAGTTCAATAGGGGGCAGCATACTGCCTGAGTAACCGCAAGCTGCTGCTCACTATAGTCTTTGGCTGTAGCTACTAGCAGCTGTAAAATAGCTCAGTTAACCGTGCAGCTAGTGGCACTAATAGCTGACTGTAGCCTAATCCGAGATTCAGCGGTCTGTGGGATTGTTGGTGTTTACACTGTGGGCAACGGAGCTATACAATCAGATTATGGCCTCTTGAAGTACTAAGTGGTGTTACAAGACAGGATGGACTGAAGCTAGCTGGTTGAGATGCTAACATCAGTAGATATTTCTGCAACACAATACATACATTTGACATAACTCCAAAAGTGTTATTCCCTCACACTCCTTTGCACCCTTAATTCTTAATATTTTACCTAATACTCATCTTTGCAGTGCCATTACTTTTACTTACGACTTATTACACCATTCATCTCATTTACACAAGGATGCACAGTAATCCTGTCCATATTTTCCTCTTTCATGCTGTTTATATTATGACCACTATTGCTGATGATATCTATTGTCTGAGGCTCCAAGACCAATTTGATGACACTAGGAGACTGAAAAGATAGTTGATGAGAGCTGAAAGGGGATTCATAGCCTTGTTAAACCTTCCTTAGCATCCCCAGACACCTCACTCTCTTTTTCCACTGTTTCACACACTGTTGCCATCCGGCTCTTCACTTAGCGTGTATGCCAACACACAGATCACACACAGACAGATCTTAATGAGGTATACAGTATAAACAGTGGGCTCCATCTGAATTCAGACCCAGTGTCCTCCTACCCTACAGTGGCATCCACGGTCTGCTGCCTTGCCAATTCTGCAGTAATGATCACCCCCGCTGCCCACAGCCTCATACGTTTAGCTTTAAAGCATTTGTTAAGCCAGCCAAAACCACATGCACTGGCTGATCTCCCCATGTACCTGCTTCCTGCTTGGATGACTGCCAGTTGCAGCTCCAGCTTTGTTTTCATAATCTGGCCACCATTCTGAATATAAAGAAAATTTGTAGCTCTATAAATAAAACCCACCAATTTGGTACAACTGAGTAATCCTCAACGTATTATCTCAAACCTTTCACCTCCTAAAACTGCCCCAACCAACAGGACAATAGCTTTTAGAAATACTGAGTCTAAGAGTCCAAAGTCCTCCAGTACAAACCCACCGCCTTTTAACATTTTTTATCCAGCTGCCAAACAAATTTGTAGATCCTGTTTTCCCCTCACTGTCTATTTAAGTGGAGAACATGTTTATTGCTTTTTTGCCAAGACTTGGATGAGTAGATTGACACCACTCATGTCTATATGCTAAATATATAGCTAGAGCCAGGTGCCTGCTAACTTAGCTTAGCTTAGCCAAACTAGCCTGGCTCTGTCCAAAGCAACAAAATCCATCTACCAACGTGTCCAAAGCTCACAAATTAATATGTTCTATGTTGTTTGTTTAGTTCTTAATTAATCAAAAGTGTAAAAATGAAGAACATGCTGTTGTTCTGTTTCCCCTTTTTCAAGTCTTTTGGCTAAGCTAACTAGCTGCAGGGTTTAGCCTCATATTTACTGCACAGACATGAGAGTGGTCTGAGAACATTAAGTAACAAGTGTTTGAAATAGGGACGGCACACTCATCATGTAAAAATATAATCAAGGATCTTTAATTGACATCCACATGAGCAACGTGTTTTGCTAAGCTATGCTAACAGTCTCCTGGCTCTAGCTTCATATTTACCATACAGACATGGGAGTGGTATCATTCTTCTCATCTAACTCTGCTCTAATATTGCACACTATAAGTGTTAAAATATTTCCTCTAAATAGTATCTACATGTCAGAGAGGATTAACCACAAAAAATAATTTCTCTAGATCCAACACTGACGTGCAGCCATAAGTGCATCACAACTTGCAGCTGAAGAAAAATACTCCTCATTGAGTGAGTGACTCCCAAATGCTCAATCAGCAGCAGGAGGAATGCCTGTGCAGTCATATTAGATACTGAAGAGACACTCCAGCTTACACTGACAATGCCCCACATTGTCAGTGTGAACAAAACCACACCCAGGGGAAAACATGCTCTTCATAACAAGGTTTATATTACTAAAGGATGGAGGAGCTACAGAGGAATGACAGCTTGGAGGCCAACCCAATGCTGATTTACATTTAAAATTAATCTTTTATGTTTTACATAAAAGTTGTCTACAACTCTCTGCCATTGTTTCCTGTAATGCATTAGTTTTTGGCATGCAGGAAAGTGTGTGTTCTATGCTTCCAGCAGCATAAACTGTAGTTTGGAATAAAAATGTTGTCTGATTAATGCTCCCATGGTTTGAGCAGCACTGCTGTAGACACAAAAACAGGCCATGTGTCTCATTTATAAAGCTATAAACCAAAAAAATCCCTGCATAGAAATGGTGATCCATTCTTTGTGGCACATCTGTAACAGGTAAGTAAAACAGGTGGTTTCCACTGTAAATGGTCAAAAAGAGTTCAGCAACAGATTGGAAAAAGGGACAAGAACTAGCAGTCAAAGGATAACACAAGAGTAAGACAGGCAGGCGGAAGAAGGTTAAAAACAGAGGGAACTGAAAGAAAGGGTTAGGACGCTGAGGAGCTGAAGAAAGGATTGGGAACAGGTACGCTGCTGGATGTGGCGATCAGGTGATGACAAGGAGTGGGAACAACTGAGGGCCGAGGGAGGGGAAGGGAGGGGATGGATGGCTCTGGAATGAGAACTGAATCAGGGAGAATCACTGCTATCAGTGGATCCACACGCTAAGGCATTTTTCACATCATCTTGAACTTTGGTGAAGGCTGATTTAATATGCACTGTTAATGCATTGTAAACCATCTTGGCTGGTTTAAGAAAATAGAGCGCTGAGAACATCCAAAATGAAGGAAGCTCTTCTTTATTAACTGTGTTGTACCATAAACTTTTCTTTAATCTTTCTTCTTGGAATATAAACTGCTCCACATAAGGATGGTTTAAAAACTATACTAAGACAGGAGCTGACGGTACAGACTTGGATAAACTTTGTGAACATATTGTCCCATTGGCAACCAAGCCAGCCAGTTTGGAATAAGTCTTATTCAATGAAATGGTGCAATCCAGAAAACAAAATGCCAGGTGGAGTAAACGGCACAGTACAGAGAAAACTGAGAGGAGCTTGCAGAGCTTTTGTGATTTGCTAGCTACCTTGTGTTAGCAGTTAGCTTAGCAGCTACAGTAAGTAAGTTAATATTTTCCAGCTGATTTGTCTTGTTCCCTCTCAGGTTAAATATGTAATATAGATTTCCCTACTTACAACATCCCAGGCTCTAAGCCTGTTCATCCCTCATGCATGCCCCCCCCCCCACAATCCAGTGCTCCAAACAAGCAGTGTTTGGTTGGGCAGGCTTCCCCCAATGTCATTATGCACAGGCAGGGAACTTGTAATCTCCCGCTAACTGCTTGCAAGGAGATGAGGGAACAACAAAGATTCATTAATTAGTAGGGCTAAAGAGTATTCCTGGCTGGAGGGACGTCTTGATGAAAGAGAGAGGGAAAAACAAACAAAAACAAAAACAAAATGGACGTCTGGATGCCTCTGGCTTACGGGAAGAGAGGGTGAAAAGGACAAATGGGAGAATAAAACTTAACCGCAGTGGCCCTTCCTCTTCTCAGCCTTTCAATTCACCTCCAAATGATGATGAAATCCAAACAAACTGCACTTTTCCAGCAACTTGGACGCAAAATATACTATTTACAATGTAAACATAGACCCCCTCAACAATGCTCCCACTGTGAAACAAATCTATGAGAGGCTGAGCTGTTATAAAGTCATGTAGTATCACCAGAGAAGACCACATTGCATTTGGGGATTGAAAAGTCGTTGTTAGACTTCTGGTTTTTTAACTGTTTTCAATGGGCCAAAAAATTTAAGCTGCACGAGTTAATATTTGTTAAGTATTCTTTATAGAGGAAATGACTTGAAATAATGTGCAAGGAGTGATTTGTAGTACTAAACACACTAAAAATGAATGGTTCCTCTCATCTCTATGCAGCGTTTTAATGTCTTTCAGCTCATTGTTTTGGTTTTGCCACCTGCAGCTTTACTGTTTTGATTCAGTCTCACAGCTCTCATCAACCTTGTTTCCGGCTGCAATGGTAAATTCACATAAATCCACTACACATTACCTGCCCAGCATCAAATGTCAGACAAAGTTAGCATCTGCAGTAGCTTGTGAACATAGTGGAGCAGTGAAAGAGGCAGATATTTCCCTCAGGAGGTAATAGAGGTAAAAGAGCTAAAAGGAGGGTGAACGTTAGACTTCTGTGCAATAAGGTGATAACATGTTAATGTGTTTTCAGCTTGTTCTGTCGCAACCCCTAAAAATGTAAACTGCTTAGAACAGATGAATAAATCCAACTTTCCCCACCAGAATGTGACATCTGGCAGTGAGGACGAACCTCTTAGAAATCAGGTTCGTAGTAAAACTCTGACACATGTATGTTTTTGCGTGAATTCTTCAACAACCAAACGATCGAACCGTTATCAGCCCCAGTGTTTTTCTCTCCTGTAGCCGGTTTGAGCATCATGTGACTTATCCAAAGATTCTAAGCTATGTGAGTCTTGAGAAAGGAATTTCCTCAGTGAGTGGATCCAGTAACAACAGGCCAGTCACTTTTCTCTGGAAAATGATCCGTGGATGTCTTGCATGTTGCAACGATCCCGATAGAGGATAAACACATTCTTGCACAGAAGCACACGGAGACTGAACCATCATGAATGTATATTTCCATTTTCTTACAGGCTTGTATATCTGAAATGAGGATGCAAAGGATTACAGTTTGTGCACGAAGGATCATTTGTATCAGACTTTTACAGGACAGAGACATAATGTATGCATGCAGCAGGTGAGTCCTCAGAGCCTCTCCAAGTCCACCTACCTTTCCTGTGGTGCTGAGTGGCTGCCAGGTGTATGGACAGGTAAATGAGGACGAGCAGAGCCCACCACCACCTCATATTGGTTTTCCTCATGCACGGATCTACTCACACGACTCAACACACACCAGTGAACATCGCGACGGTGTGGACGACGCCCTGGACTGTTGAGTTTTGGCATTTCACATGCACTGCTTTCATATGCAGGACCATTCCTTCATTCACTGTATCATTTTTCTATTGCCTCCTCCCTCTGTCCCTCCATCCTCTCCCTCTCCCTCGCTCTCTTTTTCTTTCTTTTTCTGTGTGTGTGTGTTCTCCACTCAGGCCAGGCCGTCTGGGCTCTCATCTGGAAATCATCAGGATTTTGGGTAGCGCCTGCCCTCTTGGCTGGACTTTCCTCTCACAGCTTGACTGGACTGGTTCAGTTACAGAGTGACTCTCCAACTGACTGGATAACTAGGTGACTGACTTGCTTGCTGATTCATTGACTGAGCATAATGGCAATGGCTCATGAGCCAGAAACCTGTGCTAGATGAGAGATGGATGCACTCCTTTGAAACATGCTCAAGGTTGATCAACCATCCTTATCAGCTCTTAATTTCATGGGTTTGGTCTTTATTCCTATCAGTTCTAATAACATGGTACAAATTCGTTTCAAGTTAATTACTCAGATCCGGGAACAGGGAAACATCGGTGCATTGTAGACAAAACAAGAAACGAGCAATATGACAGATTGTAAATAACTCAACAGTTTGTACGATTAATGCCTTTTTATGAGAGGATAAAAGTTAGAGATGGCTGCATTCAAAATGTCTCATTGCACAAGGAAAGTGTGACGACACAACTTGTAATTCCCAAAGTTGAGCCAGTGGCTCTACAAACTTTGCTGGATGTTTACAACTGACATAAACATTATACCTACTAAACAACACCATTAGCATTGTCATGTGAGCATGTGAGCATGTTAGCATGCTAACGTTAGCAGTTAGCTCAGAGCACAGATGTATCTACGAACAACCTCAAAGAGCTGCTAGCATGGCTGTAGACTGGGTAAAGGCTGTATGATCATGTGACCACTCGTGCATCTTATCCCATTGGACTGCCTTTTAGCAATGTTGCAGTATTCCCAGATCTCACAATGATGAGTACAATATTATCATATAACAATCTCAGATCAGTTTATAAAATTTAGATCCAAACCTTAATATTTTTTCCTTTAATGGATTCTGTTGAAAATGGAAATCATCTTTCTCCTACAAAAACCTGTCTTTTCACATATTTGGGCTTACATACTCAGTTAATTAACTGCATTTCTGCATTGCAAAGAACAAAGTCCTGGCTAGAAAAGGCCCGTAGGATTGCAGGTAGTGTGCAGCAACCCGGCAACAATGAAACCCAGAAGAGTACAAACAGCTATGTGTCGACAGTCAAGATCAACAGCGATGTGAGGGCCACTCAGAGCATCTTGATTCAAGGCTGTCAAGACTCTTTCCACTGCTTTATCCTCTCGCCTCTACAGCCTCTTCTGCTCTTTGTTGTTACAGAATATGTGCAATAAACACAAAGTCCCCATTCTGGTGCCAAAGCATATAATAGACTGTGTAGGTGCTCTGGGTTTCAGATGGTTCTTGGCTCAGCCTCCAATGCTGCATCTAAAATACACACAATATTCCAGTAATGGTCTTGAGTAAAAGCAGTTAAAACATAAGGCAGTTATGCCCAATCAGTAGATTAGAGAGCAACAATTCATTATTCAAATAGAGGCTGCAGATATCAAACTTAAATGTTTACTCTAACAATGTAACGCTGATAAGAGCCCTCTATTCCTTATCAAGGCTGTGCTGTCAGAATAAGCAATGAAGTCTGGTATCTGTGCTTTTTCAGTGGTAAGCCACTTTGTTTTTTCAGCTAAATATTCCCTGTTGTTGTTCCTGCCAGCATTTGCAAGTGACAAAACACAATCATAAATGGCAGCACGAGACGAGGATGGTGCTCCCATTTCATTTCAGGGCCGAAAGAACTACTGAGAGGACGTGTGGGAGCCATAACTCCAACGTTTATCTGGATACTTTGAGAGTGGTTTAATGTCTGTGTGTGGAAAAAAAGTTGTCAACAACCCAGCATTCATGTGCTCTGTTTTAATACTCCAAAAATATGATGCTGGAGCAGAGGCGGAGGAATTTTACAACACGATGCAGTTAAAAAAACAGCTCTGCCTGCTTGATTAGGAGACATAAACATAATCTTGTTAATCTAGCAGCATTCAGAGGTTTGATTAATCTACATGGTGCTGGGTGACTTTATTTTTGCTCTACTGCTGCCATATGTTTGATTGAGTATTTGCTCACAGCAGATGGGCAACGAAGGTATGATACCCTTCTAAGCCTGCAGAACATAAAACTCATTTACATGGATGAGGAAGCTGGAAGAGCGCCTCAGTGGACAAGCCGTAACTCTCCTCTGCACGTGATTCACATGACGAAGACATAAGAGGACGGCAGATGGCATTCTGAGGGATAAAGTCTTTTATGCTGCTCAGGACTTTTGTGTTTGCCTGCAGGTGGAACAACTGTAAGACAAGAGAAATGGTACTGACCCCTGAATGTGTGAGGTTGGACACACACAGTCCACAGACGCAGTGTAAAGACCATTTTGGTCACGACCATGAGGGGGCAGTGTTACGACACACATCCTGAGAGAACCGCAACTACCCAACTTATCCAAGATCCTGCAGTGATTGCTGCTGCTCCCCAACTCTTTTGGTGATGCTGCATGAATTCAGAAATAATTGAAATCTATTCAGATAAGGTCTGACAATATGAATGCAGCCACTTAGCAGAGATCAAAGGGTTGTTTGGGTTCAAACCAGGTGGGGACCCTCGAGACATCCTTTAGTTTAATTGCTTCTGTGCTGTAAATCACTGGAATGCCTCAAATATGCAAATTGATGTGAGGCCACTGTACATCTGAACTTGCATGGGGCTTGCTTAATAGTCAAATTGCTATCACACAAAAAGTCTGCAGCTGCAGTTTTACAAAACTGTGGATAATAGGTAAACACCTGACCTGATTGTGCAAATACAGAAAATGCTGAGATGTGAAATGCTGAGGTTTTCTGCTTCTTTCAGGCTGAGGGACTGTGACTCATGCAGAGTGTTTTGAGTAATAGCTCAAAGTTAAAGCCATGTTATAATATATTGAATATTGCTTCTGGCAGATTGCAGGAACTCAAGCCTGGAGGCCACAGCAGGAGACTGCATGTTGTGGATGTAAAACAGCCCAGCTTCCTGGAGGACAGCCTCCAGCTATTAACTGAGCAGTATGTATATTGTTATTATATTGCAGTTCACCTCTGCTGTGTTCACAGTCTGTGTAAAACCAGAAGAGTAAGAAATTTTAATTATTTTTAATCCCCAACCAAAGCTATGCTGAAAAGCTTTTTGCCTTCGTCAGACTTTCACTGTAAATGAGACTTTGTTCTTGCTTGATCATAAAGGTTGAAAAGAGCTGAAAATAAAACAGGAACACAGAAAGAAGGTGAAATTTAATAATTATTATTATTTTGGAGGATCATTTTCACTTGAATCGATGAGTAGGTGCAGAAAATGCAGGGATGGGGCAAAGAGATCGGTATATCTTGAGGGTGATTATGGCTTCTTTGTTTTTCAGAAGGCTGGACCAAGAGATGAAACTTTGAGAACAGTTGGGAAGGAACTCTGAGAGCTGAAAACCAAGATCTATTGATTGACCATAGTTAATGGCAGCATGGCAGCCGTCACAACAAGAGAGGTCTGTGTTGGAATGGGCTGTCTCGCACGTCTCTGCCGAGCTGGCAGGAGGCACATCGAGCATCAAAACAACTCAACAAAATACTGAGTGTATGAGTGTTCAACCACAATGCCTAATCATCATACCTCAAGCAGAATAATTACCTCAACTGTCCATCACACCTCTGCAAACAGTTTCATCAAGACCCATCTGAACAGAAGCGCAGTCAAGGCTCAGCGTCGAGTCTTTCAATGGAGTTGGCATGTTTTGGACAGCTTGCATTATCATGCTTGGCCCTGGTGTGTGCCCAAAAAAGTAACTCCTCGCCTGCCACTACACGCCGGAGCAGAGACAGCTACAGCAGCATTTTACTCCAAACACACCACCTGTCTCGTTACTGAGGCGTCCACTATTTATTACCATACAATATCGTAATTAGTCATCAGAGTAAATAAAGCTTTAGAGCTGTTGTGAAATTAACAATGTCTTGGTGAAGTTCACGTTCCTAATTTACTTGTTTGTTCTTCTGCTTGTACTTTTTGACCAATTAATTTGTAATGACCTGATTCACAGTCCAGATGGCAGCCACTATTACAATGTGTTAAGTGTGCACTGCAAAGTAAATTAAATTGGCGGCATAGAATTATGACCACAGACAATGATGAGAGGTGTAGCGTGATGACTTTGTAAAATACTGTGATAAATATGTATGTTTTTTGCTTTTTTAAAGCATTAGCAGACAAAGATTGTCCATCCGAATCTTAAGATGCCTTAATTGCACCATTATCTGTGTAAACACCCCTAAATAGAAGCTCATGACTCATTAAATCACTAAATTAGACTCAAATTTCTCTTAATTTGCAACCTTGGTGGACAGGTCAGTTAAATATTGCTTAAATTAAGTGGCTAAACTCTTAAATATAAGATGAGGCTAAGTAGCAAACAAAGCACCGCTAATTGCGTGACTTTTCCCTGAATCAAAATCCTGTCATGCCTCTTGTAAATGCCAGTTAATGTTCATACGTAGAGCTCGCAGGCCTTTCAAGGCTTTTCAGGAGATTCTGTTGTCGACTGAAGGTATAGCAAAAATGTTCAGACTGCCTGGAGCTAAAGCAGCAACTGCAGTGAAAATTACACAGTGTTAATGTGATGTTTCTCTGATCTCAAGATCAGACAGACCGAGCGAGGGTGTCGTGTCTTGCTCAGGGGCACTTCGGCAGGGTAAACACCTGCCAACTTCTTGGTCTGAATCTGAAGGGAAGACACTCCATTCCCCGTGTCGCCCAGCTGCCAGTAACTGCTGCCTAATAACTAGAATAATGATGGATATGTATACTTCATTTCCTGTGTAATCACTGCAGCACTCATGCTTGAGAGTGCGTCGGCGGGCTTCTGCATGTTAATGAAAGGTGCTTATGGAGTCTTGGTGAGAGGCCAGCACACGGGCAGAGCAGTAACATCTATCACTATGATCATGACCGATGCATGAATTGGACTCATGATTTCCAGTTACCGTCATCAGCTGGTCATGAGTAATGAGGATGTGTGTGTTTGGTGGGATCATCAGCGCCTCTGTATTAACACACCCCAGAGAGGGAGTTGTCACGACGCGAGCCAGAGGCACTGAAGCAGATTGGGCCCAGAGTTGTGAAAGAACAAGGCAAAGAACAAGCTTTGGCGCTTATGAAAGCAATGTTTTGTTTTTCCAGGAAGTGTTTGTGTAATTGTAATCCAGTAAATTCCAAGAAGTTGGCTGTAGAAGACGGACGATTTGTTTCAACCCTCCTTGGATGGTTTTTCCTGCTTTGTGTGACATTGGTGATGGTGCGCCTGATGTAGATATCAACACATAATAATACTGGTGGGGTATATTTCTTTGGTTGCCTGGGTCCAGACCTTTGAATCCTTCCAATCCACCGAGCTGACTGATTTATGTGGCTACATAACATGAAACAGGGAAAAAAAGTAGATGATCCAATAAGTGCCGGGGGGAATAACGATCAGCAAATCAGCACCATGGGCTGGACTGAGAACCAAGGACAACAAGAATTGCAACCACTGCTTCTGGCTGTTCTTAGGAGTTTGTTTTTACTCTTAAAACTCCTGAAAAACTGGTATGTTGGGATGAGTTGAAGCAGTGTCATCTTAAAATTGCATTAGATTCAGGTGAATACGTTGGTCTCTAGTGAATGGTTTGCGGAAATTGATGGAAGGATGGAAATGGAGTGTAAAGAGCTGACAGTTCTGTCTGAAATCAGGCAATTTCTTTGGTAGCGTCTGTCCTTTCTACTTGGGTATAATATTCAGAAGTATACTGGGAACCTTATTTTAGACACTGTTCACTCAACACAAATGTTTCCTTTATCTTCTTTCAGTTTCATGACATCCAGTGTGACTCACTAAAATTACTTCAGAGTGACCAAAACTTGTTATCTTGTCAGTCAGAGAGTTTGAAAGTTTTGATGAGAAACTGCCTCGGCTCAGTTTCGACTCCTTACACAGATCATTCCTCCATATCTTCAAACAGAATATACAGCAGTATTGGTCAATATGCACCCAGGTCACCTGGCGGGCTGAGAAACTACTCGGAGTGGAGTTATAAAGTAAGTAAACTCAGTTCCACCAGCAGGGTCTACAGTGTGAGCCTCAGGCCTTTCAAACAAGAGGCTGAGTTTTTAACTGTAAATGAATTTTTAATACATGTTCAGGCAAGTTAGTCTATAGCGTCAAACAGACCAGGGGTGTGTGCACTTTTTGTACCTGTGTGCTGACACTGAACAAGATGCAAAATTTGTGGGCAGCGTAACCACAATAATGCAAACGAGCAAGTGGACACAACACGACGTAAAGTGAGACGAAGAGGCGCAAATGTTTCAACTTTGACAAATTTTTCACACTCATCCTGAAGCTGTATGACTCTAATCCACGAATGTACACAGGTGAGGAAAAAGGAGAAAAACTGGAGGGAAGTGAAAGAAGTGAAAGAACTGAAGCTCCTGGTGAGTTCTGAGACAGCTGGGCTCTGGACTTCAAAAAAATTATCAAGCGGTCCATATCGCATGAATTACACAGGGTGCAAATGAGGTCTGAATTCACTCTAAACACACCTTAAAGGTGCAACAGCCAATTCTGGAGAAAGAGCTGATTTTTGAGTCTCTCTGCCAGGTCGTCAAATACAGACTCTTTGGTTTGGCCCAAAGCGTTGGCACTCAAATTCTTGCAAATTCTTGCAAATGCCATTAGGAGCACTGGGACCATCCAGAGGAGCCTGAAGTTATTTTTATGAAACCTACTAATTACCAGCCGAACCATCAACATAGCTACAGATGACACGAAGAGGTCAGAGTGCAGGTCAGCAGTATTTTGACATATCATTTGTGCAGAGTTATTATTTTTGGTTTTGGTCTCATTGTTGTCCTGCTGGCAAAAGGAAAGTGCAAAGAATTTCTTTTGTTTATGGCAAACTTAATAGAAAGTATATAAGGATTATATTCTCCACCATGTCCTTCCCAGGCCTCCGTAGCTCTGCAGACATGGTATGAAAAATAAAACCTGCTGTTTGTTTCAGTTCCCTTTAAAGTGCATGACTTGAGACTTTGCATCATTCTCTCTGTGACACCTGTGCCCCTCGTGGCAGCTCCATCAACCTCGGTGGACAAAAACTTCCCTGCACCTGGTGTACAGAACAACGCCGCTGCCCTGTGAGAGACATCACACCGATGAATGAAAGATGGAGAGCACAACACTCGGGCTGAACCCAGGAAATGAGGTCAGCTGCAGGACTGGGAGGCTGCGAGGTGTTTGTGTGTGTGTGTGTATTATTGGTGTGTGAGGCAGTAGGCTGAGGTGGGAGGTGAGTTTGGGAGGTGGGTTGAAGTGTTTGCTGTTGGCCCTGAAATGGAGAGCTGTGCACCACATCAAAGCTTCTGCAGCCCAGACCCCAGATGGCTAATAGCAGGATCAGACTGGAGCCTCCTGCTGATAATGCAGTACAAACAGGTAGAAGGGCGGCTTTATCTGACCAGTGCTTGGACGACACTAAATAAGCACAGCTACGAAAAGGAAGAAAATTATCCAAAAATATCCATAAATAATTCCTATGCACTTGATTGAAACATATTGATGCAACATAGCTGGACAACTGAGATATGGAACGATTTTTGATGCGTGGTAGAGTGAAATCCTAAGATGCTGACATAAAAAAAACAGCCAGGAGAAAGATTGTAAAGGAAAAAAAGTCAGGAAATATGTCTAAAAGTAGTTGAAGAGCAGCTTCGCTCAGGCATGTGATGGTGCGAATGCACGACCACGGTGTGTGATTTGTGGCTCACGATGTTTTCCTCCTCAAAAGGTGGTTGCATAAAGGTAAAGAAGCACCGTCTTGTTGTGTTTGTACTGCAGCGGCTCAGGCAAAAAGAAAATCCGTCTTCAAACTGTCCTCCATTCAAGTGTTTGCTGGCGGTTTATTGTTGTGTTCATGTTGTGACAGACTGTGATTACGAGTGAAAAATATTCAGCATCTATGATATCTCCGACTACAATAAACTACAGTACTGTTCAAAAGGTTGGAATCACCTGTTATACTGATGTTTTCCTTCAATAATGGTTATTTCAACATAGATAAAAACAGTATAATTCAGACATAAATGTCTTATTTACATTTGAAACAGTTTGGGCTTCAAAAGAAGAATAATGCAATGATTAAAACTTCCCTTTCATTGATCTGCCAAGTGTCCCACAGTGTTGATGACAGGGGACAACCACTCTTTTCTCCCAGATACCCTTCAATTTGACTCTAGATCATTACTGAATCACAACGGGGCTCTAAATTGCAATCAGTGTTTTTCTTTGGACCCCTTTTTGTTTGGGCCCTCTGCAGTCGACTCAGTGGTTGGACTGAAAAGGTTTAAACTGTGATTTGTCAGTCCACAGTGTGTTCAGCTGATAATCGGTGACACAGTTCTAGACAAACTTCTTGTTCACTTGACACTGAAACAGGAAACTGTTCCTGTTTAAACCTGCACAGATTTTGGTGCTAAGCTTCTTACCAATGACTGGTGATTTCTTATATTCCTTGCTGAGAGGTACATGTGTCTCTTTCTGCCCTTTTAGTTGTCAGTTGTGGTTGAACCATTGTATAGTGTTTTGTTCTCCATGTACCAAACATGACTTCTTTTTGCAAACCCTCCATACGATACAATACATACAGCTGAGAACAGTTGTCAGTGCAGAATCAGTTATAAAGCTCAAAAAAATTGCATGACAAGCCATTACTCGATATCCAATTTCACCCTGTGACCTTGACAGCACTATTGATAAAAGGTGCGTTTCATTAAAAACACATGACGCAAGTGCCAGCGTATCTATGTTAACTTTGCAATAGACTGTAAACAACAACGAGAAGGGTGTGTGTAGCACGATGCCGTGAACAGCTGCGAACGAGAGAAACCATCTTTCAAACACATTTCATCTCTCAGCTTGTAACTGGATTTGGGCTTCGTCTTTTCAGACGCTGACAATGTTCAAGCTTTGACTTTCTGTATGCGATTTCAAAACAACATCTGGAGGGAGGGAGGGAGGGAGGGAGCTCAGCTTGAACCTGCCTTTCTCTCTTCATTGTGTGTGCGTCTTTGTGACTGTCAAGCAGTCACAAAGCCAACCAAATCCAAATCTCCCCCTTGTTAAAATCTCGCACTTCTCTTTCCTCCCAATCCTCTCAAAGCTGTCTACCGCGGAGCAAAGTGCCTTGTTAGATCAGATCTGTCGCCGCTTCTCCTGCAATATCCCCAGCTCACAAAGTCTGGATTATACAATTAAAATCTACATTTTTGCATTTCAAAGCTTAAGCCCTCATCAAAGCACAAACATGCAACATACGCACTCAGATTTATGACAATGAGCAAAGAAACTTAAAGTACGGCTGCTCAAGACGTGCAGGAACACTTAGTCTGAACACAGATGCAAACAGCTGGTAATTAGTTTGTCGTAGTTTTGCGTCCCTAACTTATTCCTCTTCCTGTCTGCGTTGTGTCTTTTCAGGTTATTTACTGTGAGTGCGATCCTTTCCTCTGCTCTGCCGTCTCATTCATACGTCTCATTAGCTGCACTGCTGTAAAGTCAGCTCTCAGAGCTTCCTCCATCAAGGTTTTTCCTCCGGAGCAGACATGCTCTGGTTGCTTCGCTTGTTCCCTCACATCCTCAAGACCAGTCAGTGACGGCTGATAGTCCGAGATCTGCCTCGCTCCTCGGCTAGCTCAGTTCGTTATGTCCAGAAAGTTGAGTCTTGATTCCCTTTGTGGTGAATGCTGTTATCTTTTTGCTGGCTTGTTAAGGGAAAACCGGGACCACCCAGTGGAGGAGTATCAAATCCAGATGTCACAAACTAACAGTTACATCTTTAGTCACCCAGATTTTATCAATGATTCTGAGCCTTCAGAGCGCTATGCTGGCTGTTCTGGGCACAATACATTTGCTGAGACAAATTTGACTTGTTTTTTTTGGACACAAGAACACATTCAAGGAAAAGTGGATCTCTTCATCTAAAGGCATCAGTATGCTCCAAACAAAATCTTTTATTTGGGAAAGCTGAACACCGTCTGAACTGATGGGACTATTTTTGTAGCACGACCACTCCACACAACAATTGGCCAGATGAGTGCAGTCAGACAATATGTACGATAATATATCTAACATTTGGCCTCATCAGCTTCATTGACTTTTGGAAATGTCTGCTTATTCTGAATCTGATGCAGCAACACGTCTCAAACAAGTTGGGACAGGAGCAACAAAAGGCTGGGAAAGATGTGGAATGCTCCTGAAACACCTGTTTGGATCATTCCACAGGTAAACAGGTTCATTGGGAACAGGTGATAGTATCATGATTGGGTATGAAAGGGGCATCCTGGAAAGGCTCAGTCATCGGTTCACCACTTCGTGAACACATGATTGGATAAAGGAGATTACTGCATGGACTCAGGAACACTTTGGAAAAGGTAAAGTCGCCTTACCGTCATTTCTAAAGCTCACTAATTAACATTTCTTTAATCTGCACATAAAAGATGAGTTCTGGTTTTCTGAGTGACTGTTTCTTGGCTTGGAGCGGTGACTTCTGGAGTCTTGTTGTCGACATGAAGTTTGCCAGGCAATGAGGCGCTGATAGATCTTTGGACAGAGCTGGGTGAAGCTTAGCTAACCATCTCCTGGCTGCAGCTTCGTATTTAATGTACAGATATGTCAGTGTTATCAATCTTCCCATCCAACTCTCAGCAAGACAGCGAAAAAGCCTACTTTCCCAAAATGTTGAACTAATTCTTTGTTCTCGATGCGTGCCCACTGGCACAGGATGCAAGCAGATGATATGAAGCTGCAGCAGGTTCAACAGATGTACTGCCATGTGTCTGCCACTCTTCTACTTTGGGTATAATTACAAAGGCATTGATATTCCTAAGTTCATATTTTGGCTGTTTTCAGGGTTTCTCTGCCAGATCAGCAAAGTGATAGGAAGGAAGGATAAAATGCTGATCAGAATGTCCTTGAGAGCAAAAACCCAGAGTCTGTTACCTCCTCATCTTCCCTTCCTATCTCTTCAAAACACTGCCTCCTTGAGTTTGTTTTCCTGTGATGATCCAAATTGATTTTAAGGGCAATTGTGTCACATAAGCTTCCGCCTGACTTTCGCCTTCAGCGTTTCATTTAGCCTTCCTTACAGTACCGGGGCTTGGGAGGCAACACAATAAATGAAGAGACTTTACACAAAAAAAATGGAATTTATTCAGTCAAAATCCCCCCAAATGTTTTTTTTTTCAGGATAATCTTTGGATTCATTTTAATCTTTCTGTGCCCCAACTTTGCATAGTAGCCCAGACTGTGAGGAAGCACTGCCCTAGATGTGTCTCTCCGCCCCAGCAGTCATTTCTGTTATTTATCTCTCCCTGCTCTCTATCTGTCCATCTTGCCTACTCATAACTTATTCCATTATGTCTCTCGTTTCCTCCTCGCTCTAACTCCCCGAGCCCCTCCCACCCCTTTTTACTTTCTTTGTCTTGCTTTCATTTTCTGTCAGTTTCCCTCACTTTAATCCTTCCTCTTGGCGTGAGGATGCGTTTCTCGCTTGCAGCGCCAAGGTCAGTTTTTCAGTTACGACCGCGGACGACGCCTCGCAGGTGTAACAACTCTGGCAGTGACCCAGCCGTGAGGAAGAGCATGCAGATGCGCATGCAGGGCAGGGTCCTACCTCCCCTTTCGTCGGGGGTTATGTGGGGTCATTGTGCTGTTTTGGCCGTGCTGCTCGAGTGTGTCTGTTTGTTTGTTTACCGTGATTTGTCCTCTACTGTCATGCCTCCCGGTCCACCCCCGAGGTCGTGTTCTGGGCCCCTCTGGCAGCGGCTGTTTTGACCCCTGCGACCAGGCATCCCACCACAGCTGCGCATGCCCACTCCTCATCTACATGTGTACTCGGGCCGAGGGATTTACGACCTTGCATAGAATTCTCTAGGAATTCACGCAAGCGTTTATGTCAGTGAATAGAGAGAATGAGGCCACCAGTGGGGTTGTATGGATTTTTTTTTCTCTCTCTGCTGATGCTCCTCGGCGCTCAGGGTAACACCGACCCTGGCAGTTTGCTGGCAAGCCGGGGCCCCCATTGATCACTCCTCACACAGCAAACAAAGTCCTCCACACTGCCTCCCCTCCCCATCATCTCTCACTGCATCCAACAGACTCCAGGGCACTAACGGGCAACACTGGGCCCATAATCCTGCATTACCCAGCTGAGGTTTGCTTTGTACTGATAAAACTTTGCTGCAAAATATAAAATAAATCACACACAGAATATTTATTAAATCCAAAGGCGTTATCGGCACTGAGTACAGCACACACAGCCTCTGAGTACCAGTAGAGTTTGCAATAGATGATAAAAGATATTATTTTGGAAGTAGAGTCGGTAAGTTTATTTAGGTATTTATTAAAAATCTGTTCAGGTCAATGAAGTTGATAATATTAGGTGATGTGTTCTGTTTATTTTCCACTAGTTGCAGAGAATCATGGCCTGCTCTGTAGAAACCTGAGAGGTTTCTACAGATTTGTCGGTTCCATCCACTGTTTCAACATGGGTGAGTGGTTTCCACCCGCTGAAGCTGTACCAGGAATGATGAAAACTGTTACTGGATACAACATTGGACCGCCTGTGGGGAGACCTCCTGGTGGCATCACAGGATTTGAGTCAGTTTTTTGTTTTGTGATGCAACGCTGCTCAGCTGACCTCAGCGGCGTCTCCTCCGGGGCTCCCGTTGTTCAAGAAATCGCCAGCCATTGATTCAAGCTTCCCACCCGCAGGTAGGCAAACTCCTCCCTGAAGACGCCACACTTTGTCCAACACATAAATATTTAATTGCGTTGAGCACAAGGGCAGAAACCCCAACGCAGCTCCGTATTCAGAACACTTCTACCCATGAGGACGAATTAGCATCGAAGTTTTGTAAAACTTTCTTAAAGACCGACGAAGAGCTACAGATAAACAAAACTCTTTGTATAATTAAACTCCAAGTAGCTACACCATAATTAAGACCCATCCTATCAGTTTTCCTTGACAACATGATCTTAAAACAGGAGACACGCTCTCTTTGTGTGGCTGTTTCTGGCAAGGAGCAAAATATAGTTTCTTTATTTTCCGCATTTTCCTGATTGCAAATGAGGTGACAATGTTCTTTGTATGCTCAATTGCTTCCTGGGTTGCTTTTTTCTCCCCTCACAGCGACGTGTCCCTGCGATCACGACGAATCAGCCTCGCAGAGAGAGACCAGCCCAGCCGCTGTACCATTCACATTATTTGCACTCACTACTCTTTTGCGCTTGACAACATAATTACTAAAGCTGAGGCCCTGTGCAATTAATAGCCAGTGACTGCTGACAGCGAGGGCTTGAGTGGAGGGAACACGACAGGGATGAGACAGGATCTCAGCAAAGGTGTTGTTTGAGAGCCAGCAATGGAGGATGGCGAACATCAGGTAAAAGTTTGACATCTCAGTGGGACAAAGTGATGATCTGGATGCCCCTGAAATACCATGAATCTCTCTTTATTAGCATGTGTTGAGAGAAGAGGGGGAGAGAAGGCGGTGAGGAGCGGTTTGTGCAGGATTTTTGGAAAGATTTTCTCCGTTCTGGTGCTGGACTCGATCAAAGCAGTTGGCCCACAAACTCTGGTCCTTCACAGGGCCTGAAGGCCAGACTGAAGACTTGAGCCAGATGGTGAAGCCTCAGAGGGAATTAACTGGAGAATTAATGATGCATTGAGATGCTCCTCATTAACATGTGAGACTAAACATTTCCACAATTTCCTGTAGGAGGCTGCCCTCAAACAGATGATTAAATGAAGTTTACCAGCAGTGAACTGACAAGTTTTATGGTACCTGATATTTCCTGATTTTATGAGTTGATAAGGATTGCATAAAAGCTCCAATTTTACCTGAGAAATCTTTCAACCTGACCTAGAAGTCGTCGGTTATGAGATGGCAAACAGGATAAGAAAGCAGGAAAAACATATTTCTGCTGAACAAAATTTACTCATTTTTTCCTTTTTTCCTTTGAAATAATGAATACCCTTACCTATTCAGGGACTTAAAAAGCTTTCAATGAAATAGTCTGAAAAGAGAACTGGTCAAACCTGTAGGTGGATGAAACCTGTGATGAGGGTCATGAGCCTAAATGTTTAGGAACAACTGAATTAAGTTTTTAAGTTAAGCAGGACCAAATATTTTCATATGAACAATAGCTCTAACCCTAACCTCCTCAAACATGCAACTCCACATTGGAGCTACACAGGGGGCTTTGGACTTGGAGGAAAAAGGGAACTTATTATGTGAGGAGCAGCGTTCAGAGAATACCTGAGTCCAGAATTTGGTCGTACACCCTTGTAACTATAGTGACAACAAAGTTAACAAATAGAGACTACAAGAACTCTGACTAATTAGAGATTGTTGAGAGTAAAGACAAGTTTCTCCTTTTTCAGTAACACAAACCTTTGGATGAATGAACATAAACACAGTGAATGTGTTACCTGGATGTATCGCCCACAAAATAAATGATAGAATATCAGCACCGTTACTCTAGGGAGAATAATTAAAGGACCAGTGTGCAGAATTTGGGGATCTATTAGCAGAAAATGAATATTATATTCATAATTATGTTTTCATTTGTGTATAATTACCTTAAAATTTTGTTGCCTTAAAATGAGCTCTTCATATCTACAGAGGGAGCGGGTTCATGGCGGAGTCCGCCATGTTTCAGACCAACTAAACACTGACTCCATAGAGCGGCCTACATGTTTTTCTCAAGTTTCGAGGCCACTGTAAGTTCTCCTACATACTCTGAAAGGGAGGATGAAGTGAAGGGTTTTCAGCTGGTTGCAATCTGCAACGTCACCACCAGGCATGACTAAATCCTACACACTGGACCTTTAAAGCACAATACAGCCTGATCATGACAATACATGTGTGTGGCACTGCAGGGGTTGATAATGGCTGAAATCTGATGTCTGATGTGTCCACTATAAATCCAGCTTCAGTCATGGAGATGCACCCATAGAGTTAATAACTGACTCAGCACTTCTATGAAGCTCCAAGGAAAATTTTATTTCAGATCAGTTCTTTTGGGTTTTTAGCTTTGAGACTAAACCTCAAGCCAGATATTTTTATGTGGAGTTGGGAGACCCCAAAAGGCTAAAAGAGTAGTGTATTATAGAGTGTATAATAATGTCTGCTGGATATGTAAATGGCTAACAGCTTGCTGTTTGCCACAACACCTTTATAAGGAGGTAATACTGTATGTCAAAGCTTTTACAGCTTGTTTCTGCCCCCAAGTAGACAAACAAATCAATCAATGCTGGTTTAAGAGGATTCACTGGTTGTGTCAGAATCCAAAGCTGCATCCCTCAGAAGCAAATGAGACAGACCTCATTGACCTGTCGTGATGTATTCAGTCTAGAAACGCAAACATGGGAGCATCCAGACGTTGAACTTGGAGAAACTATAATATCGTCTAACAGTCGTGGATAAAACAACAGCAGGAGAGTTAGATTAATTCTTCAGGTCAGAGGACTCAGTTACCAGCTGATAGAAATGTCTCTCGGGCGGGAAGCTATTTGGATAAATACACACATACACATGCGCCATGCACTGAGCAACACACTCACACAGGTCTGCCTGCGAGCCCAAATGCATGAATGCACGGCCAGAGGGAAATAACTGTCACCTGCGATGTGCGTTAAGTCTGAATAATTGTCTCCCTGCATCTATTTTCATGGTAATATGCGCAACCCTTGCGTGCATTCAACATAAATCAAAAATATAATTTTCGCTTTTTAATGAAGAAAAATTACCGACTTGTGGCTGCACAGCTTGTTAGACAAACAAAATGACTGGAGTTCCCGTCGGGCAACATGGCTCCAACCTTTCCAAATGAGCTCTCCATCACATGTAATCAATAATTGTCAACCCTCGTTCCACTCCGAGAGTGCAGTGGCTTTCAACTAGTTCAAACTTTCCATTGTTCTGCCAAGCCTGCCAATGCCACAGACGCAGATTAATCAGATGTTCTGTGCCAGCAGTGTTGCTCTTAACAAATGATTCAAGAGCAAGCTCATGGAAACAGTCTCCACCTGGAAAACAGAGCAGTTTTCCTGCTGGAGATGTGAAACAAAGCGGAAATACTGGAATCATTTGTGGACACCTGTACAAAACCAGCTCCATACCACACCCACCAAGATCATGCTGATGCTGCCCAGCTGTGATTAAAAGGCAATCATAACCTGCGCTGTTTGCATACAGTCGAGAAACCTAAAATTATTATTTACTTCTGTGTTCATCCACAGTTCTACAATGTCACAATAATCCTGCACGAGCAATCAGCTGAAATAATAGAAATTACAATATGTCACCCCTTGAGCGCTGGCTCATGGTAGGAATGTAATAGCATTTTCATTAGTGAGTTTATTTGTTTATTGGCAGGTTTTGAAGAGATACGATATTTGTTTAATTATGAAAAGGCAGAGTGTGGCAGCTTGGGTTGTAAAACAGCTGAAGAAATTAAAAGGGAGGCAGTGAGGCGTTCAAAACGAAATGTTCTGTCTATCAAGTCTGCCACGGAGCTTAATCATCCTCAAGTCAATAGTGCAACTTTCTGTTAACTGCTGGATGAATGTGTGTTTTGAACATCCCTAAAAGCTGCCATGACTTTCCAAACTTGAAAAACTATTTGTGCTCCCAGTACAGAATCTTGTAAACGAGACCTCAGATGATGTGCTCAGCTTAAAAGCTGACTTTCCAAACTAAAGTCTCCACTGCAACGACTGTAAAAGATGCTTATTTTTTAACCAGTGGGTGCCTCTCGCCAGATCTGGAAAAAAAAACTTTATCGGTAAAGCAACCACAGCAGTCAAGCTGAGCAACAGTTCAGTCTGGAAGACGGAAAATAGAAAAGTTTGGCAGTGTTCACTCCAGTGCTGATAAACACAACAACCACTGACCTGCTCTGCGGAGTTAATAGAAATAGTCTGAGAGGTGAAAGTGTTCAGCTGAGCAGTATACAAAGGATTAATTGAAAATGATGAGATGTCAAACAGGAACAGGGACATATACATAATGAGATGAAAGGGCACATTTCTTATGTTAAATTTGACCTGTACTCAATTAACTCGTCTCAGTTCGCAGCTGTTTATGCTCCACACTCGCTGCCAAAAATCACCTGTCCTTTGTTTTAACCTTTATTTATTCAGGCAAGCTTTGCTGCAGGAACACGCTGATCACATAGAGTTACACATTCACACCTGGAAGCTGCCCAGTGGCACCAGTTTGAGTTGCTGGTCCCTGAGTAGTGGTAATTAGTCAAGTCACTGAGCTTCATCCTGCAGGTGCAGAAGTCGACCTTCCAGTGACTCCAGCGTTTCAAACTTTGGACCAGTTTACAAAAAGTCAACAAAATGAAGCTAATGCATGAGAACTGCAAGGAGATGAAGAGGGAGAGACAACACCTGGACAAGGACTAGATGTGACCCACGACCAGTTCAGCATAGTTTGTGATAACGCAGCCCAGTGAGGATGTTTCAAAGAAAGACGAGTGAAGCCTAAAAGCAGATATATCTGTGTGTTTGTCACTGTTAACACAGACTCCTGGGGTGCTAGAGGTCAAGTCGGAGGATCACCAGAGTCAGTAGGATCCATCCTGTGGGGATCATGAATGTCTTCACAGGATTTCATGGCAATCCATCCAATAGTTGACGAGGTACGTCAGTCTGGCTGTTCACAGCTGGTGACCCTTCTCTCACATCCTGGACAGCACAGCTCCAGCTTTTCCGCCACTCCTTTCACTTTTTCCATCTGAGTCATCACCTGAAAGCCACCTGTTCCTGCTTCTCCTGAGCTTCTGTCAGCATTTTAGCCCGACTTGCTGTGACCTTTGAAAGTCTCGGTCAAACACCTGTGCAGCGGCATCGCAAGCGGCTACCGTATGCCATTTTTAGCAGTGCTTTGCTCTTTAGGTTAAGATTTACTTTCAGCTCAAATCATGTTGAATGATTTCGAGATTAGAGAGATACTGATCTGAGGTCTGTGGCACGTGTACGAAGGCTTGAAGAAGTAGTTAGATGATGCTAACAAGACTGCAAAATCTATTTGGATAAAGTGGAACACTTACAGTAGATACTGAGGCCAAAATTACCTGGTTGTTTGTGGAATGAAAACAAAATAAATGCCCAATGAAGGTACACCTAATGACATATTGATTTAGAAATTAAGATATCTGCTGCACCATTTCTATGTCATTTCTTAGAAGTGTGCAGGGAGAAAATCACGTGGCTAATCATCCTCTACAACGAGTGCAATTTGCCACAATTCTTAGTCCTCTCAGGAGATGCTATCTCTCCATTTAATCATCTTAAATTCTATTTTTAACAGACACCTCCTCCTCCTCCTCCTCCTGCTGTTGCTGCTCCCTTTCTCTTCACTTCCTTATGTTATCTCATCTTAAAGCACAGAGTGGTGATCAACACTAAGAGATCGAAGCCAGGCTCCGGTTCCATCGAGAGAGCCACTGGCCTCTGAAGCGAGAAGAGGGAAGTGAAATGTAGATTTCTGCCACCCACTCCTCAAATTAAAAGCTGGTATCCTCTTCCTCTATAAACGTCCATGCCATTCCATTTGTCCTGAGCTTCATGGAGGCTGGGGTGCAGCTTGTTTGTACATGATCCTTGGGGAATAGTGGATGGAGGGGTGATGGTCGAGCTAAATGGCCTGGTTGTCGTGATAAATGTGACACGTGTAAGTCAGAGTGTGGACAGGAATGACTATGTGCTGGCTATAAGGTCTGATCAGCACATCGTAAGTCTTGCAGATAGGAAGGAAGGCTGATTACGTCTGAGCCTTAACAGCCCATTTTCCATAATAACACCTGGTAATGTACCACGTTCTCAGGAGAGTTAGAATCTGCACAACACTGACACGCTATCATCAATGTCACATGTCACATTATGCTTCATAATGGAGGTCAGCAGTATAAATAAGGGTGCATTTGTCATTAAATTACCCTTCAAACACTAAATTTGAGAGTGCAATAGCTTTCCAAACATCCCCAGGAATAATTCTGGATTTTAAAAAATACAATCTGAAATAAAATAAATAAATAAATAAAAGCCTGTGCCTGCTGTTCAGTTTTGCCCACCACTTGTAAAGATAATGGCCAGATGGCAGGACCACAAGGAATTAAAGTGAGGTTATTTTTGAAAGGAATAATCTTGAAGGAAAAGGATGGATGGGAAAATAACGTCTCGCCCCTTCTGTCAGTGTCAGTCTCGGTGGAAGCGTTGCGCCAAAGTGAGTAAAAGTTAACAGAAGACCAAGAGGGAGGCACGTCGAGAGGACGGAGAGAACACACAGCGAGAAAGTCCTTCACAAGTGTTCTTTAAATAAAGGTCAGCCGCACTGCAGCTCTATTATGAGTTGGAGCAATAATAAAACTTCTGTCGCACCCAATTAGTTTCTGTGGTGCATCTGCTGATATCAATACAGGAAGTGTGACTGAGGATCTTCTGTCTCCAGCTCTCAGAAGTTGAAAGTTTCTCGAATATCTCATCAGCCTGAAAGAGAAGCTCCTGATCATCAATCTCAAAGAGTTGATTAAATGAGGCGGTGGACGGACACATCATTTCCGGTTGCTCTGTCTTATTTTATTAGCCGGATCTGATGGTCGCCGGCCACGGATGTCCTGTGAGACTGACTCGGCTGTAATGTCAAAAAAATGACGGACAAACGCTTCTTCAGTTGTTTCCTTCAAGGACTTTTCAACACTGAGTCGCCATTATTCTGAAGTGGGACAGGTGATAGAAAGCCTTCTCCATCCCATGTGACCACCAAGTCAGGTGTCCTCAATGCAGGCAATCATTGGAATAAACAGCTGTGGCCCAA
The DNA here is from genome assembly GCA_037975065.1 of Chaetodon trifasciatus. Lineage (NCBI taxonomy): Eukaryota > Metazoa > Chordata > Actinopteri > Chaetodontiformes > Chaetodontidae > Chaetodon > Chaetodon trifasciatus. The sequence goes on from JBBMOE010000070.1 coordinate 1,181,657, forward strand.
TTTCCACGCCACACACTACCTCTAAGATGTTTGTTTGTTTGTTTACACTATAATCAAAAAAGTCAGCATGCATTTTAAAATGCTTTATGTTTGTCTGTGGTGCTAACTGTTCTCCCACAATGCAGTTCACAAAAGAAATAACAGGAGCTGCTCACAGCTGCAAAGCATGACGACAAATTGTGAAAGGTGGCGCTCAACTCCAGGAACATGATGGAGATCAAACCAAATGTATTGTGCCATAAAAGGCATTATGTCTTTGGAAAATCTGTGGGCACAAAATGGCAAACAGCATTAATTTCTTGTATGCTAACTCAAAGTCAAGACACTTTTGGGACACTTTTTTGCTGTGAGTGCGTCTTTTGATTGAGATTCTCAAAGAGAGCAGTTTTTGTAAGACAGTATTATATGATATAAACTTAATATTTCCAGTATAGTCTGAGCAATATTGCATAGTGTACACGCACTCATACAGTTGGAGAAGATCCAGAGGAGAAGAAAAGTGAACAAACAAATTCTCAGAAATCCACTTCCACTGTGTGCATCATCCATTAAAAAGTGATTACCAGTTTTGTAAGCCACCAGCCCTTCACTAATAACACCCACTCCTCGCTGACGATAACAAGAGCAAAACACTACAAGACAATGTGATTAAAAATGGCAATTCTTTTGAAATTAAACAACTGCATGCAGAGCGGTGTTGAACTAAAACAATAGTGCAATATTTCCATCCAACAGCCAAAAACAACACATTTGTTCTGCTGGCAACAAGTCAAACCTGAGAATCCATGTGAAGCAAATGTTGTACGAAACAGCAGACTTGACTTTCTTTGCCAAGTAAAACATTTAATTTCTACTGTGCAGACAACCTCCTGCCGTCAGTCTCTTCCAACAAAAGAATCTTTGCATATCCAATGGTAGAGATTTTTCTATTGTTCCTCAACATCCATTCCAATACAAAACTGCGATAAAGGCAAACATGGAGCTGGGATGCAGCATTGATATTCATAAAGTGTACAGTAAAAGATTAAGGTGCTGAAAAGGTTAATAGAGTGCACTTAATCTATTCTTTTTAAAAGATTGCAATTGAATTACCTCCCAAGCCTGGAGGAAAAGCTCAACTCTTCGTGAAAGAACAAAAGGGAAAATGAAGGTGTACAGGTATTTGCGTCGCTGTCGCTTTGCATAAAGACTACTGGAGCGAGTAAATACTTTACTTCCTCCTTTTAATTTCTACACCCCAAGCCTCTGCCATCGGCCGGGCCTGACATTGTAATTTCAGCCCACCATTCGCTAGCCTGCCGCCACACCCGTGATACGTCTGCATTGTGGTTCCCTCTAATTCCATCCAGCAAGTAAAGGAAAAAGAAGACAGATGCAAACAAGCATAATCAGTCCCCCTGAGAAGCTTTTGCTGATGGGTTAAACAAGTGCCCTGGCTGCCAGCAGCCATTAGCCACTGCAGCTAGTGCCAGCTCTGACAGAGCATGGGGATGTTTAGGACTCAGAGATAATTTGGAAAAAGCCCTATAATTGGCTGCGATCTGTCTGACAGCTTTGAGTAGAAGTCCCTGGGGCCTCCATATCGATGAATCTTCCTGATTTGAGCCTGAAACCTCACTACCTTCTGCTGGGGTCTATTTCAGAAATCTAATGGTCATTCCTGAAAGTTGCTTAACTCTCAAGTCCTTTAAACTTACTGGGTAACTGGGTAGTGATCAGAAAAAAAGTTAAGAAATGATGAATGTAGTGGTGGTGCCTCTGGGAAATGCATGTGTGGCTGCGATCTCAACAGATACAGCTACAGGAAATTAATAACGGACCTTTCTACTGTCTGTCCTGAGGCTGCCAGAGAGACACAAGAGTTCCCATCCGTGTATTTTTATGCACATTTTGAAGTGTCACAGTGGAAAATGTTGCTGGAAATGGGAAAATTAAAAAAAAAACAACTTTGATTTTGCAAAACGTTTTTGGTGCCAGAAATGTCATAATTCCTTCATGTTTTCTACATTCTTTTACAGTTTGAGGTTCAAGAGACTCGGGTTCAAGGATCTCTAGAGGTAACAAGCAGAGCAGAGGCTCAGCCTGAGCCTGAGCCTGAGCCTGGCAATCGTCAAATCTAAAACATCAGGCATCAGGAGGAAAAATGCTAACAAGCAACAACGGGGATAACAAAGACCAGTCTGCAGGAAGTCAAAAACAATCTGGCAAGCAGTTAGAGGCTCACAAGGACTATAAGTACTTGAGAATGATTGGATGATTGAAAACAGGTGATAAGAGAAACAATGACAGGAAGTAAAACACACAGGAATGCATAAGGGAAGACACTACAAAATAAAAAAGGAAATGTAGTTAACAAGAGTTCTGCAACCCTCACCACGGTGGCTTTCTGGGTTCAAACAGTTTGTACTTGCGGCAACTCCCCTCACTGATCTGGGAATGATCAACCCGCGTTCCCACCTCCTTTTGTTCATACTATAAGTATCTTGTGGAATTATTGTTCATATATTTAAAGGCACGTTAATTGTCGCTGTAGTACGTAAACTGCCCTTACTACCTCTATAAAGGTATAGAGGTCAGAGTGGGAGAGTGTGTTTTTACAGTAGCAGCAATCAGCCTCTAACCACCTACTACTTGTCTGAAGGGTTCAGTATGCTCCAAGCGAACTTGATCATACAGAGTCCAAACACGTCAAATGATCCAACAATCATTTTGTTTGATGCACACTGACACATCATGATCTTTCACTTTCCTCAACTTCATTAACTATACTACAACCATTAAGTTGTAATGTGTAGATATTGTAGACCTAAAAACTGCTCCAGGTTCAGCTCTGCCAATCTTGGGGAAGTCAAGCAGTTCCCCAAATTGTTTTATGTGCTTCTAGTTGTCATTGTGGATGAAATCATCCATGTAAACATCCTACATCACTCTTGGAAATAGGCTACTTTAAAGAGTGCAGTTGCACAACCATAAATCAATCAGTTTAGAAGTAATATCTTTCATGAGGAGGAGCCACTGAAGCATAGTGTGATCAGATAAATGGGCAAACGGGTGTCCCAAAACATGATAGAAGAGTGTCTCCCGTTCACCGAATGACAAAGTGCTCCTCCTCCTCCATGCTTTACTCGACAGCTCCTGGCCAGCGTAATGGGATACTGTGCAGTAGACACCTCGGCCTCGCGACACAATAAAAATGGTACACTTTATTAATAGAATAACCATGATAAACAACGCTCCACTGACCGTTTAATGACTTGATCAATGCTGTGACATACAGCCTGTCTGGGACTGCCAGGAGGACTCACTGCTCTCCATACACACATTTGTGAGCACTGATTGGCCTGTTTTCTTTCAGAGTACAGCTTTTGGTGAGATGACACTCCATTGCGTCGTCTATGTGTTGATTTTTCACAAAAACATCCAGAGCAGACTTTCAATGTGTTTGTTAGAGTATCCCATTACTAGAATCTGCTACTGAACCACTGTATAAAGGAGTGTATCAGTGTCTGAAGGACATTAATGTGCTTACAGCGCTGGCCTTAATGAGGCAGCACTCCACCACTGAGGCCACAATGGTCCTTGATGATTAAGTCCCTGAAAGATCTCTCTGTCATGTTGTTGCATGTCCTTAAGAGTGCTCTTTCTCAGCTGCTTACGAGTATCTCAGTGTTACAGTAATTGCTTTGTTTCAACTACCACAAACATCAGAAACTCCTGTTAAAATTGTGTGTTTCTTCATTAAACACAGTGGATAACAGGGTAGAGAGAGCGAGATTGTCCCTGTCTTCCAGTCCTGACTGTCTCCTGCGAGGACAGAGACGTACTGGCATGAAAGGCCAAGAAGAGAGATGATCATAGTACATGGTAGCATGGCAGTGGCTGACATTAGTCAAAGGGGCCGACACAAGTGGAGACATCAGCCCTGTCGTAATGGACTCGGTCGGTGCCTCAGGTGGTACCTGTACTATTAGTCACTCAGTTCCCTCTATCACTCTGCCACAGACAGACAAACTGTGCCTTGAGAAAACAAATGAATCAATAGGAAAAACAAAGAAGATCTTTCAAAGATCTCATAGCACCACAGGCTACACAGCTACTCGCACTCCATCTGAGCACGCAGAGGGTACGGTGTCCTCATTCATTTTGACTAAGAGAAATGGCTGCTAGAAGTCCTTCTTAAGTCTTTGTGGAGGGATATGTGTACAGCAAGTCGGCCAGGAAAGTTCACAACCATTGTAAAATACTGAGTGGCCACTTTTTAAAGTTGCACTAGTGGATTTTTGGCGAATGGAGAGCGGAGCAGCTCTAAAACAAGCTAACAGACACAGAGCCTGACATATGGCTAACGTGTTAGCAAACAATTGTGTACTTGCACATCCAGCAGAAACAGACTGATAACAGCCTCCTGCTGAGTTGTATTTCTGGCCAGCTGATGACTATGTTCTTCTTCTTTAAGCCTTGTTTTAATCTCCACCAAGTCCTCATCTGCCTCTTCAGCTGCTTGTTTGACGTTAGCCAAATTAGTTTTTAGCTAGCTTGTTTACTAGCTGTCTACCATTTGGTGCTGGGCAGGTAGTGCGCAGCGGATTCGTCTGAGCTTGTTTTAATGAATAAGGCTGCTTCTGTCTGAACTGGACAGACGAGAATGGTCATGCTAAAACTGTACAGTTAAAGACAAAACAAAGAGCTAAAAGGTTAATTTTGGTTTTGCTCTCAATATAAAAGTTATGTAATCAAGAAATTCAGTTCTTCTGTTTTTGGTGGCAACACTCTCATGTTCGTCCAACGTAGCAACATTTTGCTAACTTGGTGTGTTTTCCTTCTGAAAATGCACGTTTGATAAACGACTGGTAGACTGGTCCTGAAGTGCACATGGTCAGCCAATGTGTCAAGGTTTCTGGTGGTGCACAGGTGCTGGAGTACTACATTGTTGGCACCAGACAATAGATCAATGGATTTGTGCTGTTTACACTAAATTCACACCCTGTCATCAACATGTCACAACAGAAACCAATATTTGAACCAGGCAGCACTTTCCCCCACTCCTCAAATATCCAATTGTGGTGACAGGACTGTAACTCAGCCACTTTAGCCTGATGTTCTTGTTTTTACCTGACAGAAGTGTAACTCAGGACAGTCTGTCACAGCCCGAAAACCCTGCACTCCGATGCTTCAGATGCCTCTCTGCATGTGATTGTTTCTTCTACATGTCTGTCCCGTCATCATTCTCTAGTCCTTACATCACACGCTTTGCAGATCAACATCCTGTCTGCAAACTACAAATGAAACATTGCCTTGAGGAGCCATTAAACAAATATTGGAATAAAAAAACAAAAAGCACTTGTTCAGAACATTTTGCAATCCTCATGCTACTATTTTGTTCTACGAGGAAAAACAAAGAGAACTGAAACTTTCATGTCTACAAAATCAAATAAGGGAACAAAACATCTAATTGCGCATTGCATCAACCTATTGATTGGAATATTAACCTGCTGCATGGAGCAGATTGCCTTGTGCTCATGAACTGATTCTAGGATCTGAGAAGGTAGCTGAAAATGAAATGAAATGATGATTACCTGCAACACATTCGTTATGAGTGTGGAGGACATGAGTTGAATTTTGAACCAGTCTTAATGACTATGGATTAGGTATGTTGAATAAAAAGGCTCTCGGTTGATTTCTGATCTATCAACTATTTATCTCTATCTATTTTTATTATGTATTATCCTCTATTATTTCAGTTTTCAAGCATTAATCTTTACTTACATTTCTATGAGCTGTGTAAGAGTATGCCTTTATCTTCAGTGGTCTTTTAACAACATCACATGGGACCCACTGGGCGCCAAGAAGGGCACTTGGGTTGAGTCTGCAAAGAAGTTCAGAAATAAACTTATGTGGACAAGAGGAGTCGCGGAAACAGGAAGTCAGCGCAGTGCAGCTCAGGAGCGGTGTCTTCAGACAAATTACCCCGGCTGTCTCTGACTGCTCAGTAGCACACACCACCATGGCTGCCAGCCACGCTGCATTCGATGTGCTCAGCCGTCATAACAGTAATAATGAATCCGCTTTTACATCCAATTAAAATGTTCCTAATAGCATTGTGGTTGCATCGATTTCTCTGCAAATGGCTGCTCGACTAAGAACATTTGCACTGAGGCATCTAGAGGGATTTACATCGGGCTCATCGCACAGTGGCTCCAAGTACAAACAGAGAGGGACTGATAAGTAAATAGCCCGTAAGAGATTTATGCTTATGCATGTGTACATGAGCATGTTGGAGAACAACGGGCTGCTTTTAAATGTTTGCTGCTGCCTTCTATAGCTGCTCAATGGCCTTTGGAAACACTGATACCCTCCATTGCTCTCTCTCTCTAACTTCAGAGTGTTGAGAGGACAGTTAGGAGGAGGGAGGGGCCCACATCACTTTACTTGACAGCTGTTGTGTTTGGCAGTGAAACTTCAAAATGTTAGACTGATTACTGCTTCATTTGAAAACAACCTCTATCCTCTGTTCTAATTTTATTCTCCAAGATAGTTTATGCAGACAGTACGCATGCACTTGTACAAATACAGACATGAGAATAAAATTCATACACCTCCAATACACCCACGACTTGTCTGAGCATACAACTTTACCGGTGTTTTGACCGAGTCAACAAAGTTTTGAATAAACCTTCCCTGGTGAACACGCTGTTTAAGCCCAGCAGGTTGCTGCTGATACAGTATATAATCATCCAGTATGCTGTCGGTGTTGCACATAACCGCATGCTGGAGTTAAGAAGCCCACAATAAGTCAGCACAGTTTCAACGCCCAAGATTAGAGTCACCAATTCAGTATCTGAGAAAATGTGAAACATGGTCACAATCTGCCCTTCTGTTCTTGAGTTATGGTGTTGAATAAAGGCCAGAAAAGTGTTTTTGCACAACATTATGATGTCACAGTGAAGCTGACCTTTGGCCTTTTGCATATAAAGAGTCATAACTTCATCATTTTATCCTTTGAGACATTTGTGCGAATTCTTGTCATAATTAGCTCATGTATTCTTGAGTTATGGCCTAAAATGTGTTGAGTCTGGTCACAGTGACCTTTGAGCACCCAACCCTAATCAGTTCATCCATGAGTCCAAGCGAACGTCTGTTCCAAATCTGAAGAAATTCCCTGAAAGCGCTCCTGAGATCTCATGTTGGTGAGAATGGAATGAACCGACGGGCGGATGTACAGATGGACGAACAACCCCAAAGCATAATGCCTCCAGCCACGGCTATCACTGGAGTGGAGGCGTAAACAAACACTTGGCTCCTGCAGCTCTGAAGATTCACAGCCAATTTGTGCTCACTTGGGTGTCATGCAGAAGCTATATAGCAATTCTGGTGGCTTGCAGAGGGTCCATACAGGGCTGATACAGATGTTCAGTGTCTCCCCTACAAAGGATATATGTATACAGCATGCAGCATTGCTCCTTTGTTATGGTTGGGTGATGGTTAGTGGGGTATAATCATAAACAACATATGGTAGCTGGATTGTGTGAAGAATAACTTTGAGGAGAGATTTGCTGAGGAGGTGCCATTGCCTAATGTAAGACATACAAGGAGCAACAATGGAATACAAATATACTGCCTCATTAGATTTTTTTGGATGCACAGATGAAAGCCTCAATAAGTGATTTACAGTGTTATAGTGTCTACAGCGGCTGGCAAAGTCTTTCTCTGTAGTAAAAGCGACAAAACGTCAAGTGTTTCTCTGTGTTTTAAGTATTAAGTCTTCAACCAGCATCGGAATCTGAGGACAACAAATGAGCTTCGTTAGCATCTTTCATACATTTGGGGGGGGCGTGTGACCTCCCTGTCCCCTCTGGCGATCATGTGCTCGCCCCCACAGCTGCACAAGCCTTATAAAAACCAAATACAAAAATGACCTAGATGCAAATGTTCAATCAAAAAATGTACAGTGATTTTTAATTGGTTGGACCTCTTGGATTTAATGGCTGATTTCACGGTTGGCTCACCTTCGAGTCATGTGACTGCTGAACTACCACTGGGGGAAGTTATAGATTTGTTGAAAATCAGTCATAAGCTCAACTAATGCACAAGACAAGGAGTCAATAATAAATTAGAGAGAGAGAGAGAGGGAGAGGGAGAGGGAGAGACACCCAAAAGGCAATCAGGAGTCCATATTAATTATGCTAATGATTTGGATTTGCTACTTCATTAACCATCATTTTGAGCTGGTTGATCACAAGGGTAGCTCCACATAAAGTCTCTGCAGCAACTGTGAGGAAAAAACAAACCAGATGAGACACTGAGTGTGTGTGTGTGTGCATACATATGCATGTATGTGGGCACATGTGCTAATTACTGCATCTGGCAAATACTGTAGAGACACTCACAATCCATTAGGTTCCATTCCTGAGTCCATGTGAAGGGATAGCACTGTTGAATGATTTCTTCAGTGTTAAATGGTGCTCAAATAAAAACTGTGGGCGCGTGGATGTTTTGTGGAAAAATTCCCTCAGATTCCTTTGGAAAACAGCAGGTGGGAGCAGAGTTCAAGTGAAGTCATGTATGACTTCTCATCACGCTCATCTTTTCTTGGCAGAAGGCTGGTGCTCATAGTCTTGTGATTTATGGGATTTTCTTATGCATGTTTTGGAGTAAATAAACAAAAAAAGGTTTGGGAATCACTGATCTGCACAGTGCATGACCACCAGGGTACATACAGTAAACATGATACTAAACTAATGATCTCAAGCAGGATTAGTGGCTCCCTGAAAGCCTGGGAACCGCCCAGGGAGCCAGTGCAGCAATTCAAAAAGAAAAGCAATTCAAAGACTAAATGAAAATGTATTGCCAATGATTCATTTCACATTTATCATCGGCCTGAATCACAGGCTTTCTTCTGCAGACATCAAGATTATTTGTTGGCTCGACAAAGGGAAAAATGGGGTCTTTTATATTCCAAGAATGTCACTGTCAACCAAGAGCGGACCTCAGTTTTCCCCCGGTCGTTCACTTTGAAAGTAATTGAAATGAGCAGAAATAGGATGGCACAGGTTGGGAGGTGGGAGGCGGGGAGGCGAGGCTGTCAAAACGTGGCCAAGTCATTTTATCTCCATGTTTGCCCACATTGCAATAATTGATTTGTCTTTGTTCTCAGGCGTGAGTATGCAAACATGGCAAGTGGCCTGGAGAGGCATGAGTCCGTCTGATTAACAAAGCAGTTCATCGAGCACTTCACAGACCTCTCTCGCTGTGTCTGCAGCCTCCCTCTGGATGTGCTCGTTTGACAGGACCTGATGCAACTCTTCACCGCATGCTACAGCTCTGTTACATGCTTTTATCGATTTCTCCCACTCGCTTCTCCCATCCTCATAGACTCTTTGGCAGGTCCGTCGTCACAAACTTGCATCATGCAGTCAAGCAGTGTTCAGACCTTCATTGCTTCATTGTAAATTCTAGTCGAGATCCCACAAATTCCAAACATGTCAGGCTGAAGTACAGGGAAATGTGTCTGCCACGACCCACGAGACTTCTTGAATTTGCCATTTTAATGGTGCTTTAGCTTATTTAAAGATCTAGTGTGTAGCATTTAGTGGCATGTAGCAGGAATGTAGCGGACTGTAGCCAAGCGTCCAACCAAAGTGGCCTTCAGGTAAGGTAAAAACGAGGGCAAATGTTTAATTTGTCCACATTAGGCTACTGTAGAACCTCTGTGGAAGAGGACTTGCTCTCTCTCTACATATGAAGAGCTCATTGTAAGGTAACAAAAACACAACAATTTGTTTTCCTCTGGTTATCAGACGGTTCAGAAACACAGTGTGGTACTTGCCACAATAACACTGCTGTTCTTCTTGGACCATTAAAGTCCAGTTCTTGGCTGGGAAAAGAATTTTGACCTTCCTCTCAACAATCTCATTTTTCAGAGTGCAATGTGGGCTGAACAATGCAGCAGGCAACAGGTGCCAAATAAACATTCAGCAAGTAGCTCACAACAATTAAAGGATCATTTTACTGAATTTTGTTCAGGAAAGGACATTTTTTTGACAAAGCGTTTGGTCCCAACGGTTCCACTTCTGTTCTGCTCATAAGAGCTGAGTTTCTGATGCAGTGGTCACACAATGCTCTGTATGATTGCTAAAATTTTCTGCAGATAGTGCTGCATTTTCTGTATTAGAACTGACTGTCTCATTATAATATGGAGCTTTTTTGAATCCAGGCATTCAGACAAATCTAGTGGGAGTCAAAGGCAGTCTGTGATTCATAATGGAACAGCTCCAGGCAGTAGATTGGTATGACAACACAGATTAGAGTGTGTAGTTTTTTTTAACATTTGGGACGGAGTTGCTTAAGTTCACAAATACTGATTAGAGTGCCCAAGGCTACGAAAACACCAAGGGTAAAATTTGTCAAATGCCATGATGTCCCTTGTACTAGAAAATTACCCGTTATTCATCTGGTACTGGAGAACGGAGGAACAAGTGAGTCAATGTCACACAATAAATGGAGCATTAACACAAGGAGTAATTCAGAGTAAATTAAGGCTTGTGTGTGTGTGTGTATATATCTATCTATCTATCTATCTATCTATCTATCTATCTATCTATCTATCTATCTATCTATCTATCTATCTATCTATCTATATAAATGGTGTTTACAATAGGATGCGGATGGTTTACCACCAGGCAACTTTAAGGGTTATCTCAATTCACACCTAACCTGAGTTACAAATTAAGTTCAGGTGACAAACATTTTTTATAGATATTTTTATTTATGTTTTTACAGACTTTTTGTCACAACAAAGTCAGCAAGAGCATCTTTTTTTGTCCATTACACTGTAGTTATTCATTTTAAAGCAACCAAGAGAGACCAGCGACCATTTCGTAGCGTAAAAGCAGAGGCAATTTCAACATGCAGCAAAACAGGCAGGGCTTCTAACCAAATCCAAGGCAAGGGGAATACTAACAGCCACCACCATCCAGTTTCAATTCTAACCCCCATTTACCCATCATTCAGAGCCCCCAGACCCGCCAATTACAAAATACACACAGAAGCTGCAACAAAAAAGGGAATCTTTGCTCTGAAATCTCACTGCAGGGATGACAAAATGAACAAATTTCTAAAATTCCTTATTCTGCTATGTGCTGCTAACATTGCTTCAAAAGGGGATTCACTAACAGATTATTAAAACTGCAACATTCAAGTCTTTCTAGTAGCCAGCATGGTGATTGGTCAAAGAGTACAGAATATCTTTTATGCATTACCATCGTGAAATTGGTCAAAAAACACCATCTGATATGTAAGTGAAAGGCCAAGTAGAAAAGGAAAATCTGTCCTCTGGACCTCTCTCAACCGACGTTTCCAAAATTTCAAGATTGGAGGGACAGTTTGAGTCCACTAAAAAACAAATCAAGGTAGAGGAAGAGGCCACACACAATGAAAGATTAATATATTGAAATTGTACAACCTTTCTTTTTAGTCTATCTATAGTACAGTGTAATTACTGGTCATGAGATTAAGTCCTCGCCATACAATACTTGTATTGAAGTTGTAAAAAAATGTGAACACACTACTGATCCATTACCATTTGATTTACAGTTTTAAGAGAGAATCGCATACGTATATTTAAGTGCTAGGCTTTGTGTTTACATTAGTGATTGATTTCTAGTTTGAGCAGTGTTCTAGGACCCGGGTGTGAGAGCACTCCCCCAGTGTTTGGTCCCTAAGGGAGACATAACTGACAAGTCCTTCTGTTAAATGGCTAGAAACACAGGCCAAAGGAAGAGAAAACTCAAAAACTTTGAGAAAGGAAGAAGGAGGGAAAAAAACAAGGTAAAGGAAAACCACCAGACAGACAAAATGACCCTCCAACAAACAGACAAAAGCAGTGTTAAGACAGAGGTTGATCAGGGTAAAAGGGGCAAGTCCATCTTCTGTCAGGGGACCACTGCATCCATCTGTCTGTCCGTCCGTTCACCCACCTGTCCAGCCACTTCCCACACTGTGGTGTCTCACTTGAGCAGAGCCTTTATGGCATCGTTCTCGATAGATTCAAAGAGAGAGCTGCCGTCCGGTACTTTCTGGGTTTTGTCAGCTCCCTGTGGAGGAGAGGGGACATGAATATTAAATATGCTTAGTAGGCACATTAAGCTCTCCTCACAGTATGATGCCAACTCCTCTTCATCGAGCCCGGGGTTAAGGTGAGAAGCAGAGACTTTAATCTACAGCCACTTTTCAAATGAAGCATCTTATGGCTGTCTGCCACTAAATAGAGCCAGGTAGATGACATGCAGAGGTTCAGGTGGTCAACTCCAGAGCACCTGTTTCCAAGTCCAATCAAAAGAGTTCTACATGCTCATTGGCACCTAATCACTCTCTTTTATGAACCATAACATTTCCCTTTTTCAGAGAGATGGATGAATGAAACCATCAATGAGACAGAGATAAAGCAGTTTGTGAAAGTCAGGATTTTAGCTCCCTATGGCCCAGGAACTACATTTAGACCCATTGCTAAGGTAAGGTTTCTGAGTTCCTGATATGGCTGCTAGGTCCCTGGCAAAGTTCCTGGGGTGGACAAGGGCTGTGCTGGGGTGGTCAATCATGTGCCATGGAGAGCTAACAGCCTGAAGAGTGCTTGCAATGTAAGCAAGCAAAGTGTTGGCTCTATATTGTAGATGGCTTGGTCACCCCTTGATCTTACCTTTGTCCACAGGCACAGCCTTCCATAAGCGCTAGCTGTCAGCTGCATATTAAGGCAAGTAGACATCAGCAGAGTACTACCTTACTGTTTCAAGTCAGGCCATGGTCACTTTTTAGATTGGCAGCTCAGCTAGCATATATTTATCTTTTTGTGGGCATTCTTTTGTGGAAAACGCTGCTCCAGTGAAGAGTTGCCCTTGTTTGTTATCAAACATCTATGGCAAAGCTTCTGTCACTTTGATTTTCCTCTAACCCAGTTACTAATAACTTGCCCGTCAGCCCGTCTTTATCCAGACAGCACATGCAAAACAAAGTCACAGAGGCCGAGGCACACGTCATTTGAGATAACAGACAGGACGTGAAAGAGATGGGAGTGGACGCAATCACTTCGGACAAAAAACAAATGTAAAAAGAGAATGAGACAGGCAACGTGTTGAATGCACATGTAGTGACAAGAGATTCAATGGGCACTAGAGGAGTGGAGGGGCATGTTGTGAAGAGACGTCCCTTTGTTTGGCCTGCCAACTTTAGCCTCTTAGCACAGGGCTTACAGAGCAAAGGCAGAGAGGGTCTATTGTTGCGTGGAGAAGCAAGCCATCAAACAATGTGACCCAGTTCAAGAGCCCAGCGATGTGAGGGTGGTTGTCTGGGTGCATATTCCATGCCACAGGAGCAACAGAGTGCATCCTGAGCAAGGAAGATTTAACAGGGCTGGGAGGGTGATCTGTCAGATCTGCATCTCTAATTGGGAAAGAGAGGAAAGATCACGTAACAGAGGACTTTTCCAATTCATAACATGCTCAACATTTTTTTTTAGGAAGTGTGCACCTGTCAACTCTCCAATCACGTAAAAGCCCTGCTGTGCAACATTTGAGTTATGGTGGACCAAAGTCCCTTAGTGGTAGTTTTTTCCCAACTAAAAGGAGTGATTTAAACAAAAATACCCAGAATTTTACAGGATTAGACATGCCTATCAGATACTTTAAAGGAAAAGTTTGACATGAGAAGCTACTGCCAGCCACAGACTGACTTAGCACAAAGACTGGAAATAGGGTTTGTTTAACAAGGGGGTCGAGTCTGTAAGCGCCAGACTAGTTTTTGGTCAAGACCTGTAACTTCCTGGAGTGCCAGACCATATGTCCCGACAAATAACTGTAAATCATAAGTAACTAATAAGTAAAGTAAGTAAGCAAGTAAGTGAGTATATCATCTTGCACAAAATGTAAATCCACCATAAAATCAGTCTTTTTTATTTACTACATTCATAACAGATATGAAGACATGATGCGGTGTAGCATGGACTAAAATTCAGGAAACATGAGATTGGTGTGAAATGTGAGATTCACTTATGAAGGCTTTGGTGTCCAGGTCTTCAAAGTTCAATACACAGAGGGTTCTCTTTCAGTCTAATTCATCTTGTCTGATGCACAACAGGCCAGATTCCTGAGGGAAAGACTGGACCCCTTTACAACATTTGAATATTTTTATGATATAAACTGTTATCTTATCCATCTGCAATAACACTGCTTACCCAAAAAATAAACAGTGATAAAGAAGTGCGGTGTCACTTTAACTTTCCCAGTAGCTGCTGACTGATTCATATCAGGTACCTGGTAACCAATCATTGTGCTCTCCACTCCAGTGAGTTCAGGGGGTGAAGGAGAGGACGGAAAGACAGGAGGAAGCTTTCTTTCTCCCTCCCTCATTTCTCCAGCTCTGGGGAAGTCATTAGTTGCTGGTTCAAGACCATACCTAGTAACCGACTCTACAGGCCTCATTTAGATGGCAGGAAACAGCATTATGCCTTGACCTGAGCTCTTTCACCATCAATACTGTTCTTACCAGGGAACAAACAAGCCGTCTGACAAACACAATTATTTACCTTCTGTATACCACCATATTTGAGGTGGAACAATCTCATAATGAGAACCACACACTTGTATTGCCCTGCACAGTATTCTAGAGGGTCTGCCGGATTGATACTCCCTGTGGGTATTTATGGTACAGTTACAATAATAGCTCAGGCCCATACTGCTTCCTGTTCTATGCCATCCCCAGTGACCATCCAGCTCTGTGGCATACTCTTGACACCGCTTACATTAATGAGCTTTCCCCAACTTGAATAATGACCCCTCGTGAACACCTCACTGTCCAAGCATTATTCAGTCAAAGAGAAGCTACTGGCCAAGTGAGACACAGCCTAATGAATAAGAATAGACTCCCAGGGTGTCTACAGTCAAACTGAGATGCATCATCATCACCCTGGATTATGGAGCCATACAAAGCAGCACCAGGTCAGCAACGTTAATGCCACTGACCTGCCAAAGTGTCCATTAAGTTTTCATTTTGCCATGAGGGAATGGAATCCAAAGGTCTCCCGTGCATACGTTTTCAAATATTGGGCCAGAGTGTCACTCAAAATGTATTCTAAATGCAATGCTTAAATCAGATTATTGAGCTGCTGGCAGTCGCCAAACACTACCAATTTGTAAGAGGGCAAATTTTACAGCATCCAGCAAAAAAATGGAAGATCAATATTTGTGTTGGAGCAAGTGGTGTCAGCTGGGCTCAGGTTGAAATAAATATATTTGGTATGGGTTGAGGAGCTGCACCAAACCCAAAGTTAGGACAGGAAAAAAACTGCAACAAGTAAAGCAGGTGTTGAATGTTGACTGGAGTTTACATGGATCTTCAACAAACGACTGAATCGCTCTGCAAATAAGTCAGACTGTCAGACTGATGGCCATCAGGAGTACCTAGAGATACCCCAGCGGGTTGGGTTGACAACAAACCACCAAATTACCTTCGTTACCAGTCAAACGGCTGAGTGTTGTGAGCCTGCACCGGCAGCAGAGAGGAGAGAGAGCGGCGGACTGAGTCTGAAATACCAGTTCAACTGTTAGTCGAGGCTACGCAGCAGAAGCCATTATAAGGATCAGATAAGCACGGCTTGGGTTTGGCTGGCTGGCTATTTAGCTATATCGGGTGCCTTTTGTTGAAAGTAATTGTGTCCAACTTTTCATAAAGTGGATGCACTTGTCAATTTCACTTTTTCGTGAACCGACCAATCAGGGCCGGGATGGAGCGGAACATTAACAGCTGCAGCAAATTGTCAACAGGTTGAAATCATTGTCATGCATGAAAGGTTAGGAGTACTTTGCATTAACAAGTGTGTGTGTGTGTGTGTGTGTGTGTGTGTGTGAGATGTGAGGGAGACTTAAAAATGGATAGCATTCGTAAATAAATACTAAACTAATACTTTTTTAATGGGAAAAAATTATCTAATTTCACTCATCATTAATAACACTCTCCGTGCGCTCAACAAAGTGTACTCCTAATGTTTTTACATCACATTAACCAGAAAAGAAGCTGTTCGGAGGAGAGATCTACAGAAGCAACACAAATATTTTAATATTTTATCCCCCTAGTTTTTGTGCTTACAGGCGTCTGTACCCACCCTGCTCCGAAAAAAATAACTTAGTACATCAAACGGGTGAAGCCCATTGGAAGATAGTGCCTACAAGCCTGTTTCACTTTAAAATTCTTACTTGTGGACTATAGTGAGAAAAATAAATGGCCAGCCCTACTTTGTATCAAGGACACACAAGAATAACAACACCTTACAGGGCCGATTTTAAAAGACAAGGCAACAATAGGAACAGCCGTGGTGAAATAATACTGCATTTCTTCCTCATCAACAGCCATGTACAAGGATGTGTGTATGTTTGCCTCTGTGCCCTTTCATTGTAGACTTAAAATTAACTAGTGAATCTCTGCAGGCTGTAGTCAGCACTCTCTGCCAGGATCTTACGGCTGGGTCACCTATTGGGGTTAAAATGGCCTTTCATAATTCATTGCCAACAGCAGCACAGCACACGGTCTGGGGCAGGGGTCGGCTCCCGTGATGCAACAGGGAACCGAGCCATTTTGTCTGCAAACACAAACACGTCCGACAGTTGAGCAGTCACAATTCAGTATTCTCTGTGGGCTCCTTTTATCCACTGCAATGTGCGGGCTGTGGTGCTACAGGTGCTGCCAGACAGAGTGGATATGCCGCAGCAGAGTCAATGGTGTGGCTGAGGGACAATCTATTCATCTCAGGTTAAGACACATGGTGAGTTTTCAGAGCTGCCAGGGGTTGATGTATTGAGATCTAGTCCCTGTGGTGACTGATGACCTTTTGGCTGCATCTGGTGTTAATCCTTGTTGGTGCTTAGTGGAGATGAGTACAGGGCCATGAGAGGAGCGAACCCAGGGGTTTCCATGTATCTTCGCCTTCCACCGTAATCCCTGTTCAGATGAGCTACAGCCGTCTGTCTTGTCTCGTATGATAACACAGACAAAGGCTTTTTAAGGTCCACCCAAGGGGCTTTCATTTCCAAAGCAGAGGTGGTACTTGCATAGCTGCCTATTTCCAATGAAGAACAGCTACTGGCTTTCAGGGGAATGTACTGTGGCTGTAGATATATGACTGGTAGCAAGGGAAATAAAAGAAAGTGACTGCAGTCAACAATGAAGACCTTACTTTCAGTCAGTCTCCTGATATTGAACCCACGTGTGGAGTTGACAATGTGATATTAAAAACTCCTGTGGACATAAAATGCATCATTGAGCAAACAGGTCAGATCTCATCTTGAACTACTGCGTGTACTTCCTCCATTTCAGGAGACCAAGGCATCCCCAAAATCAGAAAACCAAGGGATCATTTATACCATCTTGTTACGACAATAATGTAAGCCCATCAGTGAATAAAATACTGACAACCAACAGTAGTTTTGTGTGAAGTAGAAGTTTAAATCACTGATCAATGATGTAACTTCCCATGCTTGCCAATGTTACGCTAGCAACTTTTACAGGAAAGAACTTACAGACCAGTAAACTGCTATTTTCTTCCTCTTGGCATAGGCTGCTTCTTTTGGTTCATCTTTGAGCCAACAGCTCTGACGGCCAGCTGACAGCAGTAGCCAGCTGCCGGCCAGCTGCTGGCCGAATGCTTGCAAGACTCTGCTGGCTTGTTGATGCGAGGGCCGGGGCGTGCGGCTGTGTTGATGAAAATGGGAGATTAATACAGCCGATGCCAACAGGAATAAGTAAGCAGTGGAGTACCGCGCAAGTGTCTCTCTAACCGAACACCAGTGTTTCCCATACATAGATTACGGTTTCCTCTTTTCAAATGTCTGCTTTAAAGTGTGGCTGAAACTGTGAACTGATTGAAAAGTCTGCCTGAATGGTGCATATGCAATTGTATAGAGTGCAAAAAATGACTTCCCTAATCGGTAGTGTGACTTAGCTTGTGAATGCCCCCTCCCCTCTTCCCATTACTTTCGTTGAGCCAAGATGATGCCACCGTGAAACAACTCTGTAGAGGAGCTTTCATTTACCCTGCCTCATTTAGCCTGGCTGGCAGACAGCTGCTCACTCAGCCCCCATATATCCATCTCTCCTTCTCATATACACATATCGGTTTGCAGCAGACTTTGACTGTAAAGCGTGCGAGCCATCTACATGACATCATCAGCAGCCCTATAAGTTATAGGCCCCTCTCTCATAGTGGTGCTGACCTTGTTGCTGTTAAGTATCAAGTAATAGAGTAAAACTGACCATCAATTTTTGTATGTTATTCTAATGAAACGTACAAGTGTCAACTGACAGAGGAAAGACAGAGACAAAGAACTGAGGGAGGTACTGACAGACAAGTAGCTAT
The DNA here is from genome assembly GCA_037975065.1 of Chaetodon trifasciatus. Classification (NCBI taxonomy): domain Eukaryota; kingdom Metazoa; phylum Chordata; class Actinopteri; order Chaetodontiformes; family Chaetodontidae; genus Chaetodon; species Chaetodon trifasciatus. The sequence goes on from JBBMOE010000070.1 coordinate 1,200,054, forward strand.
TGTAGCCCCCCCATTTGTTTGACATTCATTGTCAACGGGGCATCAACTCCACTGCGGTCTGGCTCATTTGGGTTGCAGTGAAACAGAACTCCACAAGCCAAGATGACAAGAAGATCTGTCATGTATATTTATATAAGAGGCGCGCGTGTATTTCTGAGTCAAACATTCAGGTAAGATGTGCAAGAAGAGGCACTGACTTTAGAAAAGGAAGCTCCTCCATCTGCAACTCAGGCTTTTTATTTGACTGTGATGGAGCTGAACAAATCTGTTTCCCTCTGCTGGATGGTGCTGGTTGGATTGGACATTTATTATTGTTTGCATGTTATTAAGTTGCACTACTAGAGCCTATGCCAGCTGTGTCTGACTTGGTGTTGTCTCTCTCCTCACAGCTGTGACTGCACATGCTCATGTGCATCTCTGACTGAGGCAGAATTTAAAACAGTTCCAGAGTTAAAAAGGAGGCTGAGGTGAAAGGATGGGGCAGAAAGTTTAGATGGAGCAAAAGCCTGTGCACCTATGAATGCAGCTGCTTAAAAACACAGACACAAAACAAGTGAACAGCAGCAATACTGTGTCTTGTTCTATGAACATTCCAGCACAGCCTCCACATGAATATGTTAAAGGTCCTTTTGTCCAATGAGTTACCTCATCAGCACTCACAGCTCACATGGAGCCTCTGACACATCAACATGCAGGGTGAAGGACACCAGGGCACTTCTGTGTGCAGATGCAGATGCGTTAGTTGAGCGTGCTCAAATCAAAATACCAACCTTTTCTAGCAGGACCTTGACACAGGAGATGTGATTCTCGTAACAGGCCAACATCAGTGGAGTGAGTCCGTGTTTGTCTGTAGCCTGCAGGGGGAGCAGGTGGGAAAAGCATGAGTGGGAGGCAGAAAAAAGGAGAAAGACAAAATTTTTGGAGAAAAGCTTCATTTATCAGCAGATCATGGACACGGCTGCAATCCTTCACAAGGGCAAATTCATTTTGTTTTTTTAATCAAAAATAAATAAAACTAACTCCTGCGAGAGAGAGGTTTTACTTCCCCCTTATCATGTCCACAAATTATAAGAAGGCACTCTGCACTTCAACACCATATTTATCTCCCATGTCTCAGGAGCTGAGCCAATTTCCAAAGGAAATTGAGAGCTTTGCAAACATTTTTAGGCTTGGGAGCAAAGACAAAAACTGTATGTTGGCACAACTTTAAATGCTTGTGTCTGAAGGCCAGAGCTGTGGATGCTGTGATGCTGAGTTGCTGTGGCCAATCTCAGGCAACGGGGTGAGATGCATCCTGCTAATGCAGCTGCTTTGAACATCGCAAAGCACCATCGACACTCTGCTAGAAGTGCAGTGGTATTCAGAGATTCATGCTGCTTTACACATAACATTCTGCTGGTTGTTGAACGGGCTTATCAGACCTTTAGAAAAAGCTGCAAATTGTAAAAGAAAGGCTCCCAAGTACAGATATCAATGTTGTTAGATGGATAAGTGCCCTTTTAGTGGATACAGATCAATATGCTACAACAACAACAAAAGAGACTACTGAGTCTCAAGGGGCCAATCAGGCTAAATGTGAAGTCTGACAAGCTTAGACAATTGCTGAATGAGAGAATGGACACTGGCTGAAATAGCATATGATAAACTGGTTTTAACAGAGACTTCTTTAGTTCAGACAAACCGATAATCGTCGTTACAAATCAAGCAGTTTAACAATAGGCTTAGACTATGAAGGGAAGCAGGCAAAGGCACTGTTATCTTTTGTGGCCATGGCAACTCTGGACATTAGGCAAATTAATGCAAATCCAATATGATGGGAGCTGGTTGTGGTGGCTCTTACATTGACATCTGCTCCCCGAGAAATGAGGTAATCCACCACATCTCTGTGACCAAAGTCTGCAGCAAAGTGCAGAGGCATCTTCCCACCCTCCAGGGTCCGGTTTATATCTTCTTCCTGGAAGGAGAAGGACAAGAGATTAACAGGGCAGAAGTAAACAAACTCAGGTCTGTCACAAGCCAACAGTATGCATTAGGGGAGATCCTACTTGAAACAGAAACTCACTGTTGATACAAGCTCACAGTGAAATTCACTGACAAACAATCACACGCATCGTCCTCTTCCCTTCACTTCCCTGCTGTGGTGCTGTTACACCTCAGACTGTCAACATCGCAGTCAAGAGAAAAGACAGGCACACTCAACCCCACCTCGTTCCCTTACCACACTAACCACACACACAGCTTAGTGCATGCCAGGTGGCCCTCGAGTGACAATATCTAACGGAAGACAGATCAATCTCAGCTGGTGCTGTCAGCTCTGACTTTTCCCAAAAAACTATGATTAACTAATTGACCGCATAAAGATGACGGCAAGTGGGGCAAAAGACATTCATTCGCTCAGAAAACAGGCCTCCGAAACAGAATAGACCTTTAGAATTTGTTAAAAGGCCCAGGAACATCGAGGTATATCCTGTTACACAAGACCCTTGTATGAAAACACCTGATCTGGGGAGAGGAGAGCTAGCTTGGTTATCTGATTCCCCTGAGGCGACTCGAGCAAATCTATTCAGCCAAGACGCAAATCAAAGGAGGGAACAGGAAAATAGCAGAACTGGGAGATACGGTGTATTTTTAATATCACATTGACACTATCAGATATCTGCTATACTTCTAGTTACCATAATATAATGATACAACTTAAATATTGTCCTTTCATTGTCCTAGTTCCTACATTACAGTTAAATGATACGATGAACTCATCTGCTTTGACTAAATGAACGACTTCATTCCTCTACCTGCTGCAGAACTGTAAATCAAATCTCTTTTTTTTTTTTCCAGCAGACATTTGGATCTGTGATGGTGAGAAAAGTGCCAGTGTTGCTAACATTATTATTTTTGGCTATATTCCAGCAGTGCGCAAGCTCTCTGGTTCTGGTATTGTGGATGTTGGTTCATGTGCATGGCTACAAGACACTTAAATGAAACTTGGGTGTCATTCATGTTATGAATGTGTTCTAGTTTCTAATTTTGATGCAAGCCTTATTATTAAATTCTACATTTAACGACAAACAATTCTTTGTTGTATCTCTTTCCATTTCCCCTTTACCATGTTTCTCATTTCTGTTTCCCAAATTCAGCACCAGCATCATCATCTACTGCAGCACTGCCTGCCTCCGATTGCCTCCTGCTCACTCACCTTTATCACAAACTCGACTGAAGGTCAAGTAAAACACTCTGAAGACAATTCTTAATTTCACACCCAATCCCACTGAATCCATTAGCAATGACGGATACTGAACTTCAACCTCTTCTAACAGTGTTCAAATTTTACCTTCAATGGCTGCAACTCCAGTGGCTGATAAAATGGAAATAGTTTCATTTCCACTACAGAAAAGGGATGAGACACTGCAGTTATTTACATCCAGACCCAATGTAGATACTGAAATGGCTATGACTTACAGTAAGACCATCAGAAATGAAGAAACACTCCTTGTGGATGGAAAATTCACCCCTCTTAATGGAAGACAGTTTAAAATTCAGCAACTATAAAATGAACTTTAGATTCATTCAGTGTGCAAACCAGATAAAATTAAAGCCTTCCAAAAGGTATGTGTGTCAAGCAACATTTAAAAGCGTCTCCAATAGTATCCTATCAGCATTCAGGTCACTTGAACGTTTCAACCATATGTTACTGATATCACCAAGTTGTGAAAACATACATATGTAATGGGGGAGTCTTTTACTTTATTGGATAGAAAATATAAATGGTTAACATACACTGAACCTGCAGGTGGAGAATGGAGCAATGGATTGTACTGAAGTTTTTAATCTTAATACTGTGACGACTGGTCAATATTAAAAGCCATTGCAAGCCTTCAATGGGCATGGGTGTGCTATTGAAGAGGCAGATTGTAGGCATCAAACACATTATCGAAGAGACCAATGACAAACTGACAATCTTTGTTTGGGTAGTGTCTTCATGTAAGACATGACATCTACAGTGAATATGTTTACTACAGTATAGTAATTTATGAGTACAGTAGGAATCCAGTATGGAAGTAAAACTGTACAGCTGTTTTTTTTTTTTTTTTACTGTAAAGAAACATCAATTCATCGTTTACAATACCTTAAGGTAGGACTGTTCAGAAAAGTAAAAATGGCCTCCTCCATTAGAGGCAAGGCCACAAGCTTTTAATCTTTTCTACAGAAAAAAAGAACACTTGCAGCTCAGCAGTGAAATCAGTGTGGCTCAGCAGGCTCTTATAAGTTGAAGAGTTTTCCATTAGTCTCTTCCAAACAGACAATGCTGGCTACGATAAAGTGGAGAGTGCCGTCGGATTTGCTGTAGCCGGGCCTCCATCTCCTTTGCTACAGCTGAGACCCCCGCCCACCAGCGATAGCTACACACTGCTGGAGCCCGGGCCCGTGTGGCGGTATTTTCGCTAGCAATTAGCTAAACCTAGCTATCTCACATCACGTTCAAAGACACCCATTCTACAGACAATGAAAAGCATTATCCAATAACGCACGTACTGTAAACACCTATTGTCATTGGTGCTGTTGCCAGTACAATGGACATAATGGTAGCTGTTAGCCGACTATCAACAATGTGCTCCACGGGGGAGCGGATGCAGTTGTTGGGTAGCTTACCAACAGGTTGCTTTCTGCGGAGAGTGGCTACGATAGCCTTTGCTAGCCGATCTAAAGGTGTTCCAAAGTCACAGCCAAGTCCACCACGTTCACGGTGCAACGGTAGTGAATGACTATCGCTATACAGCAGGAACCATGACAGTTAACAAAACACTGACCCACTGCCTATTCTCTAGATAAGAGTAGCACTGTATGTTGCTAACTATGCTAACTTGGCATCCAGACTTATGTGTTAAGTCCAGACTTAAATGTGTCACACCTACCTCGAAATGTTTTGAAACGAATTCAAGCTAACTCACGGCTCCATATGTTGCAGATAATGTTACAAACTCCGATGGCATGTTAATGCTAAATTGCCTAACTTAAGGTTACCCAACTACAGCTACCATTATCTAGGTGGCTAGCTACCTAGCTAGCCAGCCTATTCGCTAACTGCCGTTAATTACGTCGAGTGAGCGGTCAATTGTCAGAAAAAAATGAAAAACAGTCACATCACCGTCTTACCTGCAACAGTCTGGCTTTGATCTCTTCCATGTCCCCGGTCGTCAATGCCCACATCAGTTCTTTATCTCCCATCTTCCTGTGTTTGCTGCGGGTGTTGCTCCTTTCCTGATGTGCAGCAGGGCAGTTGTCAAGTTGAATGCTAGTGCGTTAAAAGTTAGCTAGCAAGAGCTAGGAAACTCTTCCTGTCGTGGCAGTGAGTACGGTCGTAGAACTCGACTGAATAAAATGTCGTTTTAACGCGTAAGAAAGCAGTTTTAGTTGAATAAGGCGTTTAACGCGGACCCGTCAATGAACGACAGGTAAAGAACAGACTCAAAAGAAGTTTCGAAACGCAAAATAGCAGAGAGGGATCCGCCTTTCTGCTAGCCAGAAGTGTTTCCGCAATCGTTACCCGGAAGTTAACGTTTAAGGGGAAAGTCTCATGTTGCGTTTAAGTGTTAATGTCCAAATAATGACTCCCTTTTTCACAAATTCTCAATGCAAAACACACGCTATACGATCTAATACATTCCTTGCGTGCTCTTAATATGAATTACATTTTTATTATTTCTAACCTCGAAACACATGCAGTTAATGACTGATGACTAATTGCTGACAGCTCTGACGTTACTACTGAAGAATAAGTGCGGAAATTCCGACCCTCAAATGGGTCGTGATCGCATGTTTGGATATCATGGAAAACGCAATGATAAAGCCCTTTTTATTCACTCACAGTTAGTCCTCAACTCTGATCTCCGGTGCGCACCCAGAAAAACAGGACAAACTTTTTTTTTTAAATCTCTTTTCGTGTTCTTTACAATACATTGTGCAGGAAGATAACAACACAGAGTAGACAGAGAGTAAAACAGAGTAAAACAGAGAATTCAATACAATCAGAGGCAAACACATAATAGGGAAAAATAAAATAAAATAAATAGCCCACATTAAAACGATAAAATAACACTAGGCTCATTACATAAAGCTATATTGCTGACACGGTTTATTTTTCAAACAACAGCAGCATAATGCATATAACAATAACAGAAATCATAATTGGAATACTAAGCATTCAATGCAGCACCTGTTGGAAGCAATCTACACTTTCAGGGCCACCTCCATTGCCATCCAGCATTTGAAGAGCTGCTCAACCAGTCCCTGATAAAGAGAGGATCAGCTGCAGGGCGATAACAGGCCAAGACGGGGAGGGGGGGAACAATCATTACTTTACCTTGATCTGTAAAGGATCAAGGGCAGAGCACCAAATCCAAAGCCATACAACTGCCTTTTTGCCATGGTGTCACCAGCCTCCCACATCTATCCCCAACCTCTTTCTCCTAATAAAACCAAGTGTATACATCCTCTCTCCAGCCTCTCCTCATGAGATATAGGTGGTGACAAAAGCATTGTTGCACCATTTCAGGAATTCAATATTCAATATGGCAGTATGAACCCCCCCCCCCCCAAAAAAAAAGAAAAAAAAAAAAGCTGCTAATGAGATTCAGCCATTCTTCCATCCTCCTCCTCCTGGTATAGATCCCCTTTACAACAACCCTCCCCCAGACACCTCACACACACACTTCAACATACACATATACGACTGAGCAGCTGAAACACAGCTATTAAAACTGTTTTATGTGATAGCAATAAACTGTTCTACTCATGTATGTCACGGACTTTACACCCAGATGGTAAAAAGGACACAGATGATTACTGTCCAGGTTGCTGCTGGTTGTTATGCTAATGTGACATATATGACTGAAGAATGGATAATCATGAGTTCATATATGGCTCGAATCAATTGCAGTCCAACTAGTCATGCCTGTAATAACGATCCCTGCATACAAATGCTCTTCAAGCATCATAGGAGTATTTCATTACATATTCTTAATCCGGTTTTGACCAGAAAATGAATACTTCATTTGACAAGAATACTTGTACTTGGCGTAAGTTTAATTATTTCTGCTCACGGTCTGAAATATTCTTTTGAAGTCTAAATAGCACATATTACAGCACTTACTTTGGCAAAAGTGAGCCCCTGTTATGTGAGTGAGCAGCACAATAAGGTGTCTTTAATGTATGGACGCCAGAGAGAAAGTTTTCTACCTGACAGAAATGTTAAGCAGTTCTATCTCTTGGCATGACAGCACGGCACCTCCATTTTTCAGTCTATTAGCGGCGCTCAGGCAGCAGAACTACACTATGCAACTGTGTCCATTAAAAAGTCCAGAAGGGGCTCAAATAAAATGCACCCTCTCCTGTCCAGCTATTCAAAATAGTCTTGAGCATAAGGCTCAAGTGACAGCACAGATGTACTTCTTCATACTGTTTAGAACATTCAGTACTATGAAAATAAAAGAATCGAAATAATTTACAGACATCATCAAATGCAACCTTTTCATGAGGATTGAGACAGTCCTCAGTGAGAGATTACAACTGATGCTTTCAAGCTCAAATGGTACATTTTGGGTCACTAATTGTGCAGGAAGGAGAAGGACATTATTGAGCTCAATCCACAAAAAAATATGCTAGACATTTTACAAGCACAAGTTTGAAGCACTGATACTTTACTGAGACATTTTGAGATGTTACACCTTTAGCATTCATTAGCATTCGGACTCATTTGGAGTTGTATTTGTGGCCACATGATGAACGTTAGACCATTAGCTCTTTTAGCTTCATGTTAGTTTTCATTAACTCCTGCAGGACTGAAGTTCAAATGGATGCTTGAGGCAAAATTGGAGGAATCTATTCGAGACGCTCCTGAGATGTTGCATTCATGGGAACGGGACGGACGGACAACCTGAAAACATGGTCGTGGTCTCCGGCCACAACTGTTGCGAAGGCTTAAAGATGTGAGCACTATTTTGACCAGTGGTACCTGTGGATGATTGCCACATTCACAAAATTTGCATCAATTGCTCCTTCTGTTATTGGTGCTCTGTAAGCACCCACCTGCCAAGATTGGAACATTCAGTTCTTGTTCACTTCTTAACTACTTATACTGTCCATACCCGGATGGGCAACGAAAGTAAAAGTACTCATTATGAAATGAAAGAAGAGATCTGATATTCTGCGGAAGTTACATGGGACTGACTCTGACTCTTGTTTTCCAGGGATAAACTAAAGAAGAGTGGAAGATCTGCCCACATTTGCAAAATGAAACAATCATATTTCCACCTCCAATGATCTGCTCATCCCCCCTCTACGGTATTACTTGAGACCATCTCATCAAGTTGATTAGTGTACTGAAGGGTAATCCATACTTATTCAATTGGTTTAATCCATCTACCTCAGTTTGTACATGGCCTTGTCTTTGTCACGGCTAAATGTAACGTGATTAGCGAGGCCTGCTGTGACTGTCGCAGACACCCGAGGTATCCTGACTCTACAGCCTCAGCACAATCCTACGGATGTACTGAGAGTTGCCTAAATGTCAGATCTCTTTGCTAAGACAGCAATCACTAAGCCACCTGCTTCACCAAGATTGTTAGTACTTGGGAACATATACAGTCGACAGCACTCACGAGATTCATACTGTAACAATTTAGAGCTGTGCAAAAACTCCAAAACATTTTTCTTAATCATAGAAAAGCGTGTATGCTGAGTGCAAGAAAATATTAACTGGGTTGTATTTCTCTACGTGTTATTGAATACCAGCAGAGTCAAGAGTCATCTGCTGAAAGAAAACTGACAAAAGCTGAATGAAAAAAAGGTAAATGTTTCAAAACAGTATCTGATTTCATGCTAGTGACTGAAAAGTCTTTGAAATATATTAAAAAAATGACAAGCTGCTTGAAATCAAATTAAATTTGAACAAAAACAACCAGGTGAAAAAAGAAAAACTGTATTTTGTTCACTGACAAAAAGACAGATGTTATGCAACCAACATGGCTCAGTCTATACACAAAAACAAATCTGCAATATAATATCAATATTTTTTGTGTATATACAGTACATGCATATATTTTTAAAGCACACTTGTATAAATACATTTTAAACCTGTTTTAATTAATGTTCTGGCCACATAGTGGCAGTGCAACTAGTGTAAATTTGACATATCACCTTGTAAATTTAATGGCGAACACCAACTGCTGAAGGAAACATCTGGGTCTGTATCTGCTACCTTGTTGAGATGAGGAGATGTAATTAGTTTGAGTGTTCGTATAAAAATATTGATTATTTCAGCTTTAAAGTAGATCAAACAGTGTTAGGTAGCTTGTCCAGCAGTGGCCAAAATGCAGTGAGCTACCAGTTACTCTCCATTAGATGAAGCTTCACTACACTGAAGCACCCAAGAGAAATGTAGCACGCTAAGCTAAAGCAGCAAGGCAAAAGTTGAGAGTGAACCAGCTTCCAACCAAATTCAAAGTCAGTGCGACCTCAGTGATAAGTAAAATGATCAGTCAAGCAGATAAGCAAGCAAAAAACATTCAACTTTTTACTAAACAATAAACTGTGCTGTCTGCTTTCAAGGCCCCAAAATCAATTTGGTGACAAAAAAACAAACAAGAACATGTGCTCTTCATAGCTGGGTAGCAAAAAGCAGCTATTGAGAGTGTGTTCATTTATGTTTGCGTGGGTTTGACTTAGGCTACTTTCAGGGACACGTGTCAGACTCAAGGTCAGTTAACAGGAGACAGCTGGTGGGACAAAACTTGTGTCCCCAGTTGGAATGCGCAATTAAGTTCAGGGTTAGGATTACACATGTTATGTTTAGTGTTCTACGCTACCACTACGCTCCTTGTACATGTAGTTAAACTAGCAACAAGGCTAATTGTTGCTAATGCCCAACACTGACTAAAAATAGCGTACGTTTAATAATTGTAACAAAAAAGACATGAGAAATATTATTTCAATATGTTATTTCTTTAGTCAGATTTTTGATACAATACAGCTTCAGGGATTTCAGCTTAACACAAATTCAGCACACCTTTTTTTTCCCCACTCTCATGGAACTAAGATCGGTGTGCGTCACAGGTTTAATGCAAAATCAACATCGCCAAGTTGGGGATGAAAGCAATTTCCTTAACTCCCAGTAACACGCCACCCATGATTGATTTAGACCTCCAACCTCTCAATCACAGCTGGCCTGTTGTACTCAGATATTGCACATGGAGCAAATTTGGTTTCTAAACAGGGAACGTGTGATGATAGAGAGGGTGGGCATCATCTGGTTTTTCAGTTTCACTATTTGAAAAGTTTTGATAAAGGGACTGCAACCACAACTCTTTTTGATGAATTTATATAGCGAGAATAAAAAATGCAGTTTGGAAAAGTAATAAAAACAGGTAACTGCAGGAGAGCGCGTTGTGTTTCGAGGGCAGAGGGAACATTAGTAGTAAATAATTTTCCATCCAATAGACCCATAAGCTATGGAGCGTAATCTCAAGAGAAATTAAATCTCTGTCGATGCCTGCAATGCAGAGATAAAGGAATATTATTTCATGAGGCAATGGACAGTCATGCTAGATAGATGATAACATAACTATTGTAGGTTATGTTGTTGAAGACCTGTGGAAACATCTGCCCATTAAAGTTAATATTGAAAACACTCATTGATTTTCTGAAACAGGATATAAACACACAAGCCGTGATTGAATGGATTTAGAGAGGACCTGAGGCTTTTAAGGACCGGCATGTGCTCTGACCTGCGTGTGATTGACTTGCCTTTGTTGAAGAGAGCAGTCTATGTGGCCTCTGTGGGCAGACGTGTGCTTCTTCCTCTGACTCCACACGCTGCCTCCCTCTAGAGGTCAGGCAATAGATACCGCCTTTAATAATGGGAGCGTGGGCAAGAGGAAATAAGCAAGGCACAGGACAGGACCTGTCTTCAAGCAGAGGCACACTGACGTGAACTGCATTCATGCCTCCCCAACAGTCCTGGCGAGCGTGGGTTTTGAGGTACTGAGGTGTGAAGACACTGCAGTCCAAGAAAGTAGACGGATCTCTAAAAATTCACTCGTGTTTTCTTGGACTCTGTGATGAAGTTGCCACCAGGAGACCAAGATCATCACTGTAATCCTCAGATGCTTACAACCCCTAATAAAATGAGCTGATACCGTGAGTGTCCACTGTTCATCCATATCGCCTTCCATCATCTGGCCCTCAGTCCCATCAGGCACCGCTCTCTCCCATCATCCATCACTCGGAGGTGTTGTCCAAACCTGGCTGCCCATGATCACCCCTGACTAGCCCTGACTGGGGGCCTGTGCTTTCTGAAGTAGATGTGAGTCCTGATAGGATGTGACAACTTTATTAGGCACAAATCAGACGGCCGCGGTTTCATTCTCTGCTGGACTTGTGAGCGATGTGCGCCTCGAGCTGTGGGTTCCGTCACGGGTGGGATTCTCTCTCTTTCTCTTTTTATCTATGTTTTTTATTCAGAGCCTCCCAGCCTTCCTCAGACATAATCAGCCCACCCCGTCCATCTACTACAGGAGCCTTTAGGCGACATATTGTATCTTGGATTGTTGGTCCTGTCATTGGCGAATAGCGTCAAGCCCATCACAGAAACGACCACCCACGTGACATCGGACCATCGTTAGCTCCGAGTCACATCCAGTCACATGGCTCATCAACCCATCCACACCATACTGCACATGGAAAGCTGGCTGCAGAGGTTCATCATAAAATACTCTTCTAGAACTAATAAATCCTTTGGACTGTCGTGGATCAGAAGAAATAAATTTGAAGACACTAAAAACATGATTGCTTTAGTGGTAATAAATGAGTACAAGGATAAGTAATGATTTTCCATATCTCCAGTATATTCCATTTATGTCAGGTGAGATTATTTATCTCAACGTGACTGAGAAAGGAGAAATCCCCTCGTCAGTGTGTTATGGCGCTGGGTTAAACGGAGGGAATCCTGAGCAGATTAACACAGGCATGTTCCCAAAGCTCCTCACTCGAGAGCAAAATGGAAATCATCCAATTTCTGTGAGAAAAGTTTAGGCAAATTGAACAGCATTATGGACAGAGAGGGAAGACAAAAAGGATTTGATGCATAAACATTTTCTCTGCACTTCAGCAGCATTTACTCTGGCTTTGTTAACAGTTCATCCCCCAGGGGGAGATCAGAGAGGGGAGACGCGAGGACAGAAGGCATGGACAATTTCCATAAGTCCCTTCTTCTCTTGCATATATTCCAGTGAAAGTGCACTGTCAGAAAACAGGCAAAGCACTTTTTACAGCCACACTCTTCCTTTTTAAGGTCTTGATAGAGAGACTTTAGCTTGGCTCGGTGATCTCAGTGCAAGTAAACAAAAAACAATGCGGGAGGGTTAATTTTATCTGCAAAATAATTTAATCAAGTCTCCACTGAGTCTTATGAGATTTACCACACACCTCCAGGATTCACTGGGCTGCACTGGAGGAAAAAACACATTTCTTTTCCACTGTTTAAGGTGCCATGTTACTGTTGCAACAGCCTGTTAGTCCTTAACCCCAATTGTAAAAAAAAAAAACCTCAACCTCAACCATAGCACACTCTGGTATCAGCAACTTACGTAACTTCACTGATGTTACTTTAACAAAAACCATGATTGTTTCCTAAACCTATCCAAGCAGTTTTGGTGCCTGAACCTAATCAACCTTCTCACAACATTAACCACATGTTTATCATTGTTGCATGACGATGAGAGGTCACCAGACTTCGCCCTGTCCTGTATGACCAAATACATGAAGATAGCAAGGGCAGAGCAGAGCAGTCTGACAAAGGGGCTTTCAGTCCAATGGGACTTTTTTCGGACTTGTTGGGGATTCGGAATAATGGACCGTCAGAACGACGGGCAGTCCCATGTTTAAAGCGATGGAGCTCATGTGATTTTAAGTTAAGAGATCAGTTCACTGTCGCCGGGAACAAATAAACATGACACATTTTGGCACCTCAGAAGGAATATGAAGTTGTTTTTTTAGTAAGTAGTGGCATTTTTCCAGATGTAAGCTATTCCATCTGATGCTGAACAACTGCAAAGGGAAGTTCTGGCAATTTTCAAGATTTTTCCTTGTTTCCTGTTGATCAAAAACCGGCATGCGTATGAGTAAACAGTCACACCAGTCCCCTGCAGCCCGAAATGAAAGATCTCCATGACTCTGATGTGAAAATACAGAGCACTCAGTTGGATTCTTAAAGGATGCGGTGATATTTTCTGATTCGTTTCTCCTTGTTTTCAAAGAGCTCCACGTGGACAATATCAGAGATCACAGTATTGGTTATGTGGTTTATCATCAAAAATCTTGCCTAAGCTGCGCAATTTTATCATTTTCTCCAATATGAGTGTGATATTATTACTGCTGAAGATGAGAATATTCACACTTGACCTTCACTTTGTCATTCTGCACAGCTGTCATTTTCCAAGGTGACTCATATTGAATTTCATTCTGCTGAATCGGCAGTGATTTAAAAAATCTACAGACTGATGCTGAAGGCTCAATGGAAGCGATAACGGATATGATCAGTAAATAAAGACTGTTACTTTTGAACCCTGTGAATAGGAGAGACTATGAGAAATAAATCTTATCAAAAATAAAACACCTTTCTCAACATCTTTCCTCTGCTGAGGACATCTGAACATCACCAGATTACACAGCAGTTTTTGCTCTTGCACAGTAAAATTTTAGAGCGTTGTGGAGTGACCAGATGAGAATGCATGTGTCAGATCACTCCTCCGTGGCTGCCTGCCTGCACTACTAGTGCATACGGGTAAAAAACTACAACAGCCAGAACTCATGTATCTGACATGACTGCTCAATTACATTTTTTCAGGATGTCCGGTCACTCCAGTGTGTTGTGTTGTTGTTTGGAGGGGCTTGTAGATGAGTATCTGAGCACCAAATCAATGTTCCTGCATTTACAGGTAACCACAGGGATGTAAAGTGTGAGACTGGAGAGTGTGTGCAGGGTATCTGAATGTGCATGCATACACTGCAATACTCCACACAGGTTAAAGTCAGGCAGACGGAGCTGTGGCTCCATGGATGAGCCCACGCTTTAAATTAAATTAACAGGAGCTGGGGCTCATTAGCACTCGGCTGGGTACTCAGGGAGCCTCCCGGCGGGTATATGCTATAGGCAATACAGGCAAAGATATCAGAAGGCAGTTCTGTCAACCTCAGATTAGATCATACAGATTGGACTGTACGCTCCAGGTTTTATAGGTAAATCTGCTTAATCCAAACCTCTTGGGAATAGAGTAAGGTGTGCTTATATGTATTATGAATACAAACAAAATGATTGAATGTTTTATGTGGAATTGCTTCACTGACTGAATTTATGCAATAATTTACAATATGCATGCATGTTAATCCGAGGTCGTGGTGATAAAGTCTACATCAACTATATGCCGAATACCAGAGAAGAGCATTAGGAGCATTATTTTCTTTTGGCGGTAGTGACTTTAAAACACAAATAGCAGCTATTTATTTATTTATTTCTAAATAACTGCTCTCTGGCACAAGGCCCAGCAGTGCTAACAAGCCGTACAGATAAATGGAATGCAGCCATCATTATTCAACAGCAATATGAATCAGAATTCAATCATTTACACTTGTGTTTTCCAACTTAACGTTAGCTTGTCAGTTTTGTGGCTTAGCCGAGTCATGATGAGCGAATGGAACAAAGTCATATATAACGTATATGCCTGTACAGATTTAAAACCAAGTACCTCAAATTATGTGCTTGATTGAATCCACCTTCAGCTTACAAACAAAGAGTTTTACCCACTAAAGGCATGAACGTCAGGATGATTATCAGCAGACGTTAAAATGAAATAAAATAAAAATAAAACCTGGAGCTTGATGCATAAGTTTTAGAAAACATTAGCTTCGTATTTTACAGTGTTCAGTGTGCTTTTTGTATTATTTTCGATGCAACGGGAACATTGGACATTAGAGGTAAAGAGCTCTGCTGCTAGACTGTGATTGTCCTGCTTTAGCACCATGTTCTATATAATGACTGTACTTCACACAAAGGGCTTCAAATGTAGCGTTGAGTAGTGGCAATGTGGTTGAATGTTGTGTTCAAGCTGTTTACTCCTCAAACTCCACGCTCCATTGTGCTCAGCGGTGCCATTGCAGCACACCTCATTGCAACTTGCTTTGCCCGGTAATGAATTAGAGAGAACACCATCCTTTCATCACCTGAGCCTCACATGGTTCCAGCCCAAAACTCATCACGTCTCTCTAGCTTTCTCTTTTTCGATCCAAATCCCCCCACCACCATTCAATCTCCTGCTAAAGCAATCTAATAGTCTGATTCAGGAACAAGAGCAGGAAGATTGCAGGCCATTCAGGGAGCGATTCCTGGGAAAGTCTCATGATTTCCGTCCATACATCCGTTTGTACTGGCTGTCCATATTGTTTATTGCAATGAAATGATGATTAACCTGTCTTATTGGAGGCATTAGCATGAAAATGCCAATGTACCTGCCTCTGTATGTATTTAAATGAACAGGTGAACCAGCTTGAGGCTTTCAGTTTGCATACGTGGCATTGCTTTTTGTTCCAGGGCCTGACTATGTGCTTCATTTGCATAATTGTAATTACCTTTGTGGGCAGAAGCTCGTCTGCTGCCCCAGGTAACTATCAGATGAGGCCTGATAGCCTTCCTTGTTCCGCTGTGAATCACTTAAATTGCCCAGTCTAAACACCTTGCAGAATCTGGGTGAGTTTGGAGTTTAGTGCTTTCCTTAATGACACATTTTGCTGAATGCTGCCTGAACTGGTTTGCGAGGAGGAGTAGAAAATAAGGGGAGAAAATCAGCAACGTTTTATTCCTGCTGACCAAACACTTTTTCTCTGACTTGATGCATTACTCCTGGATTTTCACTGCTGCTCTGCTGTCGGTTTCCACTGAACATCCTTATTACTGGTAGCTGATCTCACGCCAGGGCTAATCCACTTCTAGCCACAGTGGCTAATGAGCAGAATATTTTACCAAAAGATAAATCATAGTCACAAACAATGGCTTCAAGTTCCGATACCTCTCTGGAATTATTGCTTTTGTGTCACCAGAAGACAAAAACACAATAGCATATTGTGTGTTGAGGCCAGTGCTGAACTCCAAACCTCACATTGTTCATTCAAGCTCTGCAACATGGATGAGCCTTAACAAGCTCATCTCATTCATGCAGAGCGTCCTCATGATTGAATGCATATGAAAGAGAATGATTTACATCATTTTCAAGTGAAATGTGTTGATTAGAAAAATCACTCGCTGTATGCGGAAATAATCATGCGGCGTATTTTGACTGCCAAAAACTACCAGCGCTTCAAAAAAATCACAGCTCTTTCATTTAATCCAACCTTTGCAGACGGAGGGGGAAAAAAAAAAAGAAAAACTATTCAGCGGCAAATTCATCACAGCTCAAAGTGAAAATCGGATGAGACCAGAGTTAACCTCTGGAATGCAAATCAGGAACTTTCGGAGTGAATTAATTTGTTAGAGCACTACAGAGCAAGGGTGCTCATCATTCAGTGGAGCTCTGAAAATGGAGATAAACACTGTCATCTTTTTCTCCACGGCATGCCCACCCACTCTGAGAATGAGACTTGATTCATTGACAGAGAGAGATCTCAAATATTTACTATGCTCTGCAGTGCAACTGATACCTGGAGATGGCAGAGGATGAGAGGGAGAGACAGAGACTAATGGACAGATAAATATGCAGGTGCATTTTTTTTCTCCAGGCTCAGGAAAGTCTTATTTGGGGAAGAGCGCCGCTATCAAACGCCCCAACTCAACCAGACGCTCTTACATCACAGCCTCAGAACCCTCAAACATTCCCTGCAAGGTGCGTCTTCTTGCTTTCATTTATTCACCTCGTCGACCTTGTCACCAAACACTCTGGAGTACCTGGAGAGGGCGATGCCTTCACAGCGACTGACACCAATTAGACTTTAAATATGTGATGAAAGCACGCCCAGAGTCTTTGTTTTAGTTGTGCATGTTTACGTCTCTGTAGCTCCGCGGGCTATGAAGAGCACTTGTGTTTCATGGCACCTCCACTAGGAGGTTGTCATCACGGGTGCTGCTTTGCCTGCTAAATTTAGCCGGACGAAAACACCCAGTATCTCCGCTCCCCGCATACGATACATATGCTGCTTTTCTGTGGGGATGGAACACTCGACTCCCAAGCAATCAATATTGGATGCACCTACAGGGACTAACCAAGAAAATGGCTCCAGGCTAGACACAGTCCCTTCCCACCCATTTTCTATATATAAAACTGGCCTGGCATATAATGAAAAACATTACCTGCCACCAGGGCACATAACTCTACCAGCAGCAGACGGAGGAGTTATGGAGTGCGGGCCAAAGAATGATCCAATTACACAAATAGTATTTTTACACCGGAGGAACATCTATCATGACACTCTATAGAGATAAATCATTGCAGCGCTTTGGTTTGAGAAAAAGACTCCCAGAAATCACTTGATAATAGGAGATAAAGAGCCCATCATGAAATAAGTGAACCTGGCCTCGCCGTCGTGGATTTGGAGTGTGTGTGTGTGTGTGTGTGTTTGCTGGTTCTATACTGTAAGTGCAGGTATGAGGTCTGTATAATACAGCAGCAGCAGCAGCCCTTGAGATAGAGAGGAGTCGGCTCGGGCTCAGTCACTCTCTGGAGAGTATCTGTCTCTCTCCTGTGGTGCTGCCTTGTTCCCGATAAACAAACACATATGACAGATGTCAACACGATAGCAACCAGCCCCGCCGTGCGTCTGCCTC
Source organism: Chaetodon trifasciatus (assembly GCA_037975065.1). Lineage (NCBI taxonomy): Eukaryota > Metazoa > Chordata > Actinopteri > Chaetodontiformes > Chaetodontidae > Chaetodon > Chaetodon trifasciatus. The sequence continues at coordinate 1,217,914 of JBBMOE010000070.1, forward strand.
TCCCTGACATGCAAACATGCAGCGGCTCCCGAGCACGGCCATCGACATGCAGAAGAAGCCCTCGCAGACAGTGGAGGGCGGATATAGAGCTCAGAAATGAAACTAACAGGGCTATAAACAGTACAGTAAAAAAAACAAAACAAAACTGGGAAGCAGCCGAAAAAAGTCCAGCAGGGCGAGAGCAGTACGGGTCAGTTCAAACAAACCTCCAGGTTAACCAAACGCAAGAAAAAACAAAGGTGAACCGTAGAAAACTACCCAAAATGCCTGTTGTTAAAATTCACCCCAATTTATAAACCCACTTCCTTGCCCAGCTGTGACCGACCACTCTTGCTCTGGTTATGCTCTTAAGATGTAAATGGATAAAATATTCAGATATGAATGGGAAATGTGCTCTGAGTGGAGACAAATGATAAAATAATCATGTTTTTGGTTTTTTGCATCTGATAAAATACAACAATTTAATAAAAACAAATGAGAAAACAATCGCTTAACTTAAATTAACATTTATTTAACGTTCTTATTTATCGTTCATATGAACAAAAACTATTTTTAAATAATAAATGTGCATTTTCTGTGATGTGTCTGCAGATTTTTTTTTTAATCTAATCAGCCTGGTGAGCGCAGGATCAGAATTAATCAGCTGACCGATTAGTCGCTCTTCCACTGCTTTGGTGAGTATGTTGATATTCTGCACGGACAGAACGGCCAGATCTCTGAACATAACCATGAAATTCTACAACAAGCAACCAGAACGATCCTTTAACCTCACATAAAATCCAGAGCTTTCAATGTATTCAGTACATTATTCATCACAACCACGCGAGTCATAAAGTGTTTTTTATAGCAAAGGGATGTTAAGAATTTTCTGAAAATGTTTGGAAATGATTTCACTGCAGTATAAAATCTGACCTCAAGTCATTAAGGAGGCAATAATTGCAACCATATTCCCTTCCGCTAATGGATGATGAAGGATGTCTAATGGCCACGTCTCAGCCATGTTCACGGGTCTAATGCACTGCAGGCTAATCAAGAAACCTTTGACCCCCGAATGCATTAGTAATAAAGCTGTCTTGGCATGCTGATCAATACAGACTGCATACATTGGAAGTACAATCCACTATTTCTTATAATATTCTGGGAACTTGAAGTGATACGTCCTTTAAAGGCTTGAAAAGAACATTTAAGTGGAGACATGTTGTTGTCAATGGTGTTCTATCTCCCTCAGCCATCATTTCAGTCATAGCCACAGCAGCTATTTTCCTCCTCAGGGTAGCAGTGACTTCGCTGCTTCAGCACCTCTTTGCCTTTGCAAGTGCTACTCTCTCCGCATGTAGCTAGCACCCTTGGCTGAGTTATGATCACGCCTCTGTAATGAGCAGGAACTCAAATCCTGTTGAACACACATCATTCCCCGGCAATGGCGGGGAGGGGGAAAACGGACGGGGGGGGGGGGGTTAAAGATTCTACAGCGTGGTCCGATCTCGCCAGTCTTCAGAGAGTAATGAAGCAGCGCCTCAGATCCGCCACATACACCCCTATCTCTCTGCCTAATGAACGAATGAGCCGCGCCCAGGTGAAAAATGAGCTGGCTCAATGCGACGCCTTAAGAGGGGAAGAAAAAAAAAAAAATCCTTTCCCTCACAAAACAGACTAAATCCCCACCTACTATTGCTCACCCCCCCGGACTCTGATTTCAGCGGCGATGATTGATTAAACTGAAAACAGCCACCCGTCCAAACCCCAGTCCTCTCTACTGCTGCATCTAATTTGGCTTGTTCTGTTGCAGTGGCTGCTGTTCACAGCTTTGTGATTTCACCTACATTCATGAAGCCTGGTGCAACACAGGTTCAGGTGAAATTAAGGCCTAATGACTAATGATTAGGACGCAGTTAATGAACCGTTTCTGACAGTCAGCTGACGCACTTTCCAACCAAACACCATCCTGTGCCTTTGAGGTCGTTTAGTCTGAACAAAATCATGCTAAAAAGCTTGAGGGGAAAGTATCTGAAGCAGCAACCACAGAGAAGAAGAAGGTGTTCAGCATTGATACACCTACAGCCCCGAAAGTCATGAGAATGCAGCGCTCTGGTCCGGCCAATGCCAAGATGCAGATCACAAGGCGTCCGCGTGCCCTCTTAGTGTCCCGTGGAGGTCGTTGTCCAGCTGGCTTGTTGCGTCTGACATAACCTGGTAACTGGGAAAACGCTGCCGTCTGCGACCTCTTGCAGAAAGAACAAACTCAAAGCGGTCAACCTGAAAATGGTCTTTAGCCCTCATGTCAGCCTTGTCATCTGGAGCTGAGGTTGGCTTCCCCCTGCTGGAAGCACATCCGTGTCTTTCCTTTGATTCCCTCCCAGGGCGTGAGCGGTAAAGTCAGCTGACTGATGGTAATGTTCTTATGTGGGATGAAACCTCTGATGAGCTGAAGGTACGGCTCGGTCAGGACACGCAAAGCGAAACGGTGCCAAATGGATCAGCAGAATGAAGAAGGTGATAGCTGTTATAATACAGTTTAATGCAAATGTAACTCACGTATCTCGGTGTATAAGAGGCAGAAAAAAGGCTTTGGATTAATCAAAACAATTGGATTGGTCTGAAAATCCAAGGCTGGAGTCATTTTCTTCACATTAAGACACTCCGGATCAATTCCTGGAGCTTTTTTAATAACCTTCATCTGCATCACATTGATGTTTTCAGATACTGTGACTGCAGTTTGTCTCTAAACAACTGCATCACTTCATCTCTGAGGGAGACGTCCGCTGGGAAAAGCTTGTTTTAATCCAACTGACGTCCTCCAATGAGGCACAGTATTTATATGTGTAATAGTCTCTAATGCTTAACGTGACATTCTGACCTCAGCAGAACATTGTGAAAGCAGCTATTGCAGTTTCCCGAGCTGCACCAGCTCCACACAGAGAATAATTATTGCGTATTTATTTCTTATTTTGGCCTGCCTGCAGATCTTTAGGAGGGATTGTTAAGTTTCTTTGCTTTCTAGTTTTTCTGTTGTTTGAGGACCCTCACCCATGATGCACCCATGCCAGTCTGCTTCAATAAAGTCCCCCAAAGTACAAAATATAATAGAGAACTAAATGTGAAGACATGAAGAAGAGAAAAGGGGAAAAAGCCATGACTTGTGTAACAATATGGATATTTATGTTGAATCAGATTCATGATAATAAACAAAGTCTTTCCATTAGACTTTAAGCTATCTAGATTATTAAGTTTCAGCACAGGAACATGGATGACCTTTTTTTAAACACAACATCTTGTGTTATTCCGCAGCATATTGAACAATTCTTTGATTGACAGGATGCAGAATTGACGTATTGATTACGAGAACAAAGCCCACAGGCCTACCTGTGCAGGCCAACCAACTGAGGACTTGAATGATCACAAGTTCACCTGAAAAGGTCCACCCTGGGGCTCCAAGGAGGCCCTCGGAAACCTGGAAACAGTCGGCTCATTGATCAGCGCTGGGCAAACATACAACAAGAATAAACTTGTCTTTACACCTGGGATGAAACCAAGCCTTTGGGCTTGACTGTACAATGCATATGGAGCGGGTTGTTCATTTATTCTTTATTGTATTGGATGTGCACCAGTGGTCAACCTTTTGTATTGTAAGTGTCACTACAATGAACAGGAGCAATTGGTATCACGATATACTCAGACAAGTGCTGAAAATGAATTGCAAACCTTCAAAGGGCCAATAAACGTCCACTGAACCATAACTATGTCTTTTATAACAAGTTATCTCCTCCTCCCTCCCTCCGTCTCCGTGGTGTGGAGGCCATGATGGGATGTTTCTGTAAATGAGTTTGGGGAGTGAGTGCAGGTCACAAGTGAAGAAGATAAGGCCGTGTGCAGATGAAGCCATTTTTCAAACGAATGAGAGCGAACCTATGGCCTGCGTCGGGATGTGCTACATGATTGGTGCCTTATGGGGGCTCGTTATCGCCACATGCTCCTTTGAGAGGCAACACTGCAACTCTTTGCACATTTAGGTGGCATATTTGTTGGATTATGTGGATACACATGTGAGTGATAGAGACCGGGAGCAGGGACCCCTTACTGAACAATCACTGTTTGAACACTCATATTCTGTTTTGTATTAGAAGTGTCATTGGACATACTGATGCTGAATGAATGATCTTAATTACACCCCCCATTGCACCGCACGGTGAGTTCGGATGATATTATCACAGTGCACTTGCAGTGAAAGCTACTGCAGCTGTTGTCTTTAGCGGCTGGCAAATTACCAGATTTATAATTGAATAGGAATATTATTCAATGCCATGCTTCTGTTCAGTGTGTAGTACAAGAGATAAATTCAGTCTAATCCTAAAATCCAGCATCATGGCTAAATTTCACATAAAAAAATGATCAACAAAGCTAACCTGATATGTAGTCCAACGCTCGCTGAAATTAATTTTTTTTTTTAAATAATTAAATAACCATTAAAATAAAGACTTCTCGCACAAAGTAGCTGCTAAGACTTTCAGTTAAGCAGCATTATCAGCCAAAAAAAGGTCAGCTGATCAGTGATGAAACACACTTTGCGTCTGCAAAACAAAGGAGAAATAGGAGAAGAAAAGTTAATTCTGCTGCTTTCAGCTTATAAAACTTTGTATGCAGGTTGAAGAAAACCTTTGGGGAAAGACACAGAGGTCCAATAACCAAATATCCAACCATAACCTCCAGCTTTACTCTGTGGCTTATGCATTCACTGTATATGACAGCCGTATCTTTTATTGTATATGTAATATAGGGGTCTGGAAGGGTCTTGGACTCCAGCCTTCGCTGAGAGGATGTACTACTGACATGCTTATCTGTGCCCTCGCAGCCCTTCTCAGCAACACAATCACACTCCAATACACCCTGAATTACTTTGAACAAAACAAATGGCATTTACCATTCCAGGAGATAAGCAAAGGGGGCATGTGTGAAATAGACAAACAAACAAAAGGGAGCGCCGGAGCCAGCAGTGGAGTTAATCTTGGTCTGGGGCCGGATTAACGGCCATGCATGCATTTTCCTGGAGAATAATCGAAGAGGTCCTGGTCTTATAACTCTATCCAAAAAAAACAGGAGGCACTTCTGGCTATGAAAGCTGAAGAGAGTCAATGAAGAGAGAAATGACTAGGAATAAAGAGGACAAGCTTTGACTGGTTGAGTCCACATTTTCATTTCATGGCCTGTGGGGGCAGCTGCGGACACGATGCAGAGACGGGCTTCTTATTGGGACTTCACTGGCATCTCAAACAGCCTTCTGTCCATCATTCACACGGATGTGCATATCCATTTCCATTCCTATTTCATTCCACTGCTCCCAGGAACACAGTTTTGCGAATAAGAGTTTTTCAAATAACTGAAGTTGGTTAAGATTTAGCTGTCTGTCGACACCAGTTTATGCCTCGCCTTTCTCGCATTGCCTCCCATACTGTGAGAAAGCCATCCATGCCTGAGGTCTTTCAGAGAACGCTGCAGGACCCCAAAAAGGCGACGTACAATCATTGCCTACCTCTGCAGGCCGACCTCTCAGTAAAACCGCAGGAGGTGCACTGATTAAGACCAGGGCAGTGACTGGAGAGGAGCGCTGCACCTTTCAGTCGCTCTAAACTAAAAAAACCTCAAGTGCAAGGTAAGCCTGTCTGCTCAAAGACAAGTGTGGATGGCAGAGGAGAGCAGAGGAGCGAGTGAACCGCTCTGACATTTGCTTTTCTTGTTTTTCTTGCTGGCCTTCCTCAGCGGACCGGTCTTCAGCCATAAAACCCAACAGTGACAAACACTGCTTTCCTAAGTTTAAGAAACATGTCCTGGATAAAAATGTTCTTAAAAAATTCCAACAATGAAGACATTTGATGTTAGAATACAGCATTGACTACCATTAAAGGTTGTGAATTAATGTGAATTTTGTTGCATTTATATGCTTTAAAAACAAATTATTTAAAGGACGGACTGCTAAAAGGTTTGCTACAAGATGTTAAAGCTGCACTCATCAATACTTTAATATTAACAGTGAATCAAATGACTACATGCAATGTGAGAGGGGTCACTCGTAGTTCAAATTACCACCCAAGTCTTCAGTTTTAGCTAACTGCAGTCTGCAGCTTTAATGTTTTAATTCACTGGTCTCATTAAAGTTGTTCTTAGCTGGAAGCTGTTTTTAGACAGGGATAAAGTTAAAACTAGAGGAGCAACATAGCGGAGCATTTAGCTGCTAAATAGCCATTTGTGTGCTTACATGTTTGTAATAACTTTACACTGATGATGACAGCCTCTAATACTTTGTTCAATTTTGTTTTATCAATTTTAAGATAGGGCAAATTACTTTTTATGGCAAATTTAACAATTAGCTCACTTAGCATTAGCTCAAGCTGGAGACGCTTAAGCTAATGTGGGAGCAATGCAGCTCTGTGGCTAATGTCTGTACAGGTTGTCCTAGCATTAGCTCTTCCCTCACAATGCCTTTTCTCTATTCGTGCTTCTCTCTAAGCACAGGAAGTGCACATCATCCAGTTGCTGGGAAAATGTGGAGAAAGACGATAAAATGTGTTTCAGTTGAATTCTGAAGGCACACAAAGAATTTATTATGAAAATGTACTTTCAAAGGCACATCATCCCCCAAATCCCTCTTAAAAGGATATCTATTAACATTCGAAAATGTTATCTCTTTTTTTCAACTGTACAGAGGGACTTTGTTAGGCAGTTTCTTCATTAGCAAACACACTTACTGGAGCATATCCTATTGCAGTTTTATACCCTTCCATGTAACGAATGCAGGAGAAATTAATCAAGCGATGAACCATCCACTCACCTCCTATTCCTTTCAAGATGATGGAAAACAGAAGGAAAACACTTTTGTGTCTTCTCCTCTGCTGCTGTCATAAATCAAAATGTGTGCCATGGTGAGCAGCTGTCTGGCAGGTCCGGTGTGGTAATTAACACGCTCATGGCCGTTCTTGTGCGAGCCATTCTTGTGCAGACACATTCGGTTTCTGACTGGAGCTAATTACAATTACTGAAACAACATTCGGCACAATAAACATTTGAAAAGATGTCTCAGCACTGGCTCAGATTTGTGTTGAATTACCACATCGCCATATTATTTAGCTCTGCATGATTAATGGTGATTTGAATACACTCGTCCTCATTGTTATGCAGTTGCATTCTTTTTTTCTGTGCATGCCTGAAGTAGGTTTGTAAAAATAAGATAATAAACAAAAAGAAATATGCCTCAAATTAAACAGCTGCTATGAATGTGGACATTTGTTTTTTAGGACTTGAAAGCCATTTGGAGGAAGTCCTGCACAGCAAAGCGGAGGTGAGCAGAGTTGACGTCTGAACAATTGCTTGCTTGCTAATGATTGTGATTCCAGCTCCCTGGAGATCTTAATGTTGTTCAGTGTATGCTGAGACACCCAAAAGCACTGAGACGCTCATCCTAATGTGCTGCATTTTTATTGATGATGCGATCCTTTTGATGGTAAGTAATCTGACCCACACTGACCTTGGCGGAGACAACAGCACACCTTTTCTACTCACTCTCTCATTTTTTAAAACTGCAACACCCATCAGTCTGATTTATGGAGTCCATATCAGACCTCACTGCATGCACAGCGGGGTGCCTACAGCGCTGAATGCTGGCCAACCTGCCATGCAATAATCGTCCTAATGCCACTAATTATGAATATTGTTGGCTAATGAGTAGATGAAATAAGAGAATTACAGTTCATCGCTAATGAGTTCACCTAATTAGGCCATTAATTAACTCCAGAAGAGGTGCACTTTGCTGCATATGCAGTTTAATAATGAGAGCCAAAAAAGGGTCGGACAGACGCGAGGGGACGCATAAGAAGGAAGCACAAAAATATGTCCTCTCGTCTTGACCCATGAAGGCGTTAAACCTTGTCTCACAGCGTCCCGCCATGTCTCCACCTTAATCATCAAGGCTCTGCTCCAGATGTACATGTAACTGTACAGTAAATAGCATGTAAACAGTGTGTGAAGATGTTGATAACTAGTGCTCGCTCGTGTTCAAGATCAGTTTTCCTGCATTTAAATATGAAGAATACAGAATAATGGAAAGGCGACCTCCAAAGGGATTCACCTGAAATGAGGACTGATCCAGACTCTCTCCATGAATAACATATGGCTTACTCAAGACTCCAGGTAGCAATTTCAGATTGTTTCACATAAAAACTGCAACAGTAAGTTTCACAGTTCAGTAGTTTCAGGAATAATGGCACCTCTCAGAGACTTGTCCAGCTGTCAGTCAGGGAACATGGAGTGAAAATAAAGACGGATGCCACAGGCGAGTTTGGCACATAATTTATTCAATTCAAAAACCGTATTATTCATGAAGCTGTGAATTGATATAATTACAATAACCTACAGTAGCTCAACTGATTCATTATTGTTAACATGAACATTATTGCCACGCAGCTATATTGACTACACAGTGAACTGTTCCATAAAGAGCTCAGATAATAATCCTTTGCCCCCTCAGACAGTTCTTGTGGAAGGCTGGATAATTGTCAAGGGACTGTGGATCGCCTAAAGGGTCAATGCAGTTCCATACTTCGTACACCATTACACTCGCTTTAATTGAATTGCAGAAAGTGCAGCTAATTAAGTGATTAACGCTGAGAACATGGGAGCTATCAGAGAACAAAAAGACCCCCTGATGGTGGACATGGCGGCGAGTGACCTTCTCTGGAGCAGTCTCTAAACTGTGCCAGTGACACTGTTGTCCACATGGGAACTGTTGCATTTTACTCCTCAGATAGAGAGCAGCAGCTTGGAGTTTAGCACAGGAAACTGACAATATGGGTCAACAATGCAAATTTGCAGGTTACAGTTCAACAAGGTCGTTAAAGATCAACCGATTTACAGCATCCCTTCAAGACAGTCCACTGCTTGTGGGGATGCAATTAAAATGAGCTGATTTCACCATGAAATCATCTAATTTAAAGAGCTGTTGGCCTTAAAAAAACTGGTGTTTTTACCAGCTGCGACAGCACGGCTGGTATTGTTTTCACAGTGTGAGTCAGTGTGCGTCATCATGGCAAAATGTGGTCCTGAACTACCACAGAAGCTGTTTGAATACTTTGCCAGGTGTTTATATATCTGTCGACAGACATATTGATTGAAATTTTCCCTCGTTTGATACAAGGAACTAGCAACAGTGAACATGGTTAAGCATGGTCAATGCAGAGTGTCATTATTGGCAAAAGACAAATGGTTAGTTGTTCGACAAGAGCGTGAATATTGAATGTAGAGCGACATTTGTCACGGCTGATGTGCAAGCAGGGTAACATGAATACGATTGAGGCAGACCTGGTGGAATTCAGTGATTTAATGATATAAACTCAGGTACATTGGTTTACAAAATAAATGAGGAAGACAAGAGTCAAAACTAGAAAGTCGTCCAACACCAGCAAGCAAGTCCAATAAGGAGAAGACAGGAATCCAGAGTCCAATAAACAGACAAAAGGTCAAACATGCAGGTCAGGCAGGCAGAAACAAGATGCAGATTCAGGTCTCAGGTTGACAGATAAACAGAATACAAATACAGATGCTAGACATCAGCAACATGAAGCACATGTTAACTGACCAGGCTGCTTCAGGAAGGAGGTGCAGGTGGGGAAGCTCAGGTGACTGCAGGGCTGATGAGAAGTGGGAACAGGTGTGTGGACGGGCAAGGCAGTCAGGGGAAGGAAGTCTGAGGACACCTGGTGGTCACAAAGAAAAAAGTTTTCCAGGTGAGCTGGTCTTGTGAGGTCCTTTTTTTCTCGGCCCTGGCATTATAAACAGGTATATACAGATATTCAAGAAGTCGTCTTAGCTGCAGCACCAGGGCTGGTGCAGCAAGTAATAGAAGGTAGCAGTTTCCATTGCAGCTGAAACTGTAGTATCTAAGGCCGTATAGCACTCTTCAAAGGTATCTGGCACTCGTTACTGAAACATGGACAGAAGAAAAACACTGTGCAGACACGGTTCTTCCAAAAATAGTCACCAGCTTTGACTGTAAACGGGTAAAATAAACATGTAATTTGGCTCATTTTCTTCAAGAGACTTCATCAACTCTTTTTCACAATGTAGCCTCAAGCCAAATAATATCTGATAGCCATCCCAGCAATAAAAATGATTTGTTGATTATGTACTCTACACAGCTCTGAACAACAAAGACAAAGGATGGAGGAGGAGGGAGCAGGAACCAGCACAGATCCTGTGAGAGGTGCACTATTGAACGTTTTTGTGTGACTGTGAACCAAATCAAAGCACAGCACATCATTCATGTGACCAGGCTGGACTGTTTCATTCAGGTTATTTATTGTTGCATTGCATGAAAGTGCGTTGCATAACACACCTGGGATTTGTCTATGTCAAGGTTGGACTAATGTGTTGGTGTATATGTAATATATGCAATATGCAATTTGGTTCATAAAATTAAGGGCTCTTGACAGCAGATTCCTGAGCTGCTTCTTATTGCCAGTTCACCCCTGCAGGGGACAGATATATACCAATGCATGGAGAGTTGTATAATGTATGTAAAAACAGAGACTGAAGTCAAGCAAGGAAACCAGTTAATTTCCAGTGGGATCAAGTTGTAGAATGTGCTTTAATACCAGCTGTGGTAGCGTAGCTGGTTTTGTATGTGTCAATGGAGAAAAATGTGGTCTTGGAGACACCTACTGTTGAGGGAACTCTACTGTAGAGGCGATTTTTTCAGCAGCGGTTAGCAGGTGTTTATATGTTTGTCTGTGGATGCAGTCACGAAACCTTACAGGTGTGTAGTTGAGATCAAAATGAAGGCTGAGTTTGAAGATGTCAATGATGACAGGCAGCATTTACACCTGGTTTTAAAGCAGCTTTTCAGCCTAAATCTACAGTGCAATCACGTTTTTAAAAGTAAATTTCACTGCTATCTGCATTCTGAAGTGCAGCGTAAAGTCAGACGTGAGTCCTTAACACACGTCTTTTGATGCGGGAGGAAACTGGAGCACCTGGAGGAAATCCACATAAGCATGGGAAAGAACGTACAAACCGACAGAGAAAAGCCCCAGTGGGGTTTGAACCCGGGTCCCCCTGCTGTGAAATGATCCAACAACATGCCATAAAATCTGAAACCTAAGCATGAACTGCAGACTGCCTCCTGAATGGCAGTGAGACAGCCAAAGAGAGTTGGATGCAGGAGTGCTGGTTTCAGATCTGTTTTGGTACACCAGCCAGTTTGGTAAACACGAACAAGCTGCTTCTGAGTATGAAAGTTTCCCACAGTCGAAAACTTTCCTCATCTCTTTTTTGACGCCGCTTCTGTGTCAATCTGTGCTATAAACACCAGGTTTTTTTCCGACAGATTTCTTTACACCTTGTCTAATTACCGAGCAGCATCTTTGCATATTTATATCTAAACTGACATAAAGCGCCTTGTCTCGCTGACAGTTATTTTGACAGTATGCTACAGTCTGACTGCTGAGTGCTTGTCCTCCCTGATTCAGTCTGAAGAAAGGAATTAAGAAACGTTGCTCTTAGTTTCAGCTCCATCAAGAAGCTCACCCCTGTCACACTCACTCTCAGAGATCTCTGAACACAATTTGTCATCTGCTCTGGCTTTCAGCCAACAATTTCATCTGTCAGATTGCATTTATAATTGTCTAACTGATACATGTCCTCGCTGTCATTGAGAGTGCTGTTTCATGCCTCCACTGCTTCACCATCCCCTGTGGTAAGACCCTGTCTATTGCCCCCCAAGGGGGGGATCATCCTAAGTTAATTAATTTATAGGGGGTTACCCCCTATAAATTATTCCTGCAATGGGATCAACACTGAGGCTCTTGCCTTATATATATTTTAATAAGCATCTGATTTTGCGCTCTACTTTCTCTGCCTCCCCTGACCGAATTCTGTCTCCCCTGACAGAGTACATTTACACTTTGCTGTTAATATGACCAAATATATTTTGAATACCTCCGCAGAGGTGTGGATTATCAGATCTTCAGCGCCTCTCGGGTGCATCTACATGGAGACTCTGCTCCATTTATTGCTCGCTCTGATTGTCGCGATGCATTTTAATGCCAGGTGAGAGGGGGGTCACCGAATAAGATGTGTAAAAGAGGGAAGTGGGTTGCGGGAGATTTCTGGCTGGACACCCAGACACACACAGAGGCTGTGGCTCTCGGCCTGCTGTCTGTCATCATAATGTAGAATCTAAAGAGCAGCCACGGTGCCATTAGATAGACAGATGTGAGGGATGGAGGGAGTGACATGGGGTGAGAATGAGACAGTGGTTTGTGAATACGGGAGGAAGAAAGGCAATGGTGCTGCAGTCTGCCACCCAAATAGGATCAAGCAACCAGTATGTCAGAGTTGAAAGATTACATCTGTATTCACTGAGGGCACGAAAACGTCATCATGCAGTCACTAGTTGAAAATGTACGGCTGCAAAGAATGATGAAAATGGTTTAATGGATATAAATAGTGAAAAAAAAACTCTGCCAGAGCCCAAGGTGACATCTTTAAACTGGTTCTTTTGAATCAACAATCCCCAAAGTTTGAGACAAAAACAATCATACTTAGTGAAATTTGTTGTCTAAGCCATCCCTGAGGAGCCAGCAACACCGAGGGGGAGACCGACCATGCTGCCACAAATACACAACCAACACAAATACAACCAAAAAGATTAAAAACTAATTGTTAAATAACCCGATTTATCAATTACCAAAAAAGCTGTTTATTGAAGAATCCCTCCAGAAGTGTTTTCAGACATGATTAATATGTTTTTTTTTCCCCACAAACAAGTTAATTAAAGTACTGACTTATCTGTTCAGAATTTATGAATATGCAAACATTTTTCATTTCAAAAGTTTTGAAAGACTGAAAGACTGAAATGTTCATCCTCAGTTGGATCACGTTTGGCTTACGAATTAGCTGTCGTGAAATCACATTGAATGGCAGATTTAAAGTGAGCGCAGAGAAACTTTCCACCTTCAGCAGATGAATGTGGAAGCAGATTTCTGCTTGTACTTCATTCTGCGCAGTGAAGGTCAAATCGAGCGGAGTTAGACTAAGAGAAACCGTTCTGACTGGAGACGGGGCTTTAACTTTGTGTAATTCGACGGATCCTTTCAGTGCCACCTGTAATGCGCCTGATTCTGATAGAAGTAAATAAAAAGTCTTTTAGAAGCGAAGCCTAAGAGGCAAAGTCATATTCTCTGTTGAGCAGGAAGGTGAGCTTCTTCTCACGTCTTCTTTAAACAAAAAAGAGATTTGACATAAAAAATGAGAATTCCCGCACCGGATTCACTTTTCAAAACACATTTGCAACTGTCAAGAAGAGAAATGCAGTTTTATTACAGGTCTGTTTGTCTGCGCTCCAACATGGGAACTCTCATTTCCTTCCTCGCCCTCCTTCCTCCTCTCTCCTCTAATGATGACTAATACGACTCGTCCCTCATCCAATCGTAATTTCAGACATGACAAATGTGCGTTATACTGTTTACGCACTTGCCTCCGCCTTTTCAGTATGACAGCGTAGTGCTCGGCGACTTGGCTGCGACTCACTGGCTTTGAGTGGCACCTGTATCATTCAGTGGAAAATTCAGTTTCAAATAAAGCCTGGTTTACATTTCTAATTAATTTGGCTCATCTCTCAGCCGAGGCATGGCAGGTAATCATTAATGGCAACTGCTAGTCTGGAGAGCCGGCGCCTAAAGAGGAGTGACACAAGCAAGCAGCATGAAAATAAATGGGTGGCTTTCACAAAGAGAAGGGGTCGAGGTAGATAATAAGGTACTTTTTTTCTGAAAAAGCGGGAAAATAGGCCAGACTTTCATGATGCACAAAAGCTTTTTAGAGGCTCTCTTCAGGAGTCATTCTAAACCCGAACTTCTTGCATGACTGCGTTTTGTAGATTAGACTCTTTAACTCGGGCTCTCAGGATGGCTTCGCCTTTTGAGCCGAGGCGTCTGTGTTAAAGGACATGTGATGGGGCCTGCCTAATTAGAAAAAGGACATCCTATTCATGTGGACTCTAAGCCGGAGCGCTCGGTCCTCGGCCTCCTGTGATCAGGGTAATTTGTCTGTGCACCCTGACACCCCCCTGTGACTGCATAAGATGAAGGACTGGATGTCTTGCCAAACTGCTGGAGAATTAGCGTGCACAGAAGATACTCTCAGAATAGGCCTGCTGACCGACTGCAAAATCTCGGGGTCAGCACATGAACACATTAACCTCTAGACCATGGTCATCGCTCAAGATTGGCATAATGAAGCATCCTTTGCTCAAGAACAATTCCAAGCCAGCATGAGAACTCCTCTGGGGTTTGAGGGGAAGAGTCAGCTTTAGCAGCTCTGCATAAAAGTATATTTTCATGTAGCTTTAGGCTGCTTTGGGTAGCAGGCCGAATGTGTGACTTGTGTGTCGGATATCATCCAAATGGGAAATGTCTTAGGGTTGTTGACAGTGGATGTAAACCAATATTATAGAGGTTAAGCTCAGTCTACACATTGCGAAGCAGCGGATGCACAGTAGCCTTCCTGTCAACATGCGGCTAATGGTAAAGAAGCCTCAAGGGCTCCTGAGGGTTATGCTGGCTGCCAGAGCATTGCAAGCCATTGATATAATTGCTCCTAAACAACAGAAATAATGAGAAAAATCCTCAGTGTTTTATTTTCATTGTAATCACATTTATCAGGTTGTAAGAATATATCCTGTATTTCCATAAATAGCCCTGAGATAAGACAGATGTGATTGTTTGTCCTGCAATGGTAAGAGATGAACAGTGATGTTGAGGCAGGGGCCAAGAGCTGAGGGCTACAGGGAGAAGCATTGTGGTGGTAGGCCACTGCCCACGGCTACAAATGCTCTCCAGAGCCCGAAGTGATCCTCGATGTTCCTGAATAAAAGAGTCCGAGTCAAGATCGTCCCCTGGTAGCCTGTTCACATGATATCCTTAGATATATATAAACAATTTGAAGGAATACCTGAAGATAGGTCGGGCTGGATGGATCAACACTGGAACCTCGGTTCACCTCCTACTAACACTGGTTTCTTTCAACCATGAAGGAGATCTTTTCTTCGATGGTTCACTTCACTGATTTTACACATCAAACTCAGTTAAGCAGTCATGAGAAGTACGACTGAGAGACAAAATGTCTTCTGTAGCCACGTTTCCATCAGCATATTACACACATTTTGAAGTATCGCCTTAGAAAAGGTTGTTGGAAATGACTTCTCATCTCGAAGATGGCCATGGTTTGGTTTCTACTTCGTCTTCTTGTATGAGGGTTATTGGCAGTTGGCAAACAGCTAGTTTTGCCTCTACTTCTTCTCTGCTTATCTGTCATCAAGGTTATCTCATCTTGGGTTTAGAGAGTGCAAGTTTTTAACAGAAAGCATGTCTTACATGGAACTTGGAAGAGGGTTATTGAGTTGCATCATGGGAAGTGTAGGATCCAGCATTTTTTGGAGCTTGACCCTAAAACGTCAGCATATCTCGTTCCTCTGCTGCTTTGATTTTGACTGCTTCAGTTCTTTTCAAACCTGTCTTCTTGCCAAGTTTCTGCATGAGTTTATTTCAACACAATTCCACATGGGAAGAAAATGCTACAGAGAAGTCATGTTTGTAGCCTCTCCTCTACTAAACAGACAAGATAATTGCTGATTAAGATTAATCAAACTTGACCGGAAAGACTGCAGATTGCACAGACAACCGCCCAACCTTCCAAAGTGTACTTTCTGAATTTTGCCTCCGAAGCTCACCGAAGATCGCGGCAGTTGTGTTCAATAAAGGAAAAGCTAATAAAGAAGTTCAGCAAAGGTTTTTTTTTATTATCACCTTCACAGTTTGCTGAACACACCTTTAAGACCTCTATGATTTATCGCAGTATAAAGCACAGCTGAAATTAAGTTAAAAGGATACAACACATCCTCCAGATGCCACCACATGAGTGAAGATATACCAGAGCTGAGGGCAATATTCTATATGAGTTTCTTCTCCCTTGTTTTGAGCTATAAATTAATTTCTTTGAAAACAATGTTTGTCCAAGGTTACGGTTACTCCTTTCATGAATAACAGACAAGTTATTAAATGGCTGCTCTGCCTGTGCCACAGAAAAACAGCCTACTCATAAAGGGATCGTTTGAAGTTACATTGTGATGCTCTCTCATTGTTATTTAATGAACTTGGTTCATTTTTCCTCCAGCAAAATCCATTAAAATCAATCATTTTTGCCTCTTTTTTCCCTCCTGCTTTTTTCCCATTGCAAACCAAACTTTGGTACAGGAGATGAGAGAAAAATCTTCAAGGCTGGGAGGAAGTAAATCAACTAATCTAAGCGTAGCCTTAATTCAGATCCAATTCATTACTTTGGCATATTGAGTAGAGGGAACAGTACGTACCCTCGCAAGTCAGCCAATCCGCTCTACACCCACTAATAAACACAGACGCATGTGTAAGCGGAGGTAATATTGAAAGAGCTCGCATTCAGATCACAGCTGCCCCCTACCTTTGTTGTGGATGGCAAATGCCATTCGGATAAATGCTTGTCACATGTTGCTGTTTTAACCCAAATTACCCCTGTGCCTTAGATCTCTCAATTGCCTAATTAACAGGGGAAGAGTCTGAAGCCTTTCAAGTTCTGCACTTAAAACAAAGCCGGTGAGCAATGTAGTGAGTCTGTTCTTCATTTGTGCACCTGGAGGGAGGAAATCAGCGATGACATAAGGAGGGGAAGGGCCATTGCTGTGAAGCAGACCCCTCCCGCTGTTCTCCATCTCTTTCTCGGTGTCTGTAGCCTGATTTAATGATATGTGAGGTCTGAGGGTCCCTGTGGGTCCCTGAACGGGTTCAAGGGGGACCCAGCAAATTGACAGAGAAGTGCTTCTTATTTGAACACAGGACAGTGAGAATTACACCAGAATAAGATCAATGATCATAAGATCAGATCCCCCCATTATCTCTCCCTCTATTGTGTATTCTGGCTGAAAACAGCTTGAGAGGATTTAGAGCTGTGGTTCTCGATCTTTTTGGCGTCTGACATACCCCCACATCCCTATTAGATGAGCTCATGTACCCCTTCATCAACTCCAACCTTCATGCTCCAGATTTATTCATGTAATTCATGTTAATGTGGCTCTTAAGCATCATATAAAAATTAATATTGCCATTTTAACTATTATAACTACTAATCTACTTTTGCTTATTTGGACTGTAATAATTTTTGGAAATCTATTTCTACCTTTACCTTGTAGGTATTTGTGTTAATTGTTGATCCAGTCCCTTCAGCTAACTCCTTGATAGGCTAATAGGCTTTAGTCAGTCATCTTGTAAAGAATACTTTCAGCTAATTCTTTCACGTTTTAATCCATTTACCGACTTTTAGCCACCTATTTCAACTGTTTATCCATTACGTTCAGCTATTTCAAATGTTGTTCACTTTTAGCTGACCATTTCAAATGCTTATCCATCACTTTTAGCTAAGTATTTGAACTCTTTAGCAATTTTAGCTAACTATTTCAAACATTTATCCTTCGCCTTTAGCTATTTCTATTTTTCTATTTCTGTTTATCACTTTAAAGTAATCATTTCACCTCTTTATAACTTTAAGCTAACTATTTGAACTTAGCTATGTTAGCTATTTATCTATTACTTTTAGCAATTCCAACTATTACTTTCAGTTAACTATTTGACCTATTTAGCACTTTTAGCTAACTATTTGAATCGTTTATTGATTACTTGTACTTGTATTGATTACTATTTCAGCTGTTTATCACTTTCAGTGATTTCAACTATTGCTTTCAGCTAATTTTTTTTTATCACTTTTAGCTGACTGTTTATCACCTTTAACTAACTATTTGAAGTGTTTATTGATTAATTGTAGTTATTTCAGGTGTTTATTTATCACTTTTAAATAACTATTATTTTCAGCTAACTCTTAACTATTTATCACTTCCAGCTAACAATTTAACTGTTTATCCATTGTTTTTAGCCTATTTTATGTATCCATACATTTTAGGCAATTATTTGCAATATTTGTCCATTGCTCTTCTATTTCAACTGTTTATCTTTTACTTTTAGCTAATGATGTCCATTGCTTTTTGCTAACCATTTTTTCCCTCTATCCATTTTTTTTAGATAGTTACTTAAACTGCTTCCACCAACAATTTTAACTTTTTATTCTGACAATTAATTTCCTAAAGAGCACCATTTTGTAATCCTCATTGGATGTTTATTTTGAATACAAATATGTGGATTTTTTTTTTTATCACGTCATAATTTCTTTCTTTCTTTCTTTCTTTCTTTCTTTCTTTCTTTCTTTCTTTCTTTTTTTTTTATTAGTTGAGCTATTCCACAATCTTTCCACTCACCCTCTGACAACCACACCCCCTAAGGCAGACTACAAAAACCTGTGGTTGGCAATCAGTGATTTAATGGTAACCTTTGGGATTTTACCTGTTTGCATTTGCATGCTTGGTAGAAAAACCTTCACAATAATTTCTCACACTGACATCAAAATAAGTGGTAGCCTACCTTCTTATTGTCCAGGAGAATGGAGATGAAAAATGGAAAATGTAAGAGAACAGAAAGGAGAGAAAATAAAAGAGGAGAAAAATATTCCCTTTGGGTTTAGAAGATGCATTTACAAAAGTCTTTGATGTCTGAGAATTTTATGTTTTTCGCTTATTCACGCTCTTCATCTTTGCTCGCCAGCCAGACTTGATATATTTTTTTTAACTGGTATAGTTACTTTCTACTCCTAGATCTTTTATGGACTCTGTCTGTTTTATCTGACGGGGTGCACTGAAGCCTCAGAGATAGAGAGAGAGAGAGAGAGAGAGAGAGAGAGACAGACTGAAAAAAAGAATTAAAGTAACACAACCAAAACCAGCCAACCACTGAAGGCAACAATGTGAGGAATAGCAGAAATCGATACGGCATTTCAACTTATCCCCCCTCAAGGATGTTGGGAAGAAAGGATGACTGAGAAGCAGCAGGGGTCTTAACATGGAAGAGCAACCAGATAATTGAAGGGAAAAGAGCTCAACATCTAATTCTATTATCAGATGGTCCCTGTTGCAGACGCTGTGTTGTGTGCACGCACTATCAAGGAGAGCTAGAGGTGACAGAGAGAAACACATCCTTGCAGGTCTTTCATATCATCAGAGGAGTACATGAGATGCAGTATCACAAAAAGAAGAAGAAAAAATCAATAGCTTGTCTTGAACTTGCAGAATTTAGAAAAGTTCAGTTTTGGGTTGGTTTGGTTTTATTTTTATAGTTTTGGCTATCGTACCTGTGATAAGATTTTATTCGCCATAGCACAGGAAGATGCAACAAAACAGAAGGAATAAAAATATCGTCAATTGAACTCATTGATTGGACAGTTTTGCTGATGTCATCCTGCATCCTGTACATGGATTAATGCCAGAAAATCAAAGCAAACCACGCTGCACTCTGCTTCACATTGTGTCTGTTTATATTTGTGCATGTCACAAAGAGCTCACAATGAAATGATAATAAATATGAAATTATAAGCATTACTAGTCCAGACTTCAACTGGACCTCATATCTAACACACATAACTGAATTGGCTGAATAAACTAGAATCTCGAGACTGCACTAATTTCACCCAAATTAAGTCATGTTAAATACGGGAAAAAATTAATTTGGTTCAAACTTTTTGGAAGTTTTGGTCTTGGTTTTCATAGGACAACAATGATATGGTGGCTTTGATTTATTATTTCCAATTTTCTTGGATTGTTCACCAAACAATACCCCCAATGAAAGGTTTAAATAAAACATGTTGATTGTATTGTTATAATCTTTTCAGGATTATTGTTGTTGTTCATTAACGTGCCTGACAATTGATTAAGAAAGGTGCTTAAAATGTGCATTATTAAACCATGTGGAATAAACTGCTGGGAAATGATGGCCATGGTGAATTTTTCATAATGGCCTCATTTTTCTCTCAGTTTTGCAAAGCAGTGAACAGGTTCAGTCTTCAGTTCCAAATAACTTTAAGAGTCAATTTAAAGTTGGCTCTTGTTTACAACACTGCATCCCAGATCTCCACGATGGAACTGATAAGTAAAGAGTGCAAACTGATAGGAGAGAGTAAGTTGTTGTTAAAGAAAAAAGAGGAAATTTACTCTGATGCAAGTTGTTAGAGATAAAAACAAGCTGATATCCAAGCTGCCAGGGATTTGGAAGAAAAACGACTTGCAAACTGCAGGAAATTATGTGACTGAAATGTGGAAATGTAATGTGCCAGTGTGCCATCATGACAGGTATCATCCCTGATGCATGAAGTCGGGATCATTATGTTATTACATCAAGTGGTCTCGTGTGAGTGAGCCCCAACCAGAGAGAGTGGTGACAAAACGTCATTCAGACACTTGCAGCGACAAACCATCTCTCTATCTCCTCTCTGCCTTTCACACACAGCAAATAAATCCATAAGCACCATGTTGGAGCGTGCTGCCATTTTCTGCTGTCACCATCGTTTTATTCCCCCGTTAATATTTCCCTGCCTCCCTCTCCGTCTTCTCTCCTGCAGATCTCGGTCGCCACACTTGCTCCACATAATGTGCACCTGCTCCTGGTTTTTCATCCCCAACGTGGGACAGGCAGGTATGGACTGTAATTGAAATTCTGGACAGTAAAACTGTGTGTCCTTACAGCATATATGTAAAAATATACAGCACATACAAGAATTTATGTGCAACACGCTGCATGAATGTAGAATACTGCACATGTGACTATGAATGCATGCACTGGTGTGTTTCTGTGTGATGGATTTATTCCCCCTCAGAGATACTGTACAGGCACTCCGTCCTAATAAGCCAACTGTTGACAAATATATGCTTCACCACTGCAGGTCATGCTGGTGACCCGGTTAGTAATGAGGAGAGAGAGGATGAGACGTGGAGAGGACAGAAGCCAGGCGTGTTCTGTACCGAGAAAAGAGCTCTCGAGGTGGCACTGCAGGAAATATTCAGTCAAGCTGAAGAATATTTATGATGTGTGCAGAGCAAAAGGGAGGAAATGTGCAAGTGTGGGTAAAGTCAGTATTTTACTGTCTACAGTGCAAGTTTGGAGATCCTGACTGATTAAAAAACAGCAGGTTAAAACTAGCAGGAGCTGTTCAGGGAAAGTTTGAATGTTTTTTTAATTTTAACAATGAAACAGCTCTGATAAACCCACTGCATGCAACCTGACCAGCACCAAACAACACACACAGTGAACATATAGCTGGTGAATTTATCTGCGGACATTTCCCTCAGGAGTTACCAAAACAGAGCTAATAGGAGACCGAATATTGGATCAGCTGGCCAGAAAAGACTGCAAGTAAATGCTTGGTGTGTCTTCAATGTGTTAATATGCAACTGTTTGCTAGCAAATTCACCATATCAATTTAAAACCGGAGTGGGGAATCTCTGTTTGATCCGGTCCATGAGGCAGCTCATGAATATGAAAAAGCAACTCAGAAATACAACAAAATCCTCTCGACAGCAATTACTTTTTCCAGTGATAAGCGAAAATAACACACAATAGTAGACTAACACATCCTTCTGAATGGTACCTGAACGCAACACGCACAGTTGATATCATGTAAATGCATCATGGCAACTGTAAAAGTTCACAGATATGGATGCTTTGATGCGTCTGACAAGGCTGAATTACTAATTTGGCTAAATGGGAAACTGCCCAAGCCTCCAGACTCTTGGAGGCCCCAAAAGCCCCAGATTCAGTGCATGTCAATTGGTCAAATTGTCAATTTTTTGGTAGTTTAATTAATTGCAGGAAATTTGTACCACTAAAGTGCAGTTCAGAAGAATACACTTGAACCATGAATACACCTAGTACCTGTGGTCAGGTTGTGCTATTCTAGCATAACTGCACTGAGGCCCCCTTACGGGTTAATCTGGCCATGAGCTCTTCTTTCTTGCTTTCTGAGGGGGAGTCATTTTCCTTTAAATCATTGCTCCTGATGCTTCAACGAACATCTGTAACCATCCTGACAGCAAAGTAACAACCGTAAGAAAAAATACCACTGTTCCCTCGTCCAGCTGTGATGATGTGGCTGTTTCAGAGTAATTTCTTAACCTCGCTCATCTTAGCCTCACAGCCTCGATGCATTAGTCCAAAGGTTCGTCTGTGTCACAGGCCTCGTATTGAAAAAAAATGAATGCACCGCTTCATTAATTTCAGCCTTTTACAATTATTATATTTTGAGATGTGTACTTCCCGACACCAGCTACTCAAAAAGATCTCTTAAAAATACAAACACTTTCACCGCTTTAGCTTTGAGAATGACTTCTGTATAAACAGAGCTCCGGCAAGGTTATCACAGCTAATGAAAACTGAAGCTAAAAAGAAAAATGCAATTAAAAAGAAGTAACCTTGGTACAAATGCAACACCAGTTTCAACATCTCAACTCCCAACGTGAGGGCAACAGATATGCTGAAAAGAAATTAGAAGAAAGGGAAAGGATACTGGATTTGAGTTAGCTGACGTCATCTTGAAAAACTTCTCAACGTTATTAGTGAAGCGGGTCACTGGGTGCGGCACCATTGGCCCATACTGACTCCCAGTGTCTTTCTGCAGCTTCAGTGGATCTTCTCTAACCCACGCAGGCCACGAGACTTTCCCACAGATGGGATGACACCTTTAAGCTTAAGCTCCTTTACGTAGACAGAGGGCTTTGTGAGGGTGTTAAAAGCATGAGTGGTCTTTTAAAAGCTTCAGGACCTGACCTTGAAGCCATTAATGCACTAATTTGACTGATAAGAGCTCCCTCACAGTTGTTATTGTCCCCTAATCCTTATCATTCACTGCCCACCTGATTGTTTCGCAGCGACTGGTCGCGTTTTGAGATCGAATGGAGGAGGAGAAAGACCAGGGATTTAGCGCTGTAAATAGACTCCTGCTCAGTTTCCTGCTGGGCCCATGAGATGTACCTTCGTCTTCACCATATTAGGATCGACGATGACCACTTGGACGCACTTGTTGCTAATTAAAGACTTGAGGTGTGTGAAGCTCTTAACATGGTTGGCTGTGACTGGACAGCAGCTATATTGGGACATAAATCGCTGCGTTATCTGTGGATGCCTTTGAATGTGTGTGTGTGGTGATGTGAAGCACAGCAGTGCCTGACAGACTTCTCTAATTGAACCACGAAGGAGGAGGAGAAAGGAAGGAGAGATGCCACCTCCCACACTCTAATACAGCTGAGATATTTCGTGCTGATCACCAGATAGGGCTGGCCAGGTTGAGGGGTCGGGGGTGGGGAGATAGCAGGTTTGTGGCGGTACAGCAGTGTACAATAAAAAGCTCCTTTCTACCTCAAATGAAATCTCTCTCACTCTCTCTCTATCATGCTCTTCGTCTCTGTCTCTCTCCCGGGAAGTGGGGGGGAGCGGTAATTGGTGTTAAAAATAGTCTGTTCTATAGTAGGTCACTGTATCACACACTGCTGCCTTAAATAATGCATAAATAAAGCCTAAAAGGGAGTTCTAAAGACTCTATTATGGGTCACAGTATGACAGAGTGCTGGCCTCAATAATTCTCTCATCAGCTTTAGTCAGACTGGATTCACAAGGCTGCAAATTTATTAATATTACACAATCTAACTAATGAGGCGATCACATATTTCCTTCAACAGTGTAAAGATTTATGTTATATACAGTCAATATACCCATGAAAACATGCAATATTTCTTCAGGTTTCCCTTTAAAGGAACCAGAAGTGATGGAGAACCACACAACTTTGTCATAAAACAACTTGAAATCCGGATTTGAAGTAACAATTTTGGTGAATATTTGTTATAAAAAGGAGGTTTTAATTCAATTTAACAATTTTCGGTAGCTTATTGCATTTTTTAGCATATTTTTTGTTGACTTACAAGATTTTCTGAGCAGCTGCAGATGATCAGTGTTCTCTTGCAGCAGGAAAACCAGTTTAAACCAATCTACTCCTTTAAAATGTACCAATAAAGACATTTTTACCAAGTGCGGCAATGTGACAGGTATCGTTTTCACCTTGTTAGTCTGCGTGTGTGTGTGTGTGTGTGTGTGTGTGTGTGTGTGTGTGTGTGCGTGTGTGTGTGTGTGTGCGTGTGTGTGGTCATGTATTACTCATGTTGCGGGGACAAAATGCAAGTCAGGTGTGTAGGTGAGATCAAACTGAAGGCCAAGTTTGAAGATAGATGGATGTGGTCCCACCAGAATGTAATAATGGCTGCTGAGCACTCATGGGTGGGAATGTCAACATGTTGAAATATGGTGTAATAAATACCATCTTAATTTAGCGTTTGATCCCAACAGGAGCACGAATTTCTGTACCAGAATTCGTGGCAATTCATTCAACAGTTGATGGGACGGTTCACTGAAATCCACAAATGTCAGCCTCATAACGGGGCTGGGAGAAAGGTCAGAGGATCAACAAACTCATTAGCATTGATCCTCTGGGGACCATGAATGTCAGTGCAAAATGTGGTGCCAATCCATCACGTAGAAGTTGAGATATTCCACTGGTGAAAACTTTGACCTCCTGATGGCCTCCAGGAAAAGTCAGCGGATCACCAAAGTCATTGGGGTTCATCCTCCAGCCAGGTGCAAAGGCGCAAAAATAAAAAAACACTGAGCCCTAACGATGCATTAAGTCCAATATATACAGTGAGGTTAAAGGTCAGAGAGAAAACCGCTTACAGGCTTGGCTGTTTGTCAACTTCACTCTCATGCCTGGGTGAAAACAGCCCAGATAAATCGAGGGTCATGACTTCAAAACAATAACCATTACCAGTCAGAAACGGCACAGACCTACAGGAGCAAGGTCAAACTGCACTGCATTAGCAGGCATAAGCTGTGATATTATAGAGAGCTTTCCTTGAATCAAGGTCAGTGAAAATATAGAAATACAGAGATCGAAGGCGTAAATTATGAGAATACCCTCTGGCCTGAGCAGCCATGGCCCACAGCTAACAAGTCATTACTGTAAGGATAATGCTGAGGAGAGGACTTCTCACTCTGCACAGGACACATTAAAAATAAATCAACGATGAGTAACACATTACTCTGCCGTTCTAATTAGTTGTTTTTTTTTTTTTGTCATAAAACAGTTTTTGACTGCCATCAGAGTCCCTTCTCTTCAGAAACTACTTCACCTAATGCAGAACTGTGCAGAAATCATAAAACTTTTCTTTCGCCACATACCATAAAAACATCCTTTCATTTGATTTCAATTGACCAGTGAATGCAGCTTTGATTGAAACCCTGCCTTCCTCTTTTGAAGTGCATGTGCTCAATTTCCATTTTCCATTCTCGCTCCCTCTCATCTGACGCTGACGCCACCTCTGCAGCTCTCATGACACACCGTTCTATTCAGGATTTATCAGGCCACGGTGAAGAAGCTCAACTCTCAAGTGGCCCTTGTTGTCTGTTCGCGGTGGCCCTACGGTGCGAGACAAAAGGGCCTGGGTGATGGGCAAAGGCAGACAATATGAGTTGACATCTCGTTTTATCGCCGATGCCATCAACAACACAGTGTTTACAGTGTGAATAATGAAAAGGGCACGCTCGCTGGGGATATAAATAAATACTGTGTATTATGTGGTGATGTCTTTCTCTGTCCCTCTGCCTTCTCTGAGGACACTTGAGCTATTGATCAACAGGCAGTCTGACAACTTGGCTATTAAGATGTGTAGGTGTTAGCGCAGCAGAGGAAAGACGACCCTGCTCATTCCCATCTCACCAATCAGTTCTAGGCACAGAAATACCCTGCAAAGCTGCACAACAATACAGCATCAAAGCATCTGGTGGTGGATTCACAGACAGCAACAAACAAATAAATAAGCCTACAGCACGTCTGTGTATGGATCCACAAAGTCATGCATGGATGCTTTTTCAATTCCAGCAAATAAAAGTAATCAAACCATGCAACGTGGAAAAAAAAAATTCAATTTGCCTAGTGGACCCTCTGCGATTGAAATGTCCTTTTAGAGGCCTCTAATTGTTGACTTCACTCCCCTGGGTGTCTGCTCCACCTCTCTGAGGGAAGGACAGGCAAAGCCACAGGCAGAGCTTAGCATATGTATGAAATCACTAATGTGGCAATAAATGCTGCCACTGAAAGTCATGGGAGCAGGCGCTCCCGAGGAAGCAGATATGGCGGCGCTTCTCTGTCTTCTATAGGTGGACTGCATAAAATCATGTTACATTAATGCATTCCACTTATGGCTCAACACTTACTGTGTGCATAAAGGATGTTAAAGGTGTCACTCAGCCCATGCCTCGGCTCCGTGCAAGCTATGCAGTAAGACGGGTTGGGTGTGTGTCATGTCAAACGTACGTGGGTGGGGAAATCTGATTTCACACTTTATTAATAAAAGTAGAGCGTTCAGATGCAGCCGGAACCGGCTCAAGAAAAGGTAAGTGCACCTGCAGTTCAGATGGCTGATTGGACAAGAACGTTCAGTAAAAACACACCAGATTATTGCTGGCCAGATGTTTGTGGCATATAAAGGAAAAGGCTGCGGGGATTTATGGTTTGAGGAAGTATTTTTTTTGCCAGGTATCAATCATACACACACTGTTAACAGGCCTGTCTGACTGCAGATGTTCCTCTCTGTATCTGAACCCGTTAGAAACTGTGATCTCTAAGACAACTTTGCAAACACAGTCACAGCGGTCCAAAGCTCGTGCGCGCACCAACAACCGTCCACTGCTCAGAGCTCCCACTCCGGCTGGCTGAGCTAACTAGCTAAGTAGCTACAATTAGCAGCAGTTAGTGGTTACAACAATTAAAGCGATCTGTCAATCAGGAAACTGTGTGTCTGTGTGACTCCACCGTCTTTTTACTGCCGGGGGCTGAGATTCCCAACAAACAAGCTGCCACAATAACTGCATGTGTCCTGCTCAGTAAGAAGTAACAGAAAGCCAAAGTAAATGAGTGAAGAGAATCCACAGAGACAAGGATATTGTTTCTCAGGAGTTGGTGGACCAAAACAGGGGTCGAACACCAACGAATGCTGGATTCATGGACGGTGGCTAATAAACAAAAGGCAATTCCAGTGGGACGCCCACCTTGCTCTGTCTGTCTGACCCAATAACATCTCACAGCTCTTACTGGAGTCCTCTTGCCTCTTAGTGATTAAAATGCTGAATTTACAAATCATCTTTAGTATCGGCGGTAACACCGAACTCTTACGCTGCTACCATTAAAGAGGATAGCTCAAACTTGTGAACTCACACTTAACAGCAGCAGTAGCTTTCTCAAAGTTAGATTTTCAATTCCTATGCAGGGCCAAATTTCAGTTATCAGATTTGTATTCAGAGCCATGCTCATTCCAGTGGAAACCTATTTGGAACCTTAGAAAGCTGGTTTGGCATGCATATATATATATTTTTAACTTATATTATCCACCTCCAATGGTGCCACAGAAAACCTCAAATGATACCTCAGAGTGTAAGGAAGGCAGCTGGCGAACACGGCTAAATATAATGTGAGTAAAATTTCATTACATTACCAAGAAAATACCTGTCGGAGTCATTTCAGATAGATTTTCATGAGCAATGGTGGTTGGTTAATAATGGCAACAACAACTCCCATGATCCCACATCACTTTATGCCGCCATCAAACTACGTCATTTGTTTGCATTGTGTTGATTGAGGGACCCCTAGTGGCAGAAATCACATACTGTGCGTTTAATGAAAAAGGTCCATTAGTTTGATGACATTGGAGGGTTCAGATGTACCTCCTCCTGAGTCTAAGTGACCAGAGTTTGTTCTGAACATCCGGAGCTGGTGGGACACTGTGTAATGGGATATAATAAAAGGGGGAGTCTAACAGTGTTTCTCCATTTAAAGAATGCAGCTTGGTGCCAGAGTATGCCTTGGCAGTCAGTGCATGACTTTATTCAATGAAACCGCCATTTGTTTTCTTTGCTGCAGGGGGATGGAATGAAAAAGAAAGAAATACAATAAGGAAGATGTTAGCAATGCACACAATGAGTTGGATAACAGCAGCATGTGTTTGGTCACATACAGGCTGAATTTCAGTGCAGATGAAGCGGTTTAAAACAGCCCAAGCCAACCTAACCCCTCAGGAATCAGCCACAGCTACCTGCAGAGAGCTTCAAACTGTTTCCGAAAGCCTTACTCTGTGTGATACGATCACTCAGATGGGCATGGGAATTCAATCACAAGAGGGTGTGTCAGAAATGTGGCTATACGCCCTTTCATAGTTCAGCTTCCCATGGCTCTGTGAGTAGCTAATACTGAAGTACTGGAGCATATTAAAACAGCTTTTATTTTATCCTTTCACTCATTCATTAGCAGATAAGCCCCATTGATTATAACAATAGAACTACAGATCATGATTGAGCAAACTGAGGGCAGGAGGCTTCAGCCATGCCAAGCACTTATTATGCACCCATATGGAGAGGCATTTGCTGCTGTTTCTCTCCCCTTCATCACCCTGGGGCATGATAGCATTAGCTAAACGCCTTGAAAGCAAATACTGACACCTTGCAGTGCAAGTGCCGAGGCTCACAGATGCACCGAGAGAGGAGCCAGCTGGAGGGAAAAGACAGGGAGAGGAGGAAGGAGAGGAGGAAGGAGAGGAGGGAAGCGGGAAGCGAGACGAGCTATTTCCTCGGACATCATGGAGCTGGATCCTGGACGCTATGGTAACCAGATGGACTTGCTGTGAGGCATATTTCATATTTCACACCACAATCAGTCCAGTTTGTTAGGCACCACTTTGGTAGTGTCTCATGACAACACCTGACATGCTGGAATGTGTGCAGATGTAATGGCCTCATATGTGCTTTTATCTCTTACTCTTATTACACAAAAGCAGCTGTTGTGCATTTGAATTCTGCACGTTATCACGTTACTACATGCACAGCAGCTTGTGCATATCCAGTGGACGTGAATGGGGAGAGGTTCCGTATCCCGGTCGCAGCATCTTCCCTTTCACACCAACACAAGCAGAAGCCCACCGGTGATACAGATGTGTGAGTGAATTTTGCAAACAGATCCTTCAATTCTGAATAAAAATGACTGCTAGGTTTTAAACTTGATTCATTTTTAATTTTCCACTTAAAATCTTGACTCTTCACTGGCACTTTGACCATTAACTACCAAGAATATCCACTTCCTTGTGTTTCCCTGGCTTATACTAACTCAGCTTTGACTGGCTGATGACAGTCTTCGCCTTGCCAATTTAGCAGCGCCTACGTACTGAGGTGGACAGGTGGCTGGTCAGATGCCCAGCTCCTCTGCACCACGGTGGAGGATCTCCACCTTTCTGACTGGGCAGATGTCAGCTACTTGGCAGGACTGCCACCCAGATTCCCCTGCAGAAAGCTTCCAGACTGGCAACCGCTCTTTGCCAGAGATAAAAGTCATCTTCCTGTTCTCAAGTCAGCTTCAGACACTTTCCCCCTCCTGTCTGTTTTCACTTGGCTGGGTCCACTTTTAATAGCTCACACAGTCAAGTGAGAAAGGCAGACTGGTGGCCGAGACACTGATCACTAATGAGGGTTAGGACTCTGACTTACCCACGTTCTGGCACTCCTGCCGGGATCACTGCAGGGAGCCTCTCAACTCGTCCTAACAATCCTTATAATGCTGTATTCAGACCCACTTTACTTTTCAAACGGTGCTTTGTCACTCGCATTTGCTTTTTCTTCTCCTTCCCTCCCGCAGTGAGAGATTGTGTAGTAAATCATTAACGGTTGTCCTAACAATACAAATTCCCCACGAGCCGTGATCTGTCAGTGCCAGCTGACACAGAAAGAGTGAAGCTCGGTACAGTGAAGGAGCTCATGAATAAGTAAACTTGACATTTCATGTTTTGAAAAGTCACACCATCTCCATTCTTATGAATATCTTCACTTGTCCCTCTTATTATATTCTAAAAGAATTGTGCCTCTCTGACAACAATTCTGCTTGCTTGCACTCAACCTATGATTTTTGGCTTGTCTGGTACACTATAAAAATAATATTGAAGCCACTACGTGCAGGATTTGGATGTGATTTTGATAGAAGTTATTGTTTCAAGGAAAACATGCATGCTGCTTTTGGCACATTCGTCTCGGTAATCCCAAAGTCACATCTGCATCTCGGCAAAGTCAAGAATTATGAAGTTATACATATAGAAACTCTAAAGTTAATGTAGTGTAAGCTAACATATGTATCTAATGTAACAAAAAAATACTTATTTTTACTCAAACAATGACCTTTTTCTAAAACTAAGTCGTAGTTACTGGATGTAACTCCAGTGTGGTGGGTATGGTGTGGCTATATGGAAGTACATCATCCTGAATTTATCAAGACAGCAAACCCACATGTAGTACGTGTTAAATTTGTGTTAACAGCGGACGACATGAACTACAGGATAATTAACTTTGTTAAATGTGATCATAATGGATGGGGACATAAAAATCAATCAATCACGATGCTCTCCGTGATGTCTCTGAAGCCTAATAATGTCCTTCATAGAGCTAAATAAAAACAAAAACTCCACCTCCCCTGCAATTAGCCTATATGCATGAACCCCGAGGCAGAACTGAGTCCTAGATCCAAAAGTACAATTCCCGTCACTGTTTGATCAGTGAGCTCTGAGTTGCTGCAATTTCAAATTGTAAAGAGATATTATCAGGCTACATTGGCTCCTCAATGCGGGGGAGGAATGCAAATTGTTAGTGGCATGCTCCTCCTTAGTTTGAAAAAGGTTCTGTAGGCAGTTTCCTCTCACCATATGCTCAGCCAGCTCAACTCCGTCCTGCAGGAGCCACCTCAGCCCTGCAAGTCTGCAGAGGAAGTTGACATAATAGCCCAAAGTCATAAATGACACAAAAACCCAAATAAGACAGAAACTCTGCCACAACTGCTTCCAGCTACAGAGGGTTTGTGTGCGCGTTTGTGTGTATGTGCTGCATTCATCAGGGTCCTTAATGTCTTGAAACACAGCATCTGTTCAGTACCATTTTCTGAACTATATTGGTAGTGAGCTATGTTTAGTGATGAGGCCATAGGCGCAAGGAAACAGTGTCTCTTTCTTCATATACATGAAACGATGACTGGGTAAACAACTCTAGTACCAGACTTAAACACTACAGCTGTTTCAATCAGGTGAGTCTAATTGAAAGAGGGGCTTAACAAATGAATGTGGTATGTCTGAATACATCAACTCAGTATGGCTTTAGTCTCAAAGTTCCAGTTAAGAGAAAGCTCAAACCCCCAAAAGTTATCAAAGGGAAAATGAACAGGTTGTTCCTGAATTGGCTGGATTCACGTCCGCCTCATTGTCGTATCCTCCTGCCCAAGACTACTGTCTCTTTATTCACACAAACAGTCAAGCAGATGACTGTCAGATCACGTCAGCCATCTTTCACTTAAAATTTACGACAGTTACACAATAAGAGGAGCTCCCGGTGTTAGCGGGTTGACAAATTATATTTCATCCTGTCCCCAAGACAAATTTGCTCTGCCAGTTCAGGAAAAAGCCAATCAGAAGACAGCCTGAGCTCAGAGATGTTCAGATGTTGAGGCAGCACAGCGGAAAAGGGTCAGGGGTTTAACAGGTGCTAGTTTGGTCTCTTTAGTGTACGTAACATAAATCATTCTCAATAAAGCCCAATATTTTGGCAACCTGGCACCAAATTTGAAAGCTGTTACATGCTGCCAAGAAAGAAGAAATATTTTTAGTTGTTGAGCCCGACAGCCTTTGAAATGGCATTGCTTCCTTGATTAAAACATGGGTCCTTATGAACTGAAAACCGGAGTCATAACACAATAATTGCAACGCTTACAGCCCCAGACCAACGCAACCACACTGCATCTTTTCAAACCACCTAATGGAAAGGTGCACTTAGAGAGCTGCCTCTCAAAAGCATGGATGGATTACTCACAGAGAAAATGTGGCGGCGTGCGTACAGAAAGCGCATTTGTGTGGATGTGAGTTACAAAGGTCCAAACCCCCATTCCAAACAAGTAAATGAAAACAGAATGCAGCCATTTGCAAAAAAAACTGTGTTTACCAACAACAGTTTTACAAAGTGTTCCTGAGCCCATGTAGTCATATCCTGTTTACCTGTGGACTGTTCCACACAGGTGTTATCTAGTTTTTTGTTGCTCCTTGTCTGAGACGTGTTGCTGCATCAAATCAGAATAAGCCGATATTTACAAGAATTAATGAATCTGCTGGGGGAAAATGTTAAAAAATATCGTCTTTGCACTGTTTTCATTTGAGAATATGTTTAAAGGGATTAGAGAAATTATCCTATTCTGTTTTATTTATGTTTTACACAGCGTCCTCAGCTATCAGGGTTGTACATGGTGAAAGAGGACCTGAGGCATTAGTGGATGTGGTGGGTGGCAGCAGACAATGACAGAGTTGTAAGTGAGGTTAAAAAGGGGGAAAAGACATTTGATAAAGGTAGTAAAGTGCAGTGGAGTGAGGTTAGAGACAGATAACATTAAATCACTCTCAGTGTTCCTTTTGTGTCTCCCCTGAGAGCAGTTAAAGTCCAGAGCGTGAGCTGCTCTTAAAACATTTTCATAACCAACTTAGAGGTGTCAGCTATTGAAAAAAATATAAAATTAGGTGTGTTTTACTGCCAGTTAAAAGAAACACAACCCTGTATTTGCCTGGGAAGGCTGCTCTTTAGTGGCTAAAGATTGTATGGAGTATCCCAAAGTCATTATCCTTAAGTGCCGGTTGTTGAAAACAGGTGATCGTGGCTAAAGTGAGCACTTCCACTGATGGACTTCCAGTGATAGATGAGGAGAAAATGGAGGATTTAGACCCCCATGGGTCAAGGAAAGGCGATTATGTCCTGAAGGCTTGAGACGCATTGTGTGACGTCGGCAGGGAGCTTTGGGGACTGTAGGAGGGGTCGTCACCACCACAAGGGACTGGTTTCCTTGTTTTGGCACCAGGGAAATCAAGGGTGGGCACTCCAGCTATCTGACTCACCTTCAAACAGTGGCCTGGAAATTTTCCTGCTAGCTTGCATAAGTGAGTGATCTCCATCCTTAACAACCACAACGTGGATCAAGGGAAATTGTAATGAAAGTGGAGGAAGCTACACAGGACTTTGAACAGGCGAATTTCACCCAAGGCTGAAATCCAGCTCCCATCAGGAATAAAACACAAAGGATTACATGGTTCTGTTTCATAAGGAGCATCATGTGAATGCTCAGCGTGCACATATGGGTGAATGTGTGTCATCTTCCCTCTCTTCTGAGATCCAGACTGGACAGATGCAGCGAAGGCGAAAGAGAACTTAGAGGGAGAGAGAAAGCTCTGAGGCTCAGATGAACGGTTTCTGTGTGGAGGCCAGGTGGCAGATTGCAGGAGTTGAGAGATGAAAGCAGGAGAAGACCACTGATCTACTGTACAGTACACTGCTGCAGGAGATGGATAGAACTGCTCTCTTCTATTTTCTGAGTCTCTCTCCTCCATGCCCGTGAGCGAGTGATGCATCAGGGTCAGGCGTGGTTGAGTGTTGGGAGGATCAGAGCGGCCGGCGCCCACTCACCAGGGTTGACACACATGAGGAGGTCAGAGAAGGATTTGGAAAAAGAAAGAGGGAGTGACGGGGAAAGCGAAAAAAAAAATACAAGAATTGAGCTCATGTATTTTTAGCCCAGCTTTTTTTTTTTGCATGAAAATGATGCAGGGGTATTGAATATTTAGCAAACACTCAAGTTAACAGGGTGAAGTCTGAGAGCCGACAGCAAAAAACCTTTAACCTTTCCCACAGAGAGCTCCAACCTACCACCACACTCCGCTGCAGGTCATCACGACTCCCGCCTCACCTGCAGTCACACGGGTGCATTTGCATACTCGTTCTCATTTCTTGCATAATCCAATAACAGACGAATGACGGTAGTCGTCCGTCAAGAGGAAACTTAAGACGTGCATCCATTTGCATCGCTGATGAGCTCTGGCGCATCCGGGCGGGCAGATAGTTCATATTTTGTTCATGAGAGCGCAAACATGTTGAACATTTTCACATGGGATCCAGCTGTTAGCTCAGCTCGCTTTCTTTCCTCCCTCCTCTCTCTGTAGTAGTGCGATGCATCATTTCAAACCTGACATGACTGGAGTTCTTTTTGTTCAGATCCTGCTCTGTTGTGACATGTTTTACACTGCCTTTCTTAAATGATGAGGGTTTACACGAAGGATTACTGCTGCTGAAGTCTAGTTAATAAAATAGTGGAAAGCAGAAAATACTGTCAAATCAAATCAGGTTGACTTATAAAGCACATATAAAAACAACCAGCGCTGACCAAAGCACAAATAAAATGCTTGAAATTGTGTGAAAAGCTGCTGCCCATTTGAGTGACTGCAGGGCTTCGATACCAGAAAATGCAGTAATACATCCAGTTTTCTACAGTTTCTACTGGTTTTCTACCCATCCTCGCCAAACCGAACTTTTCTCAACCCAGTTTCAGTCTCCTTACCTTTAAAAAGTATTGCCCATGCTCCTTCATACTACTGACAGTTGTGCAGATTCAGCAAAACACAGAGCACAGGAGGAGCAGCAGGCATGTGTGACCATTTTCATGTAGCAGCCACATAACAGCAGCTCATGTGGTTAGGGATGCAGTAATACTGATAATGTGCTCATGTAATTGCAATCATAAAACTGCTCCGATACAACCACACCCAGTACGGTAGGGCCATGTGGTCAGTTTAGCAGGTGGACGGAGGAGAGCGATGTCAGCAGATAAATTAGGATAAGCAATGATGACAAAAGTGGAGGAGACTGCAAACTGTGATCTACTCAATTGTCAAGAAGAGGGATGAAAAGTCGCATCTTTAAGGAACTTGATGACTAAAGGATGCTTGAGAGGCGAGAGAAAATGTAAACAGTTCCTACCTGCACATTGCTGTTGATGGCCAGCCATTGTCTGCAGGGTTTCGTCGTCCTTTCAGTGTCCTGGAGCCGAGGTATGAGATTCCCAGCCATCACCGTGTCACAGAGACCGTATCACCAACACGACTCTGTGAAAAGCTGTCCGGCTGTGTTGTGTTGTACTGAAGTCTACTGAATGTGCTGCAGGTTACACTTAAGTGAGATGTGCTACAGGTGCCATGTTTGTGCCACAAAGTGGAATGGAACATCTGATGAAAAAAGCATGTTTTCAAAGTCATTGTTAGGACTGTAATGGTATTATTAAGTACTCATAGCAGTACTCGGTATTAACAAGTACCCAAATGTTGGCACTTGTGCTTCGTCTGAAAAAAAAAGTGGTTTTGTTGCATCCCTACAATGAAATACCGCAATAACTATATGACAGTTTGACACATTAGGTTCACGTAAAGTCTTGAAAAGCCATATCAGCACATTATTTGGGGGGCATTTGACCAGTCTGTATGTAGACTGGATGTGTGCTGTGTCTCCTGTCAACAGTTGCTGTTTGCATCTTTAACCATAAAGACAACCCGTTCTCAACCATAACCAAGTACTTTCAATTGCCTAAATCTGGAAAAAAAAATACTGCTGGTGTGTATATATAGCCTGCTAATGGGGGAGCAGGATCGGCAAAATCCCCAAGCCCCCAGCAACAGTGCCAGGCTATATGATAATTGGAAATTTGTGATGTGCACAGGCCCAGAAAGACTTTTTCCCACACACACTCATACTACAAACACTCTTTGTGTCAAGGTAATTTCAACAATTGGGTTCAATAAAGCTTAAAAAGTCTCAAATAGCCTGTATCAGTATATTGTTTTCATACTATTCATGTGTGTGAGGGCTCAATGGGATCAAGTCCCGGATGTGTTTGACATTTGACATGTCTGTTTACCGTTAATGCTGGACATGATTTCCACTGAAAACAGCTGTCCGTTGTGGCTGAAAATGAAGCTATGAGAGCAAAACAAACAAGCCGATAGACCCTATAAAGCTCCGGAAACCTGAGAGAAGTCAGGTGATAAGTCTCTGCGGGTTCACTGTAAGCTGCCCTTTCACATGTAAGCAGCGATGTGATCTGTTGTCAGCACAGAAGCTGGAGCTGCTTTAATACATCACTGGGTCAGGCAAAAGTCGAGTCAACCAGGATTTGAACACCATCTATTCTGAAGCGTTAGCACTGGATTCTTTTCAGCACGGAGACGATCTTTTCCTGACATTCACCAAATACTTATAGTGGCCTTGACTTGAAAAGAGCAGTGATGGTGTGTCAGAACACTCAAAGGAACTGTATGTTTTGGTTTGTACTGTCAAGTGACCTGTTTTGTCATTTGGGTGCGAGGACTTGTTCTTCTTTTCCTCGTGCACTTCAGGAAAAATATAATGGCCCTTGGCTGCTTTTAGAAGTCATTGTGTAAACTGATAAATGCATCATCCTTCCTCACTGACTCACAAGTTTACTGACCCTGAGGGTCGGCTGGAAGGGCGCTACGTCACGCAGTGTGCACCGTCTCTCTCGGGACCAGACCCGAAAACAAAGGAAGAAAGGGTGGAAAAGATTTAGAAGGAGAGATTAAAATCTCAGTGGGGCGGCGAGAAAACTACCCCTTTGCTGTTCAGTTCAACCAGGCTCGGCAGGGAACTTTATTATTTATATTCTTATTTACGGTGGCTTTGACATTTTTATCTCCATTCCCACCGGCCAGGCACAGTCAGAGCATCGCTGTCGACCTTGGAGGAAGAATTCTCCAAAACCAAACTTTTTCTATCTCGAACCACAACAACTTTGAAAATCCGTTTTTTTGTGATACCGAGACAAAACCGTGATCCGCTGTGCATTTGCGCACTCCAGCGAGAGCAGAAAAGCTTATTACACAGTTGAATGAGTAATACTTCATATTGTCATAGGACAGCGAGCGTCAGAGATGAGGATCACCATTGTCCTCTCCATTGTGTGTCTCAGCTATTATCATCAGTCGCTAATTAGTAAATAAGAGCTGTTGACACGCCACTGCACAGCGCTAATGAACACAAGAGGTGTTAAGCCACAGGAGATGCAGTCACAGCTATATTGTTGAGGTGGGTGGTGAAATAGCAAAATGGCTGTGCGTCTGTGTGTGTGTGTGTGTGTGTGCATGTGTGCTTGAAAAGAGAGAGCGTATATGTGCATGCAGAAATAGCACGTCCCGTCTGATTGGATGGTACGACAATGGACGTGCTAATGTTCCTCTTGTAATGCTCTAATGCATGTGTGAGCTTCAGACAGAAGGCTTATGGGATTCACGAGATGAGCGCCCTCTCTGAGCTTTATGAGACGGTGGCGATGTGACTTTAGAGAAGGAGCTCGGATTGAGACAATAAGTTGTAAGCTGCGTCTGCTGGCACCGCGGTACGAACGAATGTCTCTCGAGGAAGGAGGGCGGATGGTACTGGGGGCAGGGGAGGGGTGAGGAAGAGGAGGGAGGGAGATAGGGATCTGTCAGGTATAGAAGAGAAGAAAAACAATAGTGTGGAATGAGGAACAGGGCTGCCTGGGAGTTGACAGAAAGACATCAGTCCTTGGTGACAAGGACAGAAACCCTTATCAATGAGCTGCACTCTGCAGGGCCAGCACAGACAGGAGGGAAGGGAGGCGCCGAGCTCCAAAGAGTTTGTTTTCCACCGGAGGAAATCCACTAAAGACTCTGCCATGCCTCGACGGTACGGATTTACTCTGGATTTGTAGTTTGTCCAAACACTCACCGCACAAGAGATACCATGACATGTTGAATTAGGGCTGCTATTTCTCCTCTCCAGTCACCTGAGAAATTGTAGGAAATATGTTTTGACTGTTTGCCGGGCGCTCAGATGGACCAAAAAACAGCTGGTGATAATTGCAGCTAAATTTTAACAGTGGAACATTGTATTTTTCAGGGTGGAAAGCACTCAGAAACTGCTCGGACCGTCACACTGTAGGACACTTAATCAGCTGATGACAGAAAATGTTGAACAATCTCGATAAATGATGAATTTACCAAGGAAAACACCAGACATAAAGGTAGAGTCCGCCATGGCTTCAACTCTATTTGACATTCAATCAAACTTAGAACTTCAAAGCAATTAAAATATTCTACATTAAAGGTCCAGAGTGAAGGAATCAGTGCCCTCTAGTGGTGAGGTTGCAGATTGAGGATCACCCTCCCACTAAAAATGCGAAAGGAGTCCATTCTGGTCTACTGTGGAAACATGGCGGTGCAACATGGTGGACCAATTTCTGCCAGCAGATCCCCCTGAATCCTTTCAAACATCCCCTCCAGGCACGTTTTAAGATAACAACTTTGAACAATGATTTGTGTCTGATGTGGTTTTTCCACAAAATTTCAATAAGCTTGTTAAATTCCTTTCAATTATTTCTCATTTCCAAAGCTCAACCATTGGACAAAAGACATCTCCTACTTCACTGAAACCCTCTCAGTGTTTGAGCACTGGCGGCTTCAAGTCTCCACGTCCCACTTGTGTAAGTTGAATACCGCACCAGGATCCCAAACTGGTCTTTAGAGCTGGATTTTCAACGAGCGCAGACAAACTTTGCCCTCGCAGCAGATGAATGTGAAAACAGCCTTCTAGCATCAAGGTCTGCACACACATCATTCTGCACAGCGAAGCTCAAACATTCAACTGCGGGAAGGAGAAGAAAAGTACATTTCTGAGCGGAGGGGAACTTTAAGTTTGTTTTCTGTGTTCATCCAGAGATCATTTGTGCACCATTTCTGGGCCTTTTTGCATTTCTAAATCAGCTCTGCAGGGGTTAACAGCTCTGCAAGTCAGGGTGACTCATCCCTCATTCAGTGGTAAGATAAGCTCGGGGATGCATGCGGCTTTGATGAAGAAAATGTTTCTGAAATGTATGAAATAAATAAAATGTAATGACAAGTTTGGCAGATTTTTAAATAGCTGCTTTCATATTGACAATGCATTACATAACCGGCTGATGTTTAGCAAAATGTCAATTTGTGACTGCTGTGTCAGACTAAACAGAGAGCTACATTCATACTTGAAGCAGAGGGTTTGACTGGAGGTAAACAGGACATCCTGGTCACGTGAGGGGTTAAAGTGGGAGCAGAAGTACTGTGGACCCGTCACAGGGCTCCACAGAACTGCCATCAGTATTCCACTCTGGTCCTTGGCCACTAAACTGAAGACCAGTCAGCAAGTGTCTGTAATCTGCTGTGAAAGCTGAGTGCTATGAAGGAAACATCTCAAGCGTTCAGCTGGCGACGGCTGTCTGCTCTTTTTGCTAAAGTCAATCTCCCGCTTGACTCTCCTCTCCCGCTCTGATGGACGCATGTGTGTGTACGTGTGTGTATTACAGAGAAACACAAGCACACACCTACACACAGACAGATGGAAGCGCACGCACCAGCGGAAGAGTCAGTGAGTCATCCATGCAGGGCTTGTGCCCACAAGGCTGCCAGTGTGAAGGGTGCCGGTGGATGCTGGGGAGGGGGGCTCGAGTTGCTCCGGCTGACAAATGTCCCCTCTTAGTTTCAAGCTCCTGTGAGCGGGTGATTGAACAATCTGAGGGCGGCAGAGGGGCGGTGACACATGAGAGGAAGAAACCAGCAGGCCTGTGGACGGATTCTGCGAGATTTTAAGATTTACAAATTAACGCTCGCTCTTCACCCGAACGCTCGAAAACTGAGCAACTGCAACACTGATTCTTGTTTTCAGACAGTTGATCACACACGGTGCAAACAGCAATACTATCTTACTCACCTGTTTATTGTTTATTTATCGAATGTGTTCTTTTCATATTGTACATTTGCAGATTTTTTTGAGCTCGGGACAGTTGTGGGGGTTCACATTTGGGCAGTGGATGTGAAGCCCCCAGCCAATAACAGGATGTGAGGGCAGGACTGGTTTTGGTTGTTAGTTATTTCCTGTTTTATAATGAAAGTTTTCCTCATGTGTCACCTTTCCTTTGTTTTCTCACTGATGTAACTGTTGATTGGTTTCACTTACTCCTTGTTAATCGTCCCTCCATAGTGTATTTAAGTCTGTGCCGGTTCGTCCTTGTGTCTCAGTCCTTTACTGTGTTTTTCTGAATGATTGCTTTGTTTCCTTTGTATTGAGGTGGAGGCAGGAATCCGATAGCGAGACCTGGCCAAATAAAACCCAAAATATCTACATGGCCGGACACAACTAGAGCTAAGTGAGGAAGTGTTTGGTTGTGATGTGGGTGAAAAAACCTTTTAACCCTCTTTACTCTGCAAGACGAAACCTGCAGGCTGTTACAAACGGCTCAATCAGCTGTAGAAGCAAACCGATGGGAGTCGGCACAGAAGAGAGAACTCAACCTGTACTGCAGCTCAAGCGTAGAGGCGGTCATGGGCTGTCATAAACCCACCTACTCTACAAACGTGTGAAGGTTGTTTAGGTGTGTGTGATCGCAGGAGGTTCGCCTGTTCTCTGCTTTCTTCTGGATCCCCCTTGCTGTTTACTCAGAAGAGCCCACGGCTCAATAAAACAGTAATAACAAATGAATTGCTCACCACCTGCATTCTGTATTGATGGATCTGAAGGTTTAATTACCCAGGCGGTATTGACGCAGGACTGAGTGTTGCCTGTCACTTGGGCGTTTTTTTTTCTGCAAAGTGTCAGCTGCCATACATTGAACAGAGATGTTTTCCAGTGAGGCAAAAAAAAGGCACAGTGGACGTGAAATGAGGGTTTAGTCTGTGTAGAGGAGCTTGTCAGAGACAGAGATAAACAGAGAAAAACATACATGCAGGGACAGAATGTACAATCCATGACAGAAAGCCAGGGAGTGAATGCAGCCTGGCCTGTGTGCGTGTGTGTGTGTGTGTGTGTGTGCACGAGTGCGTGAGGTGCTGGCTGACAGAGTGTGTCGGAGAAACCCAGGGGAGGCTTGCAAGACAGCTGCATGGAGTGGAGACTACTGTCTAACACCACAGAGCAGCTGGCCATTTCTTTTCTCTCTGTCTGTGTCTCTCTCTCTTTCTCACACACACACACACACACACACACACGCACACACACACACACACACAATGTAAGTATACAAACTGAGGGGAAAGGGGAACCCTATAAATGTGGCGTGGCATTGGAGTACAAGTGATGTCCCTCACAGCGACCATAGACTGATACTGAAACACTCTGCCACCCTTTAGCCTGCTGCATAAGTCAGAGTCGTGCAGGCGAAGCCAAACAGCTGAAAAGATGAAGAAGACAGACAGTACAGATAGAGGAAAAGGAGAAAAAAACGAGGCGGTCTTCCTGAGAAACCGATTCCAACATGAAAGCAGTACCGTGTCACAGCGCATTAGGTGGGATATAGATTGAAGAGGGCGTGCATACCAATACTCTACACAAAACCTGCCCGCCCTGGAACGTGTGCAGGGCGCCTCTGCAGACCTGACAAAACTCCCCACCCACTGGAGAA
Organism: Chaetodon trifasciatus; assembly: GCA_037975065.1. Lineage (NCBI taxonomy): Eukaryota > Metazoa > Chordata > Actinopteri > Chaetodontiformes > Chaetodontidae > Chaetodon > Chaetodon trifasciatus. The sequence continues at coordinate 1,259,302 of JBBMOE010000070.1, forward strand.
ATCGACAGATAGCATTCTCTCACCTGTCATGCTCACATCAAAGGCAATTTCCTGCGTTCGTGCTGTCTGAGACAATCGCAATTATTTTCAGTCACAAGGCAAAGTGAGTGTTGTCTGTTCTTCCTGTCAACCTCCAGCACATGCAGCAGACCTGACTTAAGGGTGCGGACCACGTCAGAGCATTGCAGTGTAGTAAAAAAACAAGATTTGTCCATGCAAAATGCAGAAATACAATAAAAGCACTGTCACGAGCCTGCCAAGCAAACAGATGGTGATATAACTCTAACCCTAAAGCCATGCTGGCCAATCAGAAGCCTGAAAATAGGAATTACTGGAAGGCTACCAGCAACTGAAGGTCCAACCGGGTCTCGTCCAAAACTCGCAACACTGGTGGTGGAGTCTGTGTCGTGGGAGTGTGGGATTATATTTAATTCTTCAGTATGGTGGAAGAGTAACTGCACGTTTATGTGTAAACATGTAAAAAGTCCTGTTAGCAAGGTTAGCACCAGCACGTCTGCCACAAAATGTAAATTAACCAGATGACGGTGCAGATTCTGTCGTCACAAGCCAGAAACTACACATCAGCGCCGCAGAGAGGGTTTCTGAATAGCTTCCCCGTGGATGGAGCTGCGTTTTTGTGTGGCCGAATTTTGACAAATACCCATGCACATATGGACTAGGCCTGGAACACCACTGCTACGCTGACCTGATTAAGAAAAAAACATTAAAAAAGAGCAGATATATTGATTGGCCAGAACATAACCCTGTATGAGCATTAAATGATCCAGGAGACTCTCATGCTACTGTAAGGAGCACTGAGGCTGTCCCTTCAAATGCTAATTGACAGTGAGTTATCGGTCCGGGCTGTGGAGTCCTCACGGAAATGACACACATTCAAAAAGCTCACTTTGTGCATAATGGCATAATCTTCCATACTGTAGATTGTTGCAGCCTTCTTTGATATATAGCTGCTCAGACAAGGGCACTTTCCTTTTCTCCCATGTATCTAATTAGCAGTGGCTGGTCCCTGCGGAGGCGACTATGAGGTGGTCTCACCACTGTCATTAATTCTTCAGTTCTCCTGCAAAGTAACACTGTATTAAACGGGCTCTGAGGGGTCACGGGTCACTTGCTGATAGCTGATCCCGAACACACGCAAGCACGCGAGTGGAGAAAATCGCAAACAGCATCTGGTCGGCCACAAGGTGAGTCAGGCCTGTTCAGCCTGTGCGCCCTGCAGACTCAATATGCTGCCTGGTTGTGAGCAACGGCACCATCGGCTGTGTGCTGGCTGGAGTCTGCTGGATGAAAACACAGCGACCTACTTGTCTGCTGTACATGACCTCGTAGGAGACTACATAAATGGCCATACAGCGCTGTCTCTCACAAATTACATCCATATACATAGCGAGGGCTCAGGTCAGGTTAGAGTGCATACATTTCATTTGCACATTTAGAAGGAAACATAATGCTGCTTGAGTTATATTTCCAAAGACTATAATAACAACATGTTAGTTCACACTCAACATTTTAAATTATTTTCTCCTCCATAATCACTCCTTGTAAATAAAGAACAATTATGGTTGCACTCAGGCTGACAGCGACAAATCAAACAACACAGTCTTGATGTTAACTTCAATGCAACCCTGTCTCCTGTACACATGTATATACACACACACACACACACACACACACACACACACACACACACACTCAACTAATTAGCAACAGCAAGTACATTTTGAAGGAAACATAATGCCAACTGGATTTCTATTAACGTAACCAGGGAGTGCTGGCAATTAAGGACAAAAATGTTGATACTAAATGCACTGACAATATATTTCATTTGTTTCCACCAAAATATCAAATCTTGAAATAAAATAGACACAACAGGTTTATTAAGCTTTAACTGAAAACACCTTTCCGTAACCTTAATGATAATGGAGAAGTTTGAATGCAATCCCTGCTCTCTCCTGTAAAAGTCCAGGAACTCCAGCACATAAATGGAGCATCCAGCAGTATTTCTAAGTGCTTTACAATGGCAGCTGGACTTGCTTGAGGTTCCAGATCATGGTTGAGGTTGACCCATATAATACCCATTCACACCATGATGGCCGGGGTGATCACCGACTCCCAAGGTGTGAATGATCCTGCAAGAGGACAAAGTGCCATGTGCAGACATTGTAGGTGAGAAGTCTTTTAGAAGTTGGCTATGGGCTGGAAAGTGCACAACAAAGGCACTGAAGATACTTCACAGCTCCGGAAGAATGACATTCTGCTGTTTACCTCACAGTTGTTGAGATGGAGGAAAACATGACGTCACATATTATAAATCGTGCTGTAGTATTTTTAGATCTAATTGCACTCCATGTATTAAACTGGATGCCCTGCTTTGCACTTCACTTACTGCAGCTCTGTTTCCAGTCTAAACTCATCCAGACCTCCTTGCTTCAACTTATTGTTGTGGTTTATGAGCATCTGAATGACTTCCTGCACCAACAAAATGTTGCCATTCAACATAATCTGGATGACACGCTGCCTCCGCCACAACATTTTAGCCAGTAGCTGTATAAGAGCGTAATTGTGTAAGAGGCAGAGCAAGAAGTAGACATTACATTAGGAGTGTTTCAGAATGAAGTATTCTTCCACATGTAAGCTTTGCCTGGGAAGAAAAAAATACGCTCTGCATATTGCTGAACTTAGATATCTTGAGTCCCGAGCCCTTGACTTGTGCAATAAAAGCCTTGTTAGAAGAATAATCAAGAAATTTTTGCGCCTCTGGTCAAAAAGTGAAGGCTCAGCACTCACTGGTGTGTGAGCAGTAATGGATAGATAAGCGGCGTGTGAACACTGGGTGAACACTTCACCACAACCGTAATTCAGGTATAAATCTCTGCTTTATGTGGCGCATAAAAGGGAGAGTTGCGGAATGAGAATCTGAGGCAAGGATCTGATTCTGTGAAGCAAAGACTGAGCTGGAGGGCTGAGGCGAGGCAGTCACTTCGCTGTGAAACTGGATATTGCAAAGAGACAGAAATGAGAGGGAGGGACGAGGAGGAGAGGATGGACGGACAAACAGAGGAAGCTGACAGTGGGGCTGTGAGGAGACTGAAAGAAAGGCTAGACGGAGGGGAAGCAGTGGCCAGAAAGACTGGAGGGCAAAATAGCAGAAGTGTGGTTGAGATATGGCTAGAATGTACTGAGCAGAAGCCAATACTTTCTTTAACTCAGGCAGGCTGTGAGTGAGTGTGTGTGTGTGTGTGTGTGTGTGTGTGTGAGACAGCAGAGCCTAAGGCTGTACCCGCTGAGAACAGTTAGACTGGGAATCAGGCTTGTTGGAGACAGATCAGCACAGACTAGGAGAGAGATATAAACCTCAGAGGCCTTGCATCTTATTTGCAGCACATGTTGACACTCAACACACAACATTTCCTCACACTCACAAATCAGAACACGGGACCGGCCCTCCATTAATGTTTGCTTCCGCCGCTCACGCCCAAAGCCCACTGTACGTCAAGCAGCTTGGAGAGGGATAAAGACAAGGAAAGGAGGAGCAGATGGTGTTTTTGCATGTGTGCGTGCACGTACGAGCGTGTGTCCGAAAATTTCCGAGGACGGTCACCAGATCTCTGAATGCATTATTAAAAACTCGTCGCATTAACACCTGTCGCACAGCTACAGCTCGAGAGAGAGCGGCCGCACTCTGCACAATGGACAATTAGAGAACAATGAAATACTGTGAAGAGGCACAGTGAGTAGCACGGTGTGTGAAGTGAAATGTTTATGTCAGAATTAGCATCCGGAGAGCTTGAACTGAGAGTTGGATGCACTGGATAAAGCAGAAGGTTGTTAATTCCAAGGTTAAGACACCTATGGACCTTATTAGCATTTCATCCTACACATATATTATTGGTCATTTAAAATCTCTGTGGGCTCAGCACTTCTACAGTGTTTGTAACCTACTTCACACTTTTACAAGGCTGAATTATTTTGCTCAGTGAGTCAAGATGTCTGATCAACCCTTTCTTTGGTTTAATTCTTATTAACACCACTTTTCAGGGACATGGTACTAAGCACTTCATCAAATATCGCACATTGTGGAATTACCTCTCTGCAAACTACCTAAAGGTTATCCAACTTTCCAAAAAAATGTGCACATAATATTCATTTAATAAAGCATATCTATCATTGATTTGGCCCAGTCCTCTAAAATACCTTAATCAATTATACATGGGTGCTGCCAGCAGCCTCAGCGCGAGTCTTTCCACTCCAGATTCAGCTGCTCGATTTCTCTGTGTGTGGTTTATCTGACAGAAATGCTGATATTATGCAACTAAGTGGTGTTTTGCGTCACCATACGTTGCCTATCACGATGTCTGCAGGACATTTGATTAAACTTGTTGCAGTTCACTCTGCAAACAGAAGCCAATAATATTCTTTTATGAAGAAATCGGAGGGACAATCCCCTTTATTCGTCACACAATTACATACATGCAATGACACGCCATGCAAATTGGTGAAACTTGTCCTCTGCCTTTAACCCATCCTGGTTGCTTTCCTCCGCAGCAGACCAGGAGCGGTGGGCTGCCATCCAACTGGCGCCCAGGGACCCAATCTCTTTCGTCACCACTGGTCAGGTGGTGATCTTCTTGCATGTTTTTAGTGGGGGTATTTTTATGGAGGATACCCCAGGTGAACACGGGGAGAACATGCAAACTCCACACAGAAAGGCCCCTTTTTTTTCCTCGAGCAGCAGGCACTGAAGGCATGGTGGAGGACACACCACCAGCGCCCACAGCGGGATTCGAACCGGGGACCTTCTAGTTGTGAGGTTACCACTTGTTCCACCATGCCATTTCGTCTTCGGATGCTTTAAACCAGGCTGAGTGGTGGCTCTGCAAGGCTGCACTGACACGCAGCCGTGCTTTGAGCTACATGCTAACATCAGCATGCTAACAGGCTGTTTATCGGGGGTAATGTTTAGCATGTTCACATCTTAGTTTTACTTGTAAGCATGCTAACACTTGCTTTTTAGTGCTAAACACAACAACAGCTGAAGCAAACGGGAATGTTAGCTAAATACTTTTGCAAATATTTGGCCATAAGCCAAAGTTTATGAAAATTAAAACTTTGACCTGATGACTGAGATCTTTCACTAAAAACCAACAACCACAAACCAACAAGGTTAAATGACAGACTTTCCTCAGTCTCCCATGAACTCAACAATACATAAAAAAAATCAATCAATTAAATATGCTCCTACACAACAAACATGCTCACATTGTTAACAACAAACCAAAGAGGTTTTGGTAACGATACAGCAGCAGCATCAAAAGTCAAAGAGGCTTTCATTCACTCTGAAGTCATGGTGTGAACGAGACCGAAGTCAGATTGAAAGGGATGGAGTGTGAGAGCTTCCGCTCATGCTCCTCTGTGCTCCCATCCTCTCAGATACATTCTTGCTATCCATCTAAATAAACCTCTACCTGTTAACTCTGCAGCAGACCCCACCATAAATCTGTCCTGCCCTCTCTGCTGTCATAAAGCAAACATCTGCTGGTGTCATAATACCTGGAGTGAGGCCATGTCTGCTGGTGTCAGAAGCACCATATGGTTCAGTATAAGACCTCTTTTACGCAGAATCTGGGAAACGTTCCTACAAACTTTGATTTAATAGACATGTCATTACAGGCCGGCTGCCTGGACAAAGATTTTATGAGACCGTCCCCACAGAGAAATATAACAGTCACCAAATGAGATAAATGTTAGCACTAATAAAAGTCAAAGTAACTCCTTCTCTTCTTCATTTGCTGTGCCAAAAATTCTCCTGAAGAGGGGAAAAAAATTGCTCATATGCTGTGAAAATGGAAGAGAAATCATCACTTTATTGCAGCGCAAAGTACGAGCAAGACAATGCAAAGTGAGCCGAAAGGAGAATAAAAGTTGGCTTTAGAGCTTCCTGAGAAAAATAATTACACATGCCTCCCGTCTCTTGTTGTCCCAATTTACCTCACCTCTGACGCTCCACTTGAAAAGACATCGGCGCCTATTTTTGGGTTTGGCACCGAGAGTGGAGCTCGCCACAGTCAGGAAGTTTGGAATTAAGAAAAAAGTCATAACAAACTTGTTCAGAACTCGTGATGATGCAGCAATTAAAAGAGGAAAAACTGGGCTCAGAGAAACATGTTACACTTGCCATCGTGTCTAAATGTGTGGAGGGATGAGTCATGCATGCAGCTCCTTCATATTCTCTTTGTCACCATATCAGCTCTCTTGCTAAACCTCAAATTCATTAACTTCAAACTGCAGCAGAGACGGAGTGAATTGTTTTCAGGATGTTCAAGTTAACATCTGTCAAAACAGCAATGCCGTTTCAGATTTCAGACTTCAACCGTTCATTAATTCCTTCTGGCTGAGAGCAGACACCAGCAACTAGGACCAATCATCCGATACAACGTACTAATAAGCCAAGCATGTCACGGCATTTACATTTTCTGACATCAGGCTCCGCTGGGTACAAACAAATTCACACAAACCTCTTTTTACAGCCCAAACTGAAGCTTTGAGGGCTTGTGGTATGCAGCTTTTTCTGTAATGTCACTGTTAATGGATCCCAGTGGGCTCACTCATCCCCCAATAGCTGACAAAGGATTCTTCTAAACAACGCATGTGGTGGGTGGCTGGTCATTTCTACTGTTACAGGGCATGAATTAATGAGTAAAGCATCGAAAAGCCAACAAATGACCAATCATCCGAAGCAAGAGTTGTTTTTGCATTTGGAGGAATAAAGTGACCCGGCCCAGCTGAGACCTATTAATGGTGTCAGATTGGTCAAAACCTGATTGCAAACTTTCTCAGATCAGGAACTTTGGCCATTAAAATTGTTAGTAGAAAACTTTTGTTCCACTTGAGACTAAAGCAAACTTTACCTGTGTGTCAGATGTTGCTGATTTATGCAAATGAGCGTCATCATTTCTATACTTCGCACCAATCACATGCCCAGGTTTCCTCTTTTGATCAGAATGTTATCAATATTTCCAAATGCAAAGTTCTTCCTTAACAAAAGTTAAAAAACTTCAATGCTTTCAGTGACTGCTCATATGAAATGCCGACATATACACAATACACTTCTTGTTAGGCTGTGAGGAAATTTTGGGAGGATTAAAACGGGATTTGATCGACCGTCTCAGGAATTATTGGTTAGCAGGCAACTTTTTAAGAGTCGTGATCAAAGTTGAGAACCATGAAACGCAGCCTAAGTGACTCGAGTTTCATTCAGTGGTTTCATTAATGTTCCAACCAACATAACCGGCACTGTTTGCAGATGGGAAGCGAACACTGGCCTGTGGTTGGTTTGGGCGACGGCATGGAAGGCGGTGGGATTTGGGGGCGATCAGCCAAATCAAAAACTCGTCTCACGTCAGTAAAAACTTTTACTGTACAGCACCTTTCAGACAAGAATTGCCGCTCAAGGCACTTTACAACAAAGAAATGCCATGCACCAAGTGTTTCACGTAAAAAAGACAGAATGGATGTAAAATGAGGGATGGAAAGCTTGTGTAAAATAAGATGACTTGATAATAATAAGATAAAACTAAGCATGAAAATACAAGCATCAAAGGTCTCCAGACTCTCTTATTCATTTGCATCCAATGCCAGCGTGCTTGAAATTCTTGCTTTCTAATGGATGAATGTGGAATAATCAATACGTACGTAAATCCTAGGGAAGAGAAGTGATCACGGAGAGTACAAAGCGACTCAACAAAGGAAAGTAATCAGCCTCTACAGTCCCATTCCCAACCAGATGATGGCTGTAATGCGCAATTCGGCGTTTGTGAGCGGAAAAAGAGGACGGAAACTCTCACTTGGATGCAGACATACATTCTTGCACCTTGTTGTGGACATGAAATCACTCGTGTGTCCACTGCACTCAAACTACTCTAATAAATAAAAGCTTTTGAAGATATAGACTCCTTCTCCGTGTCCAACAACTGTGAAACCACCAGCCACGTGGGAAGACACTCAATTTTCAGAGAGGCATCCATTAAAATATCCATCTCCATGGCAACACTGCCTGTCACAGCTACATCAAGGACACCCAACAATGTATACAAGCTTTATTTGGAGCCATACGGCACTAAGGAACTGCTGGCTGCCGGCTAAAAGGCCAGCAATTTCAAGCTTGCCAGCGAGGAATGGATCAGGCCGTGTCTCACTTTCAAAAACCTCCCCGCTCTGTCCCTGAACCCTGGGGTAAAAGAGAAAACTGTGTGATCGCCCTCAGCCATGAATGATTCAACAGCTCACACTGACTTAGATTTCTGAGTCTGCAGTACTTGCAAACAACCTGGGGGACAAATGAAGACTCACTACAGCCAATTTTTTCTGTCAATAAAATGTCACTACCTTTGAGACATACAGCATTCGCTTGTTTTGATGAGGGCTTGCACACAGTCTGAAAAACCTTACTGTATTATTGCCTGAAAACACACCCTTGACTCAATTGTAATGCTTCCCCTTCATCACTTTGAACAGGCTCTGCACTGCTTGTATATCCAGCTCTGAGTTATGAGCAGTCCCCGGCTTCAGATAATGTAATCCCCTGCAGCACCCAGGCCTGGAGATTAATCTGTCAATTCCCACTATTTTAACCTGCGCTTGAATATGCAAGAGATGGTGTGAATGGGAACCAAGCAGGGTAGAGCATCTCTGCACTGATGCATGGACGCTCCCTGACCGCTTGGCTCCCCCCCCCCCCCGGGCGTGTGAGACTTCAGGCTGGAGTGCTCGCCAAAATGGATGCTGCGGTTTGTGCTGCTCGCCCGGGCTGATAAAGAGCATTTGGTGTCCCCGCTGGACGAGACATAACAGCGGGAGCAGCACTCTGTCACACTTTACACACAGGTGAACAGGTGTTGCTGTGTCACTCTGTGCGCTCTCTGGGCTGCTGTCACAAACACCATCACAGTCTGTGCAGCTTGTGTGGTAATATAATGGCTTTCTGGTTTTCAAACGTCGGCGTCTTTACATATAAAATTACATAAAAATTAAAATTAAAATTACAGACATGCATTGCTTGTGTGATATTTGACCTGTGTCACTCTTGCATTGCAAGAGCAGGGAGAGAGGGAGATGGGTGCGTAAATTGCAGCTGAAGTGGTAAAAATCTGTTCATCCACTGTGCAGAGAGCAACGTCGAGAAAACTGTCTTGCTTGCACACTTGAGGGCGTAGGTGACATCAGCAGGCTATAAGCTGTAGGTGGATGATTTCAATGTATTGACCCAAGGAAACACACACTGAACATTTAACCTAAGAAAAACTATTTCTGTGAACGTGAAACTCTTTGAAAGTTTTTCTTTCTGTCTCATATTAAGAGGATATTGAGCTCGGGAAAATAAGACCCTGAAAAGATAGATAGGCTATTTGTTATGTTTCTTTTCTTATGTTTCTTCTTTTTATACCGCTGCCTCTACACCCACGTGTCAAATCTTCTGTCTAGAATAGACAGATCTATAGATGTATAGAAACAGAAAATGAGCAATTGATTTTTAACAAGCAGCCAGCCAACAGTTAGGCATTTACTAACCATCAACAGCTAGCTTAACGTCAGCCACGGCGACTGCGCCCTCCAGAAGTTCAGTCCTAAATAATAATCAACAATAATAACTTGTATAGCACTTTTCATACAAGAAATGCAGCAATCCAGTCGCTCCAGTGGACACAGAGATGAAAAACTGGCAAAAAGCCATCCCCAAAATGACAAAGTAATGGAGCATGACTGGGATTGGTCACTGTGATGCGCCTTGACTGCTGATTGAAAGACTAATCACACTGTTGTAATGGGTTTGTAATGCATCACTGCTCTGCTGCTATTTCGTCTGACAGTGATCACATGTTAAAGACACACGTTGTGACTCTCATTTGAGTCATACAGTCATACTACATGCATGTAGGCAAGTACAGAAGTTGAAAAGTGGGATTCAAGCAGTTTTTGTGGTTTGTCTGAGTCTTTTGTCTGCGCTGCAAGCGGAGGGAAATGCACGTCAGCTCATCATTATAGACTGATCTGACATGAAAAGAATCTCCATGACAACTTAACATTGGCTCATTCACAGTATTTTGTGGTTTATGGAACTGATTTTGTTTTATCCATGCATAAAAAATGATAGCTGACAAATGTATTGCAGATCTCCCATGAAAGCCGCAGCGAGATGCACATTTAATACTGTAGCTCTCTGTTTATTTAAGCTTATAGATGAGAGCAGGCTTTCCTCACTTTCCTGTCAACAGAACCACCAGGTCTGCTTTTAGTGCTGTGAAAAAAGATTTTCTTGACTTCCCAAAAGAGTGAAGGACAGCAAAGGCAGAGACCTGTGGCTTGAAGCCAATCAATACCTGTACATCTGAGGCAAACACTTCATCCCAGGTCAGTTAACGATGTTACTGAGTAAATGACTTGTGCGCTGATTGTGCCTGTAGATCGAAGACAATCATAAAAGAGTCTTAGTGATGGTGCAAGTAAAGGTTTTAATATAAAAAAAAATATGGCCGACCATAAAACGCCTGCTTTTAGAATTGACTTCGGTTTAACAGTCAGAGCAGAGGGAAAACTAGGTGTTATAGAAGGTATTTTTACATTAATAATTCATTTAAAATTGAGCCGACCTTCCTTCAAATACAGAACCTTGAAAACAGCATAAAGTAACATCGGACGTGGGGCTAAAAACAAGCTGCTTTATACTTCTCTCATAATAAGCAAAAACGGCCTTTGAGACAGCGGCTTTGCTTCACGTTGCAGTCACATCACATTCAACAGACGACCAAAAAGCAATTAAACTGGCCTCAGATTTTGCATTTAAAGTCAAAGTAGAGGAGCAACCCTCACCCACAAAGGGGGCACGGCCATAAACCCTGACGTGCTGCTCTCACCTGTGCTGACTCTCTGCGAAAGTGACAGCATTCAGACCAGACGTGTGCCGTGTGGTAACGGGTCCGTTTTTGTCAGATTACTGAAAATTGACATCTTCAAGCACAAGATGTAAAATAGCCACAGAGAGTACGAGAGTGTGCTTCTTCTGCGCCGGTTTGTATTGTTCCTGGTTCCTGTGACACGCGCTGACACAGCTAAAGCCGCATCATGCCGGGCGCCCTCGGAAAGGTGAGCCTCGGCTCGCATCAAAGAATCAGGGAGTTTAAGGCTGGATAAAACGATAAGCGGCAGAGAGCTTTGTAGATAAGCAGGGAGGGGGGAAAAAGCGTTTAAAGCTTTAGTGCAGCTTTATTTTTCCAGCTGTGTGTATGTGTGAAAGAGAGCTCTCTTTTTAAGGGAGTTCACTGGGGAGTCTGCGAAAGAGTCTCTCTAACTTATTTCCTTAATATAAACTGTTTTGGGATCTTTTGGACGCAGATGCCAGTTTTTAGCTGTCTCTGCACTTCACCAATTGGTATATCCAGCTCACAAAACTGAGCAAATATGAGTTGAAGCAGAAGCCTCGGGGAGATGAATCGACCATATTTCTTTTTTTGTGGCAGCCTTATTTTGAAATTGCTCACAGCTGACTGGAAGAAAGCTGCTGCAGCTGGTTTCTGATGTGGCTTTTGTTGAGCAGCAGGCAGGTATAACTTCACCGTCTGAATTGGGAAGAAGCCTAAAACAGCCCCCCCAGACACCTGCCAGAGGGTTTTATGCGCCAGCGTCATAAAACAAGTCTGAGGGCCCACATCCTTTGAGTGCCACTCCAGCTTTTCAAAGCCACATCTGGAAATATGTTGACAATATTGAGCATCTTCCACTTATCTTTGTATCTCTGTCGATTTCTTCCTGCAGAAGCACTGGCTGTCCATCAAAAGCCCCCGTTTCGCACTCTCTGAGCACACTCTCACACCTCACATGTCTGCATGCAGTCCCGCTACTCCGTGTGTGGACGCTTTTTTTTTATTGCATGCACCTCTACAGGAAAGCCTCTTACCTAATGGCCTCCCTCGTCTTTGCATTGAGCCACTGTCTGGCTTCTGCATTTTATGTCAGGTTTATGCTTGTAACCCCCCGCTGACAACTAATGGATGAGCTGTTGTGTCTCTCTGCCCCAGCTGATGGCCTGTCTTGAAAGGAGCTGCACGGTGGACTAAGCCATCAGGTTGGTGAAATAAAGATAATGGCCATTATCTCCTCACCACTTGGCGTAATTGCCAGATGTCCAGTGACCCCCCGACAGGTGTACTCTGCTTCCCCTCCCTCGTTGCTCCCGGCTCAGGAGACGCACTGCATCCGTGAGGGGCATCAGTTGGCAAGTTTTTGTAGCTGTTTGTGCAACAGATCATTTGAAGAGCTCAAAGTAGGGAATGCATAAGAACAATGTGGCTCCTCTTCATAGGTGGACTCGTCTTTTTGATGCCTCACCACAGGAACAAAGCAGGCAATGTAATCTCTCGTTCCTGGGAGGAACAAATGTTTGCGTGCGGAGGATGCGCCTCCTCAAAAGGAAAACTAATCATTCAAATAGGAGGAGCTTAATGTAAGTGTTTCAAAGCTAATACTCCTTTTGTTCTTTAAAGGGATGCAATTGAAACGCTATCAAATGCTGTTGCTAGGAGACACCAGTCGTGGTCCCACAGATAGGGGAGCAGGCGAAGTGAGCGGCGAGCGCTGGCACCGACTTCAGACCAGTATCAGGAGCGGTGGAGAGATTTGACGCACGGAGAGGAAGCAGGTGGAACGAGGCTGCGGGAAATAATGAAACTAACGAGGAGGACGGGCTGATTCACAAACCCCAGCGGCGGTTTAAAGTGTCTTTGTGCTGCACATGAATAGCACTCTACCTCTGGAATTTGAACTTCAGCAACCCAGACAAGCATCTCCTCCCTTGATGCAGCACCTCCCAATAAATCCTTCACACACGGCAATCAAATAAGCATGAATTATTCAGTGTTGCCAAACAACTCACACATAATCATTTAATGAGTTTTCTCCCATATCTTCGTGCTCCGATGTACTCGTGAAAATAACTTCCCGTCCATGAGAGAACTTGGCCGGTTCGCCTTTGAGCGTGAACGCATCACTCGTCGAGACGCTTTTTGATTGTTCAGTTGTTAGATTGATGGATTTTTTTCTGGGTTTTTAATGAAAAACAAACAGAGATTAATGGAATTATGAGATTAGCAGGATCTCCAAACTGTAAACATTCGGGACAATTAGTTTGTTAAAAAGCAGCGACGGCGTCTGCCGACCAGCAAGTGCTCGGTTTTCTGAGCCAGCGCTCATCTCATTTGTCACACAGCGACCGGTTCGGATTCTGCGAGGAAACAGAAAATGCACACTTATCTTTGGTGCTCCACATATCATAAGCAAACAAAAACATGACAGGATTTTCTGCAGGAGTGATTTAGCTGTTGGTCTAATACAAAACTGAAAGACAAATAAGACAAAGAGCAGACGGCAAACAAGGAGAACTGCACAGGTTTCAGTAAATATTCTCCACTTACAGGATGAATTTACTGCATCCATAAAGAGATCCAGAACATATTTCAGCCAATAAAAATGTAATACATATAATGAATATAATAAAGTTCAGAGAGGAGGTTTCTCTGTCTGCTCTTATGGAAAAAGCCATTGACCTTGCTGTAATGGATTGGTTCAAAGCTTTACCTGCCCGTCTGATCTCTGCAGGAATGACAGAATAGATGCTGTTAGGATCATGGAAACAGCAATACAACACCAGCAGTTCATGAACGAGCTTGAAACTCAGCCACCCAGCCTATTGAGCGGCCTTATTTACACCATGAGATGCATGTTATGTCAATGTGATTCTTCATTTTCATCTGTAGTCGTGGTTGTTTGACATGCTGTGATATGGCTTGTAATATCTTCTAGGGACAAAAGATGAAAATTACCTTTCTCTGATTGATTAATCGTATTTCTTGGAGTGGATAAATGAGCATTATCCCGCTCAAGTAAACAAATAAGGTAAAATTACAGCTCAAAATCTCAAAATAATTGTACCATACACCTTTTCTGAGGGCCCGTAAAGTCACTTTTTACTTATATAAAGAAAGAGCCACGTGTAGAGATAGATATATGGAAATATAGATGTCGTCTTTTATAATTTTATCTCGTCCTTCTCCAGAGAAAGAGAAAGACCACCTCGAGGCATGAGCTCCAAAAAGTGAGCACAATATATAGATGCTGACAATCATCCTGATGCAAAGCACCTGCGCCATCGGACCATGTGGCCATACCAAAGGTGAAAATGTAGTCCCAAGTTTTGGATACGGACAGCTTAATGGATTAATGAGTATATAAAGACCCAGTGACAACATAAGAAATACACCAGCTTTGTAGAGCATCAGGTCAAACACAACATAATGGCTACTGTCCTGGGAGTACAGACCCAAAATTGCTCTCACTGGTCATCTCTTATGGCCTCCTCGAGAGAGCTGGATGCGTTCTATGCCGTTAAACCTGAGAGTAGATGTGGGATTTAAATAGAAAATAAAGTTCTGGGCTTGAATGTCATCGGTCTGATATGCTTTAGCATCCTCAAGTATATTTGTGTTTATTGATATCACTTTGGAAACTTCTGAATTCTGACACCAACACCAATGCAGTAAAAAAAAAAAAAAAAAAAAAAAGGTAGAGCAGCTCAAACATTACATGAGCATCTTGAATTAACGGTTACCAGGCATGGCGAAAAAAAAAAAGTTTTGACAACAGCAGCAGGTATTTCTGCAGCTGGAGAATATGGCTGCTAATTAAGTGGAAGAGTCAGGGATGCCACTGTTCCTTCACTCTCAACAACCTGCCAAACACTGTTCTGTCTCACCGCTTCCCTCTCCTCCACCTGGAGAAAAAGCAACTCCGACACACACAAAGAAGAGGAGAGGGAGGAAATCAGATGTTGTGCAACACCTGTTTCACAGAGCAGGTTTTGGATCAGAATGCATGGCATACGCAAGTGCATTTTGCCATAAAGCGCAATCAAATGTAGCTGAAACTGCACATGCTATCACTGCGGTGAACTGTGAGAAAGGCTTGGATGAATAATTTTAGTCAAGTTTTCCTTTATATGTATTTAATATGCATTGGATGTTGAAAGCTAGCTTGAAAAACATAAATACAACAGAATATGTGATAATTTGTTAACACTTTTTGACATGTAGTGAACTGAAAACAGTACAGAGACAATATATTTAATATTTTACCTCATCCGCTTCATTGATTGTTGTAAAAATTACCTTATTCTGAATTTGATGCAGCAGTTAAGAGAGCAGAGTGGACACTTGGGTATGCATGCAACTGTACGAAGTAGCAGTACGGCAGTCGTCAGCGCTGCAGTACAGGACATATGGAGGCTGATGTGAGTTGTCGGGGAGAGAGCTTGATGGAGCTCGTGGAAATGAGGAGGCAGAGAGCCCTGACTGTGCAGACAACAAAATGAGCTCATTATTTATTAATGGGCTAATATGATAACTAACGTAGCATTATATTGTAGTAATTAAAAGTACAGTCAAGGCCATTAAACTGTGCTTAATTAAACGTATTACAAACGCGGATGGTAGCGGTGCATGATAAGTAAGCACACGTTGACTGCATAATGGAGGAGAAGACAGTGAGAAGACGATATGGACGGACACTGAGGACGTGAGCTGGTCCTGTTGCTTGTGAGATTCTAAAATAGCTCTGCAGCTCCAGCCTCTCTACTCTGTGGACCCGCCATCTAACTGCTCAGCTCCCAGGCTAGACGTTCCCTGGAGCTGACAGCAGCGCACTGGCCGGACTACGGGAGGTAACTCCATCACCAAGCTTGTCTGTAGATGTAGATGTTTTGTTGGCCAGCTGCTGTACTGAGTCTCAAATTCAGTAACTTTGTTTGCTTCATGGGAACACAGAGAGGAGTTTTTTGTTGACTAGCACTTAATTATTGTCATGGATTTTCTATTTTTTTAAGAGTCTGTACTCATTCATAAAAATAACTGATTTGTAAGACAGTGGAAATAGAAAGCTGGACCATGACTGTGTGGTTTACCAAGCATTCTGAAACTCCACATCAAAACAATAAAATAGACCTCACTATTCGGGTTTACACAAGTTATTTTCATTCAGAAAGCTTTTCAAGGTCAGTGTGGACAAAGACCTTGAGTGAGCATCAGCCCGTGTGCAGCAGACTGAGATTTATGTAACGCTACACGCTCATATAAAACGGACACGTGCTTGAACAAAGGTCGCAAAACACACTACACCCCTCTAACATGCATTCATCATTGTAATAGTGGCGACTACAGTTAGGTAAACTCGTCGTGACCTCTAGCCAAGGGAAAGCAAAACAGAATTACACTTGTAGAAAACCTCAATATGAAGTGCTGCAACAAATGGCTTTGCAGTTCTTAGAGTGTAGCACTAGAGAAATGGCCTTTATGTCCATGTAATCAAATGTTCCTTTATTCCCTTTGGCAACGTGACTGTGCTTTCTCTTTTGTGTAAAGTTATATATTATGACCTCAGGGTTTAGTATCTAAAATTGAAAGCGTTAATTCTCTGGGGAGTAAACTTTGGACATGTCATTTGAACTTTTGTGTTACTTTTTGATGGAACTCCAGCAAGGAGTATTTTTTAGAAACCTTGTCGTGGACCACAAAGTTGGTCATGATAAGGAATTATGAATTGGGAACCGTCGCCTGTGGACCATGAAGAATGCATTGTGGCCACTGGTTATCATGCTTCGGCCAAATGGAAAGAAGGGCGAACTAACCGACTTACTCACCACCCATGGGCACTACTGCCAGCAGAAAACGTACAGACGTAAACCCACAGAAACACAGTGAATGAGGGCTGGGACCAGGAGGTTTTGCACTTGCCACCTTTGATACTTAGCTTATTATCAATTTATGTGGGCCTTGCTGAAAGGTTGAAAAGACAGCAGGGACAAACTGAGGGTGCACTTATTCTCTACTTCTTCCTCGCTTCACAAAGTTGGGACCCAAAGGTTCCAACAACAAGCTTCATCAGCCTGACAATCAGGTATCCCACCAAGTAACTTATTTCATTAACCAGTCGTTGCTTATGTAGAATGAAATGTAATTTAATATCATAGTGTGTGGCTTATTTAGCATTTAATTAACATAGATGCTCTAGGAACACTGTACCACCTGCCTGTGTGATGTCTTTTCAGATGGGCCCTGCTGATTTTTGACTCAGATACTGTTGTCCAATGAAATCCTAAACTTTTTTGATGAGTCCCCCCGCAACTCCCCCCGAACATCTTCTTAATTTTGTTGGGATCTCTTATGTTATTGGTGTCAAGTAAAGTAATAAAAATAGATAAGAAATCGTGATGGTTTTGGCAAAGTCGTTTATGAAGCCCTCCGTAACAACTGGAGTGATAAAAAAGAAAGCCCCCTCTTAATATCCGGTCACCGAGAGCTTTAATTTTTAATTTTGCTCACAGATTTTTTGCGAATTAACTAATTAATTCTCATTTTATGTCACATTGTATGCATTATTTAATTTCTGATTTAATATCACACGCATTTAGATAAAATGGTATAACCCTTAGAAATAACAAGTATAGGCTGGCTCTACTCTTCTTTCTCAAGCCACTGCCTTTGAGAAACTCGACAGATCTTATTTTCTTTTTACAGATCAAGCCTTTTCAGACCTGCATATCCGTACCATCAGCTGGATGCATCATATATATACTGTAATTCTCTTTCAGATAAACAGTACTGGGGGAATTCAGAGGGAACATTCTCGGTAAAGCAAGTCGCGTTCTCGTTCCTTACATCTGAAGGACGATGTTGAAGCAACAGTACAGCAGGCGATAACAGGAAGGACGGGAGGCACTTTATCAGTATTTACAAAGCAGAGTACATATTGTGTTTGGAGATGAACATACAGATGCATTTCTAATTGGTCCACTCAAGACACCAGGGGAGTCTGCAAGTAGTGGAGAGCTGTTCAGTGGGAGCGACACTGAAATGATGGATGCCAAGGCTGGCAGTGAAGATAAAACGCACACAAAAGATGAAGGTGAGAAAGAGAGGGGGAGAGTCAAGAGAGGGAAAACGATGATAGACACTGTTTTGGGGCAAGAGACTAAGATAAAGCAATGAGTGTATATCAGTGGAAGCAGGTTTAACAGTGAGAAATAACCAGATTCCCTCGGCTGCAGGAGAGAGAGCATCAGCACTTAACATTCCCGCAGTACAATTTATGTTTG
Source organism: Chaetodon trifasciatus (assembly GCA_037975065.1). NCBI lineage: Eukaryota > Metazoa > Chordata > Actinopteri > Chaetodontiformes > Chaetodontidae > Chaetodon > Chaetodon trifasciatus. Next base: position 1,277,516 of record JBBMOE010000070.1, read on the forward strand.
CTCAAATATTAATAACTTTTCTCACAGGAATATTTGCATTGCAATCATCATTCAGAAAGAACCTGACAACTGCTACAAACAGACAAAGAAATGCTGCTACTCGAGTGCAAAACACAGGTCAACCAGAAACATAATCATCCTTGAATAAAACGTTAACGTTCCACTTTAATAAATCACAAACAAGATGCATCATCTCTCCAAGGTACGTCAAAATCAGAGCATGATGTAGCAGCAAGGGGCCTTTAAGATTAAAATTAGCATCTCAATCAGGCCAATCAGCACTTTTTCAAGCACCACAACACCACCAGATGTAGAAGCAGAGACGTATGCTCTTGATTTAGTTAAAAGTACTGTACTGTATATGCTTTCCAGCCAGGGAGTAAAAAAGTTTGAACAGTGTGTTGTACCTCGTTTTGTACTGCAAGAAGTGGATGATTATAAAGGTTTTAAGTAGGTGTTACATTGTTCAGTCTGTAATTTTTTGGGGACAAGATTTTGCTAATTAAGGTGGGTGCAGCAGAAAATCAGCAGAAAGGGGCAGGGGGCATCTGCAGGAGCCTACTTCCAAGTTTCAACAATCTGAACCGAATAATTAGCCTCCCCCCTTTTTTGGATTTAATCATGTGTTTCAAGAGGTGCAGACTTTCGGTTAAAGAAAGACAAAACACTACATACACACTACACCAGGTCTATGCAATTACCAGGGAGGGAGTTGAGGCATTTTTAAAGACTGTGGCATAACAGCGATATTGCTGGCGCATGACATGTTTCCCTGTGTGAGATGGGCCCATAAAAATCCTGGATGCAGTCTGTATCAAATAGTACGATTTCAATTCTAAGGTATGTCAGATTGTGGAATGAATTCCAGGTAAATTGTATAGAGGTCTGATGTAAAGAGAAAAATATATGCATCTAAAAGCAGAGACGTGATGCCTCCACTGCCACTTTCAAAAAATGGTGATTCCCAGAGATATTTACCAGCTCGTCACCACCAGACGAACGACTGTGTTGACCAGGTGCAAGCAGATTATTACGACCCATATTTATGTTTATTGTCCGGCTACGAGTAGTGTTTGTAGTAGTCATGACGGGGGCAAAGGTGGCACTCGTGTAGCGCGCAACAGTAATGTTTTTAAACCAAACCATGATCTTTTCCTCAACCCAACCAAGTCCTTCTGGTGCCTAAACCTAAGGAAACTGTGACCATTTCACAACACTAAACATGTGGTAACAAAGGTCCTGGAGGCCTATCGCTGGTGCCAGTGGTCATACATGTTGTGGCAAATAACCAGTTCAGCCATTTAGGAATGAAGATTTGTTGTTTATACAGTACATGGCAAGGTTTCCAATTGTTTGTTATGTAGATGTGAGTCATAGCAGCAGTCTCGCTGTCAGAATTTGGTCCAAAATTTCAGACACTTTCAGATCAATAAGTCCCCAAAGCTCTAAATTGATTAACCTTGCACGTGTCTCCGAGTCTGATCTAGCACATTCCTCTCATGGTTGTCAGCCTTTACCCACACTGTATTAAAGACAGATCTACCTCATACAGTGTAGACAAACAAGACTCCAAGCAAAGGTCTGATGGCATCAATCACCAGGACCTGAAAAAAAACCTGAACCTCCTCCCTGGAATTTTCACCTGACCAAGGTCATCATCAGGACTACAGCCGCTCGAGGGCTTTGCCACTTCAATATAAACATGTAATTTTGGGGCAACTGCTGAAGCGACTGATGCTTTCGGTCTTCTTGGGAGGACAGACTCCATGGTGATATTCATCCAGGACGAGTCCAGAGATGAATGCACCGCTGCCAGCTTGATGTGAAGGAAATGAACATCTGTTTGCCACAAATAGCCACAGGACTCACCGATGAAACACTTCAAGATAAAGAATAGGCCATTTCTCAGAACATAAAAAGAAAAAGTGTAAACAGTATTGGAGTCCCCGAAATGCCGGAATATATTTCCACAAAAATATTGGAATGTGTGCAGAGAAACAGCGAGAGAGGGTGACATAACCTTGTGTCCAGTAATAACACAGAAACAAGAAAACGACCATGCTTTCAGACTAAAACCTCACAGCCTTTTTTTTTTTTTTTTTTGCTCAATATGGGAGCAGACAGAAAACCATGGATGTATGCTGAGAGAATTGGATTGCATCCTCAAAAGCCCTTTGAACCTCTCCGCTTGCGCATACACACAGTTTTAAAAGAAAACAAAACAGAGCCCGGGGCATTGCAGAGAAATACTTCTGAATTGGCAGGGAGTGGAGATGAGACTGGCAAGAAGGGGAAAATACACAGCTATTCAGTTTGTCATTGCTCTTCACTGTTCCACTCAGAAACCATTGATCTCAGGGACACATGGCGCTCTTGCCGAAGCACCAGCGACTGGAATCTCGCTCCTTGGGGAGCTGAATAAGATATGTGGTTGCCGCTTTCGCGGTCCGGTGTTGTTCAGATCAACCATATTGCTGCACGGCACAACAAGCGATGGCAAATGTATAAGAGGAGTTTTAACGAGTGCTGTAGGTCCAGTCAAGTCTGCACAATCCAATCTTTGCTGGAATAGATGTGAAGAAATCAAGAGTTGACTCCAACAGGGCCAGAACAGTGTCAGTTTTAAGGTCTGTTCGCCTAATAAATGGCCCTCAGCGCCTGTTCCCTTTGGGCTGCTGTTGTTTTCACAGCTGATACAGTCCTGAAGAACATTCAAAGCTCCAACGAGTGCAGCTTGACAGGATACTTGCCAGGCTCGTCTCCACTTCCTGCCAAGAGTTGCTCAACTTTTCTTACCGTCTTATCACTTTCATTATGCAATTTTCTTTCTGTCTTTTACTATTTTTGATTATAAAGTACTTTGGTCAACTGTTTTTAAGTGTACTTTCTTAATACATTTGGATTGGACTGGACACCTTCCAGTATAGTCATATAGTCAAAGACATTTGAAAAATATTTCTAATGAGGAACCGATGGGCTACAGTTTGGAACAAGGGAATCAGAAATCTGTGCTGCAACATTGGTAGGACACATGCAGTGCAATGTGCTTGGGGGTGGACTACGCCCTCTCACCTCCATCCAATGGGCCAGCATGTCGTTGTTCCCGTCACCTCTCTGCCCTCTTGGTATTTAGTCACAGCGGGGCCTTTAATTCATTGCCTATTACCTTTGAATGAGGCGAATGAAAACGCATGCATTAAATCAATGATGTGAGCCCCTGACAATTACACCAGAACTGTTCCCCCTTTCTTTGCCGTAGCCATAATTTCCCAAAGCGCCTGGTGCGCCTTGTGCTTTGTTTGTCATTATTTCTGACATTTCTCTTCCATCGCATTCATTTGTCAAAGGCAAGTGGCGACATCTTTCAGAGCTCTGCTTCAATCCCATTGTTTTTGTCATCTTTATCTGCGCTAGACAGCTTCCTTAATGAACCCATTGTCATATATTTGTGCTGCGTAAACAAATCGTCCCGTTTACAACCATAATTTTACAACAAATGAGGCTCTCAGCTAAACTTCAAGCTGGAAGACACTCCCCTTGGCTGCTTCTGCCACCGCTCTGCCTTATATACTCAACAACATCTGTCATGTCTTTGCTGTTACAGCAGTTTTTTTTGCAGCACATAGGCCCTCAAATGTTGCTGCACCGCCCCCATGTAAGTGTGGATCCAGGAGACGGGCAAAATCTTCATCAAGGACCTCCCTATTATGCCTGTTAAATACCTTTTCACGTTCCTGTCACTTCAAATCTTGGGCGTCTTTTCTGACTCAACTCTTTCTCATGAATAATACAAACATCAGTTGTAAGTCATGAATATATCCTTTAAGGTTGTAGTCGCTCAGGTTCACACAAACAAGCTAGCAAATTTAATTATGCCTTATTATGAGCTAGCTTTATTAGCTTTCATGAATATTTTATTGCCGTTTTCTATTAATGAACACCGGAGACATCTAAGTAATTTGAAACAGCTGGTTGAAAGAAAAGCTAAGGTGTTTAACACTCATGAGGGTCCCCAGCATCCTGTGTGACTGTGTCTGTTATAATAAATCAATTAAATTAACGTTGAGCGAGGCTGCTGGCTGTCAGCTGAAACTCACACGTTTCCCGTGGAGAACAGCCCTGACAACAGGAACACAACTTGTTTGCGTGCACTGAAACTCGTCTTTGATGAAGCCAAAGAGAGGATGTGGATGCCCAGACAAACTGACGTCCATTATATCAAGTTTAAAGACTTTCAGCAACACAGCCACTAAACCTGGTAACGTGGTTAAGAAAACAAATCAAATGGAACGCTTCAAAGGGGAAGTTTGAAGCAATTTTTCGTGAGAGTGAACTTGGAACCAGACTTGACAAACTTCAAGCCAATCTTCACACAGCTGACACTTTAAACATCTTTTTAAGGGAAATCCAAACCGGGTTCAAAGCATTAAAGCATTCAAACTGTTCTTGTGAACACTGTAAATGACAACACTGTACACTGTACTGGAAACAAACTCTATTATTGTGCAGCTAGACTTGTGCAGCCATAGATCAGGGTTGCACCATCTGCTATTCCTTCTCAACTCCTATGATATTATGTATGTATGTAGTGCTCAATTCTGCAGCCACATAGCAAATAGTCTTGTAAATATCCAATTAGTACAGCAACAACAAAGTCCTCTCAGCGCTCGGTCTTCTTGAATCATCTCACCGCTATCCGAGTGGCCCATGTTTATAGACAGTGAGGTTCAATAAATATGCAAAAAGCATAATGAACACATTTCTTTAGACAAATATAATCTTAAAAAATGCAATATTTGAAATGGCCCTCTGCACAAACACATTAAAAACGAGGCAAGATAGCGCTCCCTCCTCGTTCAAACCCTTAGGATGCTTAGTTTTTAAGTGATGTATCCAATAAGCTTTGCACAAGCCTTTTTATTCCCGTCTCCTCTCTTCCTCAGTGGTGTAGCTCAGTAACCATAAAACACAGTGTACACACTTCATGGCCATTAGCCATTATAATGTCGAGCTACAGTATGGGAGACTTCTCATCTCCTAATGTCGCTTTTATGTTGAACATTTTTCAGTTCTCTGCAAAACAAAACCGCAGAAACATCTGCAGCAGATGCAGATATTTCTATGTGTGATTCTACCTTCCATTTGGACTTTTTACTTATTTTATATGTGGGTGTAAGAAGTGATTACTCTTAATCATTGCACTGCAGTCCCACTGCATTGCCCATTCCCCTCAGAGACTAATCATGCATGATTAGCTGATGGGTTTTGAGACTGGCGTCACAATGAATACATTTCTAAATTTAACTCCAAAAGCGCAGTTTGAAATGTCACTGTACACTGTGCTCGCATCATTATCGCTTGGATTAAACACGACGCAACAAGGACATTCAAGTCTCTCAGTTTTAACACTCATTGTAAGGAATATTTTGTCTGTTTGTTTAATCTTTCCATATGTTGCATATAAGAGAGCTGGGAATTCCCTGAAGGTGCTGTAAAGCTGAATGCTTTGGCCATTTACTGTGTGCGGGACACAGGCTGTGGCAGACTGGATTTTATAGGATATAGTCACATTTTATGGTTCGTATCTGTTTGCAATATAATGAAATGAAGGTCAATATGATTTAAAAGCTCAAACAATCATTGTATTACTGCACAGGGTCATTCAACCCCAATGGAAGAGCTGCTAATTTTGTCCCTTGGTGCTGATTAGATGCTGTTTGCTTGGACTATTTTAGGTGGAGACATTCCCCCGTTTAACCTTGACACACTCCTTGTGGTCCACACCTGCACTGTGCTCCAGTACTGATCCCACTGAGGCAGCATCTGTATAATCAGCCTGCACTCCCTATTCAGCAGCTCTTGGTGCTGGTGGTGGGTAGGTAATAAGTGACCCCAGGGCATGGCTTCACAGATCAATGTAAGCCGCCTCTGATTCTCGTGTCTTCGTAATTTGCCGACCAGGTGAGCGAGAGAAGTGATCCAAAAGATTATCACGTTTTTACACGATTCGATATCGATTGTCTGCACGGGGCAGTCTGGTATGGACATGTGTGCATGAGGGTCCTTATATTCCCCAGTTGTGCACTTCAGAGGAACATCAGTCTTTTAACTGGAGCTCCACAGTATGTATTGACATTCAGAGACTATAAAAAGGAACATCTACTTCATTATAGATTGGCCTTTTAATTCAGCTCAATTTATTGAAACAGTAAATATATGAACACAGTTTTACTCTCTCTGCCTCTCTCACACCTTCACACACAAGTTCACATCTGCAACATATGAATGGCTCATTGTAGAGAAATGCACAGCTTGTCAGAGGTTTAGCACTTCGATTGATAAAAGACATCCAGACTTAAGGCACAGCAGACATCGCTGCATCGTTCGTGGTCATTTTCTGTCTTTTTGTACCTCTTTATATTCATGTTGCTTTTACTTGTGAAAACTTTATGTTTCTTTGTGGTCATTTTGCATCTCTTTTTGGTCGTTTTGCATCCCTTTTTGGTCATTTTGCATCTCTTTTTGGTCATTTTGCATCTCTTTTTGGTCGTTTTGCATCCCTTTTTGGTCATTTTGCATCTCTTTTTGGTCATTTTGCATCTCTTTTTGGTCATTTTGCATCTCACAGGCCCCTGTGACCAGTAGGTCTGTTCAATAACCCATCCCTGACTAGTAGCGATCATGAGACAGTATTTTACAAGTGGATCAGAATGTTTTCTGCCTTCTTCTGCATGTTTTTTGTGATGAAAACATGTTGCAGTCTCTGTGTGAAATCACATTGTATTAGCAGTGTTCAGACTAATTACCATTTTGAAAGAACTATGATTGATTACTCTCGTATATGTGATGTGTCAAAAACCTGAATGAGTTCATGCTTTTTTTGCTCGTTACCATTGTAACAAATGTTGTAGAGAAATTGAATTTTGATTAATAATGTGTATCTGCACTTTCAATACCTCAGCTGCCTTAAGCTTTGTGGCACATCTTTTCAGCTTTAAGAAGCAGCCAGTCAAGTGCAATCAATAAAACATGTTGTTCATACAGAACAACAAATGAATTTCATGTGTCTCCTTTAACTGGACACAATAAATCCATAATTTTTTGTGTCTATTGCTCTTCTGTTGTCCTTATTCTGTAATAATAAAAGATTTCTTCTCATGCACGGAACACAAATTACACACCATTAATCATCAACTCAATCCTCGCACCTTAATCGCTGCCTCTGCTGTTTGCCTGCGTCAGTGATAGCAGCTGTCGCAACATGACAATATGCATGACTGGATTCCCATCAGTCCTCCCTGTATATCCATGCTGCTGGAGAGGAACGACAATGCACACCCCCACAGGAGGTGGCGTGGCTCCACTAATCAGAGCAACACGTCCTCATACCTGCGACTGAACAGATCGATTGCCAGTGACTCCTAAAATGACATATATGAACGCTGGCCAGTACCAGCGGTACTGCACCTTCCGCCTCACGTGGTTAATGTTGTGAAACAGTTTGCCTTGGTTTAGGTCGAATCAGACCTTCCTTGTACAGAACCTCCATCGGCACGAGTTGCAGGTTTTAGCAACAAAACTGCTCTGTTTGGTTTGGGGAAAGATCAGGGTTTGAGTTACAAATTACGTAACTTAAATACGTCACATAAGTTGAAAAAAGTCAACCACGATCTTCTCAGTTTCACACGGGACATGAACAGCGGTCTGCTGGGTAAAAGTCTTGATCTATCCACATCATCTCCCCCATACTCAGACTTTCTTGCTCTTCCTACAACGGTACCTACCTTCTTTCTTTGCTCCTGTCAGAGTAACTGCAGCCACTGGAGGTCGCCACCTAACACTAAAGGTGAACATGGGTCATAACCTACTTGCAAAGCTAGCTTATGCAGCTGTTCCTCTGGTTTCCTCTGGCTAAATCAAGTAGGTGGTTCAATCCCCGGCCTCTCCAGCCTGCATGCTGAAGTGTCTTTGGGCAAAAAACCGAACCACAAGTTGCTCCCAATGGTGTGAATGGGCGAGCACGTAATGACCGTCGGTTGTTTTTGGATAGAAAGAGGTGCATCGCTCCTGATCAGCAGGTAGCACGTTGCACGGCAGCCTCAGTCGTCAGTGTATTGTGTGTGTACGAAAGGGTGAATGGCAATGTGTTGTAAAGCACTTTGAATCATTGCTAGACTAGAAAAGTGCTGTATAAATTGCAGCCCATTTGGCAAAAGTTACTTGCAATTACCCGCTGTGATGTACAGACTCCAGGAGAAAGCATAATGAAGCATGTAGTGTTAAAACCATTAAAATACATGCATGTAAAAATTCAGCGTCAAACACTGGGGAGAACAACTCATATGGTATTTAATTTAATAACAGATACTCATTTAGTCTTTTATGAAATTCATTTACTGTATATGTGCTGAGGCGGTGTTCTGCTGTCGACCTCGGAGAGAAACACTGGCAGGTGGAAATATAAATTATAAACATTGACTGGGATCAGATTTTTTTCCCTGAGCTCGGTGAGAATAAATGTGAGTTAAAACACTAAAATCGACTCTCGGTTTATTCCCCTCCGCAGAAGTTTTGCTGTTGGGGATTCAGTGATAGCTGCTTGATATGCACATGTGTGTTTCCTCTGATTTTTTTTTTTTTTTCTTTCATTGTCCTTCACGCTCAGTGGCTGCAGGACAATGAGGCCATCATGGCAAATGCTGAAATGCATTAATGTGATATTATCCACCCTTATGACAGACGGTGACCCGCAGGGAAACTCCGGCCTGATATGAAAATATTGCCCAGCACGGAATGTCTCCAAGTAATTGAATCATGTCTTGCATTGTGTACTCTGCCTTTGTACTGTGCTGTGTGAAAATTCGTTTAATGGTTTGGAACAATGTTAATGCATTTAGAGCATTGGGTACGAGATGGCTGGTGACCCGAAGGATGCTTCTGTTGGGGAAGGCGCGCGCTTCAGGAACTGTGATGGTCCCAGGCCAGTGAGAGTGGTTAAACAGCATTTACTAAATGCCAGTGTGTGCATGTGCATACGGTATGTGTGGATAAACTCAAACTACTATAACAGAATGGCAGCACAGGTGATGCATGTGTAATAGGGCTGGAGTTGATGGGGATTTTATATGCATGTTTTAATATTGTGTTGCANTTAGAGTAAGAAGTATTCTGTCTGACTCCCCCGGCCACCTGACAACACATGCAGAGAGTAGATTCACTGTACTTTCATTTATGTGTTCTGAGTTTATTTTCTGAAGGAGTAAGACAGCAAACTAGAAAAAAACTCAAGTATACAGGAGTTAACTCTTGATACACTGCAACAGCAATGAGAAATACTGCGTATTTCAAGTATTTCTGTGCAACAAACATCAACCTGATTCCAGCTGGACAACTCAATGCAGAAGCTCTTTCAGTATTTCAGTATTTTATCCTCAAAATGTCTTCAGAAACGCTGAATGTGTATGTTCTCTCTACGTCAGTAGTGCACAAACCACAGTTCAGAGCTGCTGAGCAAGGCATTGAACGCCTAACTGCTTGTCTGTCACTCTGACTCCAACTAATGCATGTATACACAGCAGACCTGCATCCTGTGTAGTTGTTTTTACTGTCTCTTTGTTCTTTTTTCTACACCTCATTTTTATTCTTGCAATTATTGCTGTCTGCAACTGCTTCATTTCCCCGGTGTGGGATCAGTAAAGTGGAATCTTATCTTATTACTGTAGACATGAACAGCTGTGCACGTCCTCTATGAGAGGTTTGCATTTTTCCAGGGTGAGATTTCCCTGGCTTGGATTAATAAAGTACTACTACAGCTAAAGAGCTACTACTAATACCTCATGGGGTAATGTTCAAACACAAATTGAACTTCAGACTATAACAATTTGTTCACCAGCCACTGTAAACACTTTCCCTCCACATCTATAACAGAATTTTTCATTTTCCTACAAGTGTACATACCATTCACTACAATAATGATATATTCTAGTGCAGTGTACTTGGGTGGTTGCCCTGTTCTGTTTTTGCATAAGAAGCAGTAATCTCTGGAACTGATGCATGAGAAGTCTGGAAAGTGAGGACCAAAGGAATTTTAATCAGGCAGAAAACATGCTGCTGTTTAGCTTTTATACAAGCCAGCCGAACTATTGATGTAAGAACTCTGAATCTTGCTCATAATTACTCCCTGAACTCTTATCGCCACAAACTACAAGAGAGGATAAGGGAGGAAAAGTACGAGGGGAGAAGAAGAACAGACTCAGCAGACCGTGTTCATCCCCTCGGTCGGCAGCACTACAGTCGACTGCGGCTCAGACGTGGGACGCTCAGAAATATTGAGGTCGCAGGCCATGCAACTTTTGATAAGCAGGGCTATGAAAATGTGTCGTGGTCGCTGATGAATTAACGGCGACGCCGCCACTTCCCTTCTTTACTGTGGCTGTTTCAACCTGCACAAGCTAGCATATAGCTTCCCCGTTAGCAAACATAGTTTTCACGAGCAACCTACGATGTTCCTCAGCGATCTACAACGTTGTGCCAAGCATATCTAGTTTAAGTTTTTTCAATTTTCCAACCCTCCCTTCATTATTTTTGTGCTGCCAGTCAGACCCAGGTCAGGTTGCAATCCCACAATGCTTAGGGAGGTGATTTGCTAGTGTCCCATACAAAGAAAATAAGGGTGAACTTCAGTAGATCTTTACCCTGACATGGTTTTCACACACTCACACTCAGTACTTTCTGATGAAAAAATAAAAATAATGAAACTATAATGAACCCTTAATGTTAAAAATTAATATATTTCACTAAGAAATTCAAGTGTGTAGCTCAGCTTTGCAGCATTGCGACCATTTTTTATTTGGTAGAATAACTCTGACAGATTTTCACTTTTTTTTGCTTTAACTTTTCAATTAAGAAATTAATAAAATCTGTAGTTGAACCATCACTTTACACTCTTTCATGCCAGCCATGGCCAAGGTCAAGCACTCGATTTTGGTCTGTCACCAGCGGCATCATCCTGTCAACACAGGATCCTTTTTTTAGATACTGAATGAAGACTGTGATGAAGCAAATCATATTCCAGTTGAAGTCAATTGGAATTCAGGCAGAATTAAGCGAGTGAAATCTGGGGCTCATCCTTGGCTGGGTTCAAGGGAGATTTAGGTTTAACACATCTTGATGCAAACCGTGTCTGGATTTGGACCACCAGCTTGAAAGCCCCTGAAGGAAAAATTGTGTTGTTTAATGTAAGAGCATCAACCTCAGCTGGTGAAGGCACAGTCTTCCAGAAAGTGCCTTTGATAGGTATGTTTAAGTACATTTTTAATTGGTGTGTAGGATTGTGCTCTTTAAAGCAAGGTACGTCTAAGTATAGAGACGCATGATTGCAGATGGGACCGCAGCACTGCCAAAGGCTCTGTGGAGAACCTAATAGTCTCTGTGGATCACAACAATTTTCCTTCCTAACTTGTTAAATGAGACCTGAGAGGTATGATGAGTGGGTGTGTGCAGAAGAAAGTGAGAGTTCCACACGTTGAAATTAGATAAGACTGAGTGTTGACTCCTTTTGTCAAGCAAGGCTTTGCATTAACTCCACAAAATGTCTGCTTCTCTTTGGTTTTCATTGGCTTGGCAGCAGAAATAACGAAATAAAAACACCAAAGATGGAAAGTGTGAAAAGTAGAAAAATGGTATCTGGACACTTGTTAGTGGAAATCAGTGCTTATTGAAAAAATATGGAGCAAGATGAGCGTTTTCACGCCTTAGCACCTTATCTCACAGAGGGATATAGCAATCCACTGGTTGGACCAAATGTGTTGAATTATCTTACAATACAATTTCTTTTAACAAAAATAGTGAAAATAGTGATGTTAATGATAATAATGCTTCTTTCAGGGCTTGGATGTAGAATGTGAGATGAAAAAAAAAAAAACAGTGGGATGACAGTAAAGCTGTGTAAAAGAGAGAAAGACAGTCATCAGGCATATTAGTTTTTGACCAAGGGAAGAGCTTTCCTTTTTAAGCCGATTGACTCGAGCAGCATGCAAAGGACATGCTAATAACGCTCAGGTGGAAACACTGCAGGCTCCCTGGACTGAATTCAAGTGTAATTTCACACATTGTGAGGAATAACATGCTGCTCAATGAGTCAGCTGGAGGGTGGAATACGTACGGTGCCGGGTCTGTGCATTGACATGCTGCTTTATAAAGCACAAAATAAATCAGCAAATGCCTTATAATTGTCTCAGACTGAGAATTTTCCCTTTAAAATATGCGTTTCCTTCGACAAAGGAGAGGCTATTTTTGAAAACGCCAGTAAAGCTGGCATTTTATCAGGCGTTGAGAGGCTGAGTGGCTCATTTGAAATTTGTTGATCTACAGTAAACAAACATGGGCGCACACACACACACATAGAGTGGCACAGCATGCAAACAGACCCAGCATGCAAACAGACACAACAATGACCCTGTTACCCTTTTTTGACATGGTTAGTTGAAAACTGTTTGGCAGCACTGGCATGCAAATAAAGCACAGACTAAAATACTTAAAACGGTATTAATAATCAACCAAATAATTCCTCTTATTTTCACCATGGGCCCTGTATTCCTAGTTTTGCCATCTTGGCCACAGATTATAATTGCATTACTTACTTCACTCACTCACAAACAGTAAGGAATCTGAAAAATGATTAGTCGACATCCTGATTCTCATCATTTCCTTAAACTGTATCTATTCTGATGCTAAAACAATAGCCGAAGTGCTCTGATGCCGCAGATGTTCAGCAAATACGAACCACCAACTGGGACCTCCTAAATGTCACAATTATCTGTTGAACTCCATTCAAACATAATTAGCTGTTCCTAAGAAAAGAAGGGGCACATTGTTTCTGCTGCAGCTCCTTCTTGGTGTAAATCGTGGTTAAACCTGCGCTAATCAATATTTTTATATTAGCGAGGAGATAAATGAGTATGTGTGATATGAAAGGGATCACACGTAGTGACAAACACACAAATTATCATTGACCTCTGCAGTTTTTCTCAGCTCTGCTAAGCGTGTTAGCATCTTTTAGCTCATTGCGTTGATTTTGCAACCAACTGTTTTCATTCAGTCTCACGGCTCTTGTTAACCTTGTTTCTATCCACAGCAGGCAGCTGGTTTTAGCACTGATAAACCCACTCTGCACGACCTGCAAAGCACCAAACGGCAAACAGAAGAGATTAGCGACAAGCTAGTGGAGCATTTAGCAGCTAAAGAGCCAAATAATTCCCTTGGGAGCTGTTGGGCACCTAACAGAAGAGTGAATATTGGGCTTAAATTCACCAGATGGCTACAGGCAGGAACCCAAATGATTGCTAATGTTGCTATGTGTCCAGTGGATGTGTAAACAAGCTAATGTTTGCTAACACGCTAGCCACAACAACTTTACAAAGTGATATGTCAGTGTTGTTTACAGTTTGGCCCAAAGTGGCCAAAAAGTACAAGTACCAGCAAAATAACACAAAGTCATGATGGTAGAAAGTAAGAAAACAAGGCCTAAATAATAACAAGAAAAAAAATAAACCTCTAAAGACGTCTTGGACAAACTAAGCTTTAAGCATGAACAATTTAATTAAAAGAAGTGCTTTACTAGCAGAGCGCAGAGGGTTTATTTCTCAGCTCAACCATGACTGCAAGTATTTTATTTTTTTGTAATTCAGTACAAAACAATAAACACTGGGAAAGAAGTTGAATTGAGAAATAATTAATGCTGATATGGGAATGCACCACGGCAAACAGCTGCAAACACTTCCCCCTTTTTAAATGAATTATATATGCTGATCAACATGGCAGAAAGCATGCGTTCAGGGGATAATATTGACTTGTTTGGCTCTTTCAGAAACGTCCACTCTTCTGTGGCGTGAACTTGATCGATCTGTGTTACCTGGTAAAGTGTCTCAAGCATCGACTGGCTTGACTTTTCTTTCTTTTTTTTTTTTTTTTTTCTGTGGGCAGTTTGCAGAGTAAGCACAAAGTCGGTGTGTCTCGTTATCGCTCTCACTGGTCCCAGAGCAAACAAAACTCCTGTATAAGTTTACAGCCATTTTAAACAGTGATATATGGGCTGCCTCCACTTCCCGCTAGAAGAGCCATCGCACAAGCTCATTAAGAGCCAGTGTTCCTGTTTTTATGACAACAAAACTTGTTACTGTTTCCCGCCTTGCATTGCTTGCATATGCTTCAATGTAAAGATGCTTGATTATAGGTGCGCTTGAGTGAAGGAGGGGAAGAAAAAAGAAGAAAAGCGGAAGAGGGCGCAACAAAGGAAGAGAAGGAGGAAGAACAAGGAAAAGAAGACGTTGATGACAGAAAGAGAAAAGGAAGCGAGGAAGCAGAAGTGGAGGAAACGTACCCAGAGACAACAGGCGCTACCAATTAACTTGCTACGAGAGTTACGACTTTCTCTTGAGCTCTCACATTGGCTTCAACCTTTTGACCGCTCATCTATAACTTAGAGACCATTAAGTGCCGCACAAAAGTAAGCCTCTCATTATAATTGCTTTAAATATTCATGGCTTCTTCACAATCAACACTAACTTTCTCAAAACGGTTGGTCGGATGTGCAGCTGCTCTCTATCGCACAACATCTATTAACTAGGTAGCTCTTAGCACCTGGCCTGCTCGCTAAAAAGTGGAGTGCAGCCATTAGTGAGCTTAAAACTATAATCCACCCAAATGCTGCCATTGTGGACTTGAAAGGGAGCTTCTTCATACAGAACAGCAGCTATAGTCAGCTTGAATCCTTTATAACGCACTCCAACAGAAGTTTTCTTTCTCACAAGACAAAGAACAAATAACTGATGGCCGAGTTCCATTTAGCTGCTTTGGCTTCATGGTCCAAGTTCTCTCTAAAGTAAGGATGCAAAGTCCACATTAAATGATAAGCTGAAACTCGTTAGTTTGATTTCAAAGCTCACAAATTCCCATAAAAACAGGTGTGTTTAAAGTCTTGCTCGCTTCGTCTTCGGGAATCTTAAAGCTGTCTTTAGTCTCAACGCACCTCGGAGGCCTCGATGACTGACAATCTTCACAGACAAAAGTTTTTCGACAGTTTTGGCCATAATGCCAACAAGGAAGACTCAGAATTAATTACTTTTTCCTTTCCAGCATCTGTCATCCACAACAGCTTGCCCGCATGACGTCTTTCTCTTTGAGCTGATTAACTCCCTTTAGGGCTCTGTGAAGGCGGCAGGTATGTTTTCCATCTGCAGTGTCTAATTTAAGTGGCGCGCAAAGTGTGATTACTCACACCAGATCCACCGTGGATGGCCGATCTTGGGCAATCAGCACCAGGTTGTCGACCACCAAACTTTTGCACACTTGTGTCGCGGTATTCTTACTACACACCTTCTCAGTTTATAGGATGACGAGTGATAATCATCAGAGGTGTTTGTGCATCTCACATGTCTCCAGGATAGCAGTTCACTCATGAAGAGGAGAGAGAAGTTTTTATTGTCTTATGTCACGAGAAACCCAGAAATGTCACTTCTCGCCAATCCTCTCCTCAGATGCATCGATTTCTTTCCACCTCCTCTGACAAAAGTGACATGTAAGGTATCACATTTTAAGCTGCAGTAGAAGTTTTTTTGTTGAGGACGTAGTTCAGTCTTACTGATTTGCATCAAGAGAAGTGGCGTTCAGGGTGTCTGAAGGATCAGAAGAGAGTAAAAAAGGTGATTTCTTACTTAAGATTTCAATAATATAAACTCTTAAATATCTAGTTCCTTGCGGGAAAAGCATTTTTGACTATCAAACTCACATATGAATAACATATTCAAATCATCAGTAAAGCACTTTTTCCAGCTTCCAGCCATCGCCGGTGTCATCCAACTCCTTTTTCCCTCCAATCTGCCAAAAATACAAGTTGATTTTTCTCTCGGAGCCACAGTCGGTGTTTTGGCTGTTCGCCAGTCAGCACTCCACGCTTCTGCCTCTCCTCTTTTCCTTTCCCAGGGACTTCTGATGAGCTGTGAAAGAGCATCGATGGACTCCGACAGTGCACCTTCCACGTCTCGTGGAGATTGTAATCATGGGCACAATGTCCCCCCCCACACACACACACACACTCACACAGATCCAAGGCATACTTATTCATAGGCATAACAAATAGGATTCAGTCTCTGTGGCCTAATGAGAAATCAGAAGTCATCTGTCTGAGCAAAACCCTCAGCAGTTTTGAGAAAAAAAACAAAGATTAGAGCTGGCTGTTCAGAGCAGTGCATTCTGTTTCTGTTGTTACAGAATATGTTTTTTCTGAGGTATTCTTAGCTGCCGGTCCTGTGAGGTTTTGTGGTCTCCTCATTATGTGTAAACCCACTCAGAGATCCAGGAGAGAGGATGGGACTGCTGACCCCGCTGACTATCAATCCCTCCTGCTAGTGACAATAAAACCCAGTTTAAATCCAACCATAAATATAAACGCAGAGCCCGTCCATCTCCGAGATTCCTAATTGATTGTCCCTTTAGATTTGGTCAGCGATACTTAATGTTACCGCTCAAATTTACATTGTAATTAGTCTAAAATAAAAGGCACTGCCATCTCTCATTCGTCCTCTGATGGTTTCTTATTACCCTCATCAACAGCAAGTGATTTAAACTCAATGCACCAGCACTTCGTAGCAGCCCTTTTTTCCTATTACACTGTCCATATTGTTAAACTTCATCCGTGGCCATAAAGCCAGCAGTGCTCTGCACACTGGAAGCAACACGTAACGAGGACAGGAATGAATAAGCAGATGAATACAGTGTTGTGTTTTTCATAATCACCACCTGGAAAGATTACGAGCCTCTGCTACAGTTACAAGATTGGTAAGAGGATATGTCAATGCATCAAACTATCAACTAAGGTGGCAACACCTGCTGCAACCAAGAATTATTTTGTTGCCTTGTGAAAATCAATTACCTAGTTGCTTATCAGCACGCATATTAGTATCATATTGGATCATTATTAGTCATCATAAAACAATTATTATTCCTCACAACTAATAAAGAGCCAATATGCTACTCATATCCACTCTAACTAGCTAACGGTGAATATATGTGCTTTAATATAAAGTGTGGCCAAAACACTTTTCCTTGAATCTATGGTGCAGAGGTAAAGTGGTGCTTGTAGAAGTGTAAATGGCGTATACCCACCTCTGGGCCGGGGGGATTTGCTGTACACCTGCCTAAAAATAACCAGAGATAAAGAGATCCGTGTACACCTGCAGAGCAAAGCTGCAGCTTGGCCGACAAAGCTGAATGTGATTATGTTTCCATCTTCGGGAGCACCAATTAGTCGTATGTTGATGTGATTTTGGGTTTGCAGAGACTGGGTTCATAAAGCTGTAAGGGTCACACGTAGGTATCGCTTCATTTTAAGGGGTCACAAGTAAAGTGGTGGCCGAAAAGCTAGAGAAGGGTTGGCGGCTCAATCGCCCGGAGCGGCAATATAAATCTGGGAGGGGAAACTTTCACCCTCCCCCCCTGCAAAGAGCTGCTCAGTGGCCACCCGATGAGACTGCACAGACGAACGTGATCTGATTACCTGACGGATGCCTTCTTCAAAAGCATCATCATGGATCCACCATCACCGCAGCCGTTCATGATCAGTGCTGGAAATCAGCGTAGGCTAAGTGCTTCCCTCCTCTTTCCACCGGGTTTCTACAACATTCACCAGCAGCGCTTTCCAATTTCTTTTGCGCTGTCTTGCTCCACTTGACATAATCAATTTCAATTTCTTATTATTTAGAGACAAAGGGAGCCATGCTCAGCTGAGAATCTTTGATCTAGCACCAGTTCACTCCACAGTCCATAATTTGCACCACTAAAGTAGACCACCTTCTCATCCTCCTCCAACCTTCCTCACTCTGCACTTCATTTTGTGCGCTTACCTCAGCTGATGGAGCTCATCGCGGGTCAGATTTGATTACGGGAATGAGTGGACTTGCGCCAAGAGAAATCTTGTTTTGTGCACGCAGCTATAAAGTCTGGCCATTTTCACGATGTACTGCACACTTCCAATTTCCAGCTTGTTGTTGTCCACACAATATGAGGCCACAGTGTATGGAAGCAAATGAAAAAAAGCATTTGCATTTTTATGACTCACCCTATCTGTCTGCCATTTCCCATGAAATTTCACTCTGAATTTTGCATTGTAACTTAATGACACACCAGGAGCAAATACAAGTGTTTATGCAGCCGCTCAGACAGAAATATAACAGTTTTTTTTTTTTTTTTTTTTTTTTTTTGTCCAGAAAAGTTCCTAAGAGATCTTTATTCAGTTAATAATTCAGTGACAGAAACTTTTCCAAAATAGCTCCAGCTGCTGCTTGCACACATTCTGCATGGACACAAAGTCTGTGCGTAAAGTTTTCAAGGCATTTTCCATTCTGATGGCTGTACAGCACTGTCACACAGCGTTTGCTTTTGCTCTAATCATCTCTTACTGATAATTAGACAATGTTCTTGGCACTAGCTCACATCACACACACACACACAGCTCCTTGTGGGCCTTGCTTTTTTCTGCGAATTACACTTCTTAGGGACAGTTGTTGTGTTTTTCAGTTGTCTGAAATAGCACAGCCTTATCTGAACAGGAGACAATTTAAAAGTTAAGGACAGAAGGCGACAGGGAAGAATAAAACTCAGAGAAGAAAACACGCAGATTTAACTTTTAAATATCCCCTGTCTGCTTGCAAAGGCAGGGTTTCCATTATGGGCACAACAGCTGCCAGAATCAGACAGATTTTAAACATGTAATCTGAGTATTTGTCTCACAGCTCCGCGTAGCAAAAGGCCAAATTGCCTCTTAGGGTGGATTTTTATATCAAAACAACTGTCTCGGTGAGTCATTGCAGCACAGAGCTTTTGCCGTAGGTGAGGTATTTAGAGGAAGATCCTCTGCACAAACACAAAAGCAGTGTCCTCTTATATTCCCTTCAATGCCGTCACAGGTGGAAGCAACATTTAAAAAGCAGCAGAGTATCTCCAACAGGGCAGAGCCGGAGTAAAGCCAAAACAACTGCCTGTGAAGCAAAGACAAGTGCTGGTTTTTCCTCTTTCCTCTATTGTCACGGTAAGGTGTGGGTTGGACAACCTCCAGGTAAAGGATGACTGACCACATCCAATTGTATGACGCAGCCTTTGGAGCTGAAAGGTTACAAACCAAAGTACTGAATACTCTGATGATCAATGCCCATTTTTGTTGGTAATTTTTCCAGCTAAATGTGGCATCCAAAGATAGTCAGCCAAAATATTGTTAGTTACAGTGCTGGTAATTTGACTATGGACCTTTACAGAGGTGCGCCTATTCAACACACAATGCTGGTTTTTATTCTGGAGACGGGGCTGAGTGTTGGCTAAAATTACTACATTGTTAAAGTGAAGGGACCTTGTCTGCAATAACAAGCACTTCTTTAAAGTTCAGGAATGATTGTCGCCATTGTTCAAAGAAACCAACGCTGACTCTTAGTAGGAAACAGGAAGTGAACTGCAGTCTGACTTTGTCACTTTAGAATAACTTGACTTCTCTCTTTGCTCCCGTCATGATGTCTACAGCTGCTACAGGGCTTTGTTATTTGTACCTAAATGTGGTTTTGAAGCATTTTCTGAAATGGCCGATTCTCTCATTCCCCTCCTGTCGTACAGCTCTCTCCCTGGGGAAAAAACAACTTGCATGCTTTAATATTAAGTTGAACAAATATAGAGGTTTTTGGAACATTTCAGCACAGCGGCTTCTACATTTCTGTAGTCGTTGGAAAACTCTCTCACTCCAACACCTGCCTGAGGCTCCGTATGCAAGCCTCTGTCCAGTTTCTTCTGCTGTAACATGTCCTCCTGTATGATACAGTACTCTCGTCTCATGTCTCCATGACTGTCGCATCCCCACTTTGCTAACTTCATATCAAGGTACAGAGATTTCCGCAACACCATCCTCCAAAAGAACAGAGCTGAACAGAATTTAACAACAAAGTACATTGTTTGTAATGACGTATGCAAGCAGCAGGGACCATTAGTGCCTTCCAAAACTGCCACAGTTCACCACTGCAACAGTATTACCAATCACAGCAAAGGAAAGACTGCGGTTTAGGTTGGGTGACCAGAAGTCCCAAAAAATGCAGCACAGCAACAAGCAGTTGTCCCAAATCCCAAATTCTGATCATTGTGAAACAGCGTCACATTGTTGGTAAGTAAAGATTCCCCTGACTGGATTCATGCAAACCATTTCAAGAAACAATCGCAGGTACAATCAACGCCACCAACAAACAAACAAAGCATTTCAACATTGAGGTGACTCACCGATGAAGTCTCAGGAATCGATCAGTCAGTTGTTGTATTGGCAAAAGTCCAGAGAGTCCACTCCAGGGAAATATTTAATCCAAAATGTGACAATAATCCACAGAAAGCTGTGCTAATCTGCCGGTCACCATGTGCACGCAGGTGATATGTTTGTTTCAAAATGGCTGCTGCCCTTTGACCTTTCAGGTGACACAGTTCACCAAATAGGATCTTTCATATCCACATAAGAAACACCTCCTGCTCTTCTTTTATGTAAAGACTGAGCCAATTGCAGCCCATTGTGCAGATGATGGCACTTTGTTCGGCCAATTAAATTCCAAAAATGAGGATATGCTTCCCCGGTGGGTAGTGAATAGCCAAATCAAGGATGTCAGTGCAAATAAGGGTTTTACACAGGGCTTGTAATTATTCACTAAATGGTCGGAATATAAAAATAGACTATAAGTACAGATAATGTGAATATGAATATATATACATTTATCCAGATAAATAGAGTAAATGGCCTATTTTCTGAAGAATGCTATTGTGTTTTCCAGCTAATAAGGCTCAAGCACAGAAAAAAACCCTGCTATTTCAGTGTGTTCACAGTTCTATTACTCAATGCTCTTACAGTAATTCTGACTGCTGGGGAGAAAACTGTCACAAAACCATGCATTTACTCCAAATGGCTCATGAATAGCTTTCAATTTACTTTGGGTACACCTTGGATCGGCATTTTAGGCTAACTGTACAGCACTGGTAAGAGGTTTAAAAGTCTACATGAATTATGGCTGATGTGGTTTTTTCAGCCGTCCTTTATAACTTTACAGCAACGTGACACTACTTCCTCCTTTGTTCTTTACAGAGAAGCGATATAATTCGTACGACCACCAGAGGAGCTTCTCATTTGAATGTGACCACATGTAATTTTGGGGGATTCGCTAAAACGACTGATGCTGTCGTTTTTCTGGGGAGGACAGAAACATTAAAAAAAAAAAAAAAGTATCTAAGAAAGCTCGGGGAGGGATATTTCAAAACCTGGTTGAGTAAGACCAAAATCATTGCATTCACATGGGGCCATAACTCACAAATTCTTTTTTACATTTGACTTTTTTATCACCTCATTAGCAACGGTCCAGCACACATATGGACACCAAGGGCTCTGCCGTGCTCAGTGCGTGTCTTTAGCTCCTGACTGGTGGATTCCTAAAGGCTTTCACAACTTTCCAGACTTAGAAAAGAGATTTTAGGAAACTTAATGTAAAGGCAATGAGCTCATTTTTTCCTATTTGTGTTATGTGGAAAAAATTGAATGAATTTAATCCTTTGATTTAATATAATAATGTTAAATGATGATAATAAAAATGCACATGGCAGATTTAATTTTTCCTCTGAGGGCCGCGCCACTTCACTGGAGGGAGATCTGGGTCCCTGAGGCGTGACACAGAGCGCCAAATCCTGCTGGTCTGCACGATTTCAACAAAGCGCTACTGCACGTCTGAACTCTGGCACAGCAATCATCTCTATTTCAATTATCCCACTTATCTAAATAACAAAAAACATTTCAGGCAAATGAACACGTCGCTCATCTAAAGCTTTCGCACAATACGAGGTTGTGGGGTTTATTCTTGAGTGTCACCATTAATGACATATTCATGTATGCTACACCCCTAGCAGAGGTTTTGATGCTTTGTCCACCAAGCCACTAATGCCATCACTTCACTTAATTACCCTCAATTAAGACACTATAAAAGAATTGCAAAGAATTGCTAATGAACTAATTTGGAGACGTGGAAACATTCAAAAGGAGATCCTGGATTGAGGGCAATTAACCCCAGGCATTAGATAAGCCTCTTCACTCCCTTATCCCTTCTCTTTATATGGAGAGAAAACGTGAGCTTACAGCAAAAATCCACTCGAAAATACCAGACAGCTCAATCAATATTTGCAGATTAATATCTGCTCTGTTGACCATGAATAGGGGCACAACCTTGCGGATTAGGCATTCTCATGCTTTCACATGTTTCTACGTGAGATTGATGAGAGATGTCAACCGGAAACTGTGTCCATTTATAAAAAAAATCTTCCTTGTTTTCTTCTTCACATCTTCCATTAGGTACACATGACATGACTCGGTTTGACTCACCAAGTGGCCTCAGTCAAAGGGCTGTGCATGGCCACACGTCTGAGCTAAACTGTTCAATATCAAACAAAACCAGAGGAGGCAAAGCTAAAGTGATCAAAGCTGCATTTGTCGATTTTTAACCAGTCGAAGGCAGAAAAACTAAATGACGACCCATAAAACTCTCAAACATATGCTCGCGTGGAAAACGTTGTTGTGGCTAACGTGTTAGCGGCTTTCGCTTGACACATCCAACAAACACGGATCAACATTAACATTCATTTTGCAAGTAAATACTCAACCTGCACCAAATATCTTGCTCTTTAGCAGCTAAGGTGCCAGATGTTTTACTTTCTTCACAAGCTACATGCTAATTTTACCACGCGGTGCTCGGCTGGTAGTTCACTTTGGGCTTATCAGATCTTTTTTTTGCTGGAATAACTGCCTGCTGTGGCTGTAAATGAATTTGTGGACCAGAAAACAGAAAGAACACTACTAGCTGAGTAGCTAAAAAAGCTGCAGAGTCGGGTGATGATTCTTGGTGGGTACGAGTGACACCTTTCACGTTATTTAGAATCATTTCTTGTAGAAACATCTGTTTAAAGGAAAGCTAAAGTTGCCAAAAAAGGGTTTTGGGAAAAAAAGGAAGCTCAGTAAGATGTAAAGTGTCACCACAGAGAACAGGACATGAGACAGATTAATGCAGAGGCAAACATGTCAGTTTCTCCAAACAGGGTGTGTCCGTCAGGGAGCTGGATAATGCTGAAGCCGTGGATTTGCCATGCTAATGCTACTGCCAAACACAAAGACTAATAGCTGAACAAAACATCGAGAGCAGCAGCAGGTCGCCAGACGAGTGAAACGTACTTCAAAGCGCTGATGCGTGCAGAACAGTGCCTTCACTCGTTACTGTGCCAAACTGTAAACAGGAGAACAAGGAAAATCAGCATGCAGGCAGGAAGGACCGAGCAGCAGCGTCAAATCTTTTGAAAACAACACTCATGACAGGAAAAAGGAAGACGTTATCATTCCTTACTGATTTGTGAGAGCAGCTCATTAGCCTGCATATGAAATTATTGTCTGTTTTGCCTGTTCCCTTGCAGGTAAATCGCCTTTTCCCCGTCCTCTTTATTGATTTGTGCATATTGTATTTCTTCTGCCGCCTCCTTTCTCTTCTGCGTCTGTCTTTTGTTCTGGTGGGCCCCAAGAGGATTGTGGGACCAGCTTGTCAGCAACTTGCCAAACCTGATTAAGATAAACTGGTCCTGCCTGAGATCATTTACTGTACCTGATATCACAACACATCCCAGATTTTGGGTCATGGACTCACTGCTGGAATGGTTCGCTGATTCTGTCTCTTTGTGATAGAATAATGAAGAGTTATATGTTACGCAGCTCCCTGCGACACCAAATTGTTGTTTGAGGTTAAGTGTCAAGGCAGCTGTGGTGTACGGTACTTAATCAGCGAGCAGGATGTTCTGAGACGTTGCTCGTGATCATTTGGGAATATCAGAAGCCTGTAATATGTAGAAGGATTTATGGTTAGTGAGGTGACTCCATGTTTAACCCTGAGTTTGCAGGGTTACGTCGCTGCTTCACTTCGCCGCGATAATGTATGCTGCAAGCCAAACATGCAGATCCAGATTGGATTATGTTTAAGATAACAGATCAACATGTATAAATGCGCAACCTAATGAAACTGCATCAACATTTGCAGAAGATCCCATGAAGCTCGGTTCCACATATTTTCAATTTTGACCTGCACCAGCCCTCAATCTCTCAAATTTTCCAGGACCATCCTCACCTTCTTGTTTCTTATTTTTTTATTAAATGATTAAAGGATCAACCTTAATACATCTGCTCCTCCCCAGCTTGGAGAACTCCAGACTTTACGGTGGAGCGTTGCTTTACGACGCCGAGAGGATTATTTAACCCGTCTGTTTAATAATGTGGCTCATCAGCTTCTCTCAACAGCAAGTTAAAGTCTCTCGACAGCTGTTCACATTGATTGACACACCAGTGATCAATAAGCACTCTGTAAACTCAGACAGGTCCCCCTGACTGCAGAGAGCACTTGATAGTCCACAAACTTACGGTAGAAAGAGACACCACTTAGCCACTAACACGAGCTCAATGGATGCACTTAAGGCAAACCTGTTGTATGTTAACCTTTTCAATATATTGAGCTTTTTATTATAAATTGCAAACATTGTTCACAGAGTAAACCTGCAAAAAAGCGACAAATACAGACATTTTGAGAAAAGAATTGCAGGAATTGCATGTTTTTTCTAAACCTGCCTTCTGAATTAAAGCGATGCTTAACAACCAAACAAAAAGTCACAAGTGTCTGACATTAATTTTATATATTAAAGTATTGAATAAAGTATTGAAGACAAGAGGGTAACCACAACTTCTACTGTTTTTAGGATGCCACAGCTCTTTTATAAGAGGATGACAAAGACTGGGGAAGACCTACAGTGAAAAATACCACAAATTATTTTCATACGGTCCTTTATTCAATAGAATACAAAGCTAGCCACTCTTTAACAGTCAAACAACAAGCACTGCATAAACCAAAATAAATGCATACTATCCTGAATTTCACCATTACAAAAGTGATGTTTTTATCCTTTTCTTGGCACATCAAACATTTCTCTTCAATACAGCTGAAATCTTTAAGTTATGAAAATGAAATCCTACTTTATGTGTTTAATATGTCGTTCTGATGCATTTAAGGCGTCACGTTAAATACATTAAATTGCCTCTTTTCCTTGCCATGGTGCACAGAAAACAGTGTCAAGTACATGCAGAGACTCTAGATCATACATGAAGAGATGAACTAACTCATCTACAGCGACAGATGAGCTTTTTCACCCTGAAATGAGACCAGAAACTAAATACACACAAGACCATATCTGCTGCAGGTCGCAGCAGGACCAGTCTTGACAGCTTTTTGAAGCCATGAAAAAATACATTAACACTCAATTTTACATAATGCACTTCGATGTATTTGCCATTTACAGGATGGTGCATGAGATGACTCTTTGTTCAGCATCTCTCTCTTACTTTGGTCAAAGTGAATCCATTAAAAAACTGGGATCTTCCTCAACTAATTGCGGTGCACTCAAGCCAGCCTTTGAGGCTCGTCTGTTCATCAGCATCACACAGGTGCATATGCAGCACATGAGCCGCCCGTGGCCATTTAGGTGCCTGTTTACGGTGAAAAGACACGCACTCATACGGGCAATGAGCAGCATGTGTGCACACTGTGAGTCATGTGTTGCGAATAGGAACAACTATAGCATGTGGTGGGTGTTTTGACTGTCACCCAACGTGTTTGTTGGCTCTGGCCATCAGATGGGATTCAGCAATGAGAACAGACAGTCCTCATTGTGGCACTAATAACACATCACCCTACCTGGAGCATTTACACGGGTCATTAGTGGGTTTTCTCAAAGTTAAAATATGTAAAACTGTATCTGACATTAGCCTCTGTAGCTTTAGTTTTTATTTTCTTCAGCAAACCTTCCCGCTTTGTATGCAACCTCTACGCATTTCAGCATACCAATTTATACTCCTCAGCTGCTACATGAGCCACACTGTTAAATAATTCAAGTACATTATGTATGTGTTTCCCAAACCACTGCCACTTGATACATTTTAATTGACAGCTAAGGTTCAGGATGGCACCGTTCAAACTGTGCCTAATGGCTTCTTCTTCCCAATTTGAAGACAAAAGTCTTAACAGTGATGGGATGAAATCTGGAGTGATGGCGTTGTGAGAGTGAGGCGAGGCGGAGGAGGAAGCTGCAGCAGCTGATTTTTTTTTCTGTAAGAGAGCATATTCATTAAAGAAAGCTGGTGTTACCTGTCCATCAGTAGTGAGAGGACCTGGAGGAAGAGGGCTGATGGGGTCTGAAAGCAGCTTTAACTTCCTGTGGGCAGACAGCTGACCTGTGAAGAGGCACACACACCACACACACACACCTACACACTCACACACAGAGAGCAGGTCTTTTGAGATAATTTCCCCAGTAGATGTCAGTAAAACATTCCCCTACCTCTGTTTATTTTCCTGAACAATCTTGGCTCTGCATGCCGGTTTTAAAAAAGCAAATAGTAAATAATGTCAAATCACAGTAAGCTTTTAATACCAGCAGCCCCGTTCCCAAATGCAACGCTGCAATAAATCAGACAGGAATCCTCCTTTCAAACAGGATTTAAATCAAATCTCAATAAGTGCCAGTCAGTTATGATGAAAGGAGTCATTCGGCTTCAGCAGCTGTCTGCAGAGAGAGGAGGGAGAGCAGCCCGGGCCGCGCAATGTACACAACCTGACGAAGAGCAGGGCCGCTCGGCCATCAGACAGTCACCAGGCGCCCTGCGGCACCGAGTTCATGTGCAGCGCAACAAGGGGACAAACCGCGGGGTTTGCACTGATTCAAGCTCTCCTGTCTACTTTGAATTGTTCCCATTTGGAGTTAGATTCAAGAAATGCATCCGGCTGAGTAGAACAGTTCAGTGGTTTGTTCCGTCTTGCTCAAAGATGTTCAGAAACTGATGAGTCTCCCTCCCGCTGGCGGGTTCCCCCGCTGTTGAACTGGAAATGTTACGTTTAAAGGCTTGAGTTTGGCGCATTTGCAGCGCCGGGAGAGGCTGGTGTTGCAGAGTAGTGTCCCTCAAAATAATAACACACATCCCATCTTTCAGAGGTGAAATCCGCAAACAAGGAGCACATTTTGCCCTTTTCCCCCTCCTCTGTAAGTATGCGCTCTCCTCGGTGCTGAAAGTCTGCGTAAAGCTGCGGTAATTTCTGCCATTTCTTTCTTTTTTTTCTGAATGGAAACTGTACCACCAGCCCGACTTTCCCAAATCCGCAGGCAAAATCTTGTTCTGCTACCAACAAGTAAAAGAAAATGAATCTGGTCGCATTCAAGTTACCTCCAAATACATTTAATAAATGTGAAAGAGTATCAGTGGCAAGTCCTAAAAGACTAAATGAGCTGATTTCCTTTGGAAATTGGTGGCATATGTCTGAGCTGCTGGCGTGAGCTTTAATTGGTGTATTGACGAATAATGCAATTTAAAGCTTTGGGCGATTTTTGTGTTTTTTAAATCACGTGCTGCTGCACTTGTGGTAAACGCTCAGCCTGCTTTCCCCGAATCTAAAAGGCAAATAACGACTGTCATTATTGTCAAAGAAATGCCAGCCTACTTCTTCCAGCTCTCCCTCCCTCTACACACACACACACACACATACGCACACACACGCCTCCCCCCCGCGTCCCACCTCTCCACTTTCCCCTGTGCTGCCGAGGCGCTTTTCGTCTCCAAAGCCTGTCTCCAGAAGCATGTCCTCAGACATGCAGCCGCGGTGCGATGAAGCGGACCAAAAGACGCCACCAGCATGACCGCGTAAAAGCAGGTAAGGTGGCACCTGAATAATCTTTGCACCGTACGAACTGTTTTTTTTTTCTTCTTCTTCTGATAAAAACCAAAGGAATCGAGCAGGTTTACCTGACTCTCAGACCAGGAGGTAGACCGCTTGTTCCTAGTGAGCGAGCGGGCGGCAGCTTTCATTTCGCGGTCTTGCTCAAGGACACCCCGACAACGGGGAATCGAACCTTTTCACATTCGGGACTGTGTCTTTTGTATCCGCCGCGTTGCTGCACACACGTCAACACCTGTAATCACGATCCATCAGCGCGTAAAAGACGCCGAAATATGGAATCTCGGCCATTAGTCATATTCTCAATGATTTTTCTCACAATTTCAGACATTGTAAAGTTGCTTTTGTCAGCCAGACTGACAAAAGTGTCTTATATTATTATTTACATTCATACATTACAAACATTCGAGGCCATGTAATCGGCTGAAAAATCGCGTATAAAACAGGCCTGCCAATATCTGCTGCTGGGGAAGCTTTGCATGAGGACAACGAAATGTTTGACGCCTGACCCACAGCTGGCTGTGCCATATGGCGCGTCGTGGACGGAGAGCAGAACTTTATTTGTGCTTTATTTCGCGCATCCACACCTGAAGCTGCCTCAGTATCGCATCGTGCTGTTGCATGGCTCAGTGGCATCAGTCTTATTTTTCAGCCAGACGCATCCAACCCCCCCGCAGCTACAGCAGATTGCGCGCTGTTCCATCAAATCCGGTGCAGTTAAGCCCCATTTTTCACGTTTTTTTGCCACAGTTTTTCTTTAGGCGATTTTACCAACTATATTTTCATTATTTATCCAAAGAAATACCAAACGGTTCTCCAGTAATGTGCGCTCATGGCACTCTAATGCGCTTTGGATAAACGCGTCCTGTCTTCCTTCCTGTCTTCACGCAATAACTGGTTCCTCCACTATTGTCCCCCCTTTGACATTTCATACATGCTAAAAACCCTGATGTCTAATCATCGACATACGGCACAGAGGCAGATCTGCGTGTGTGTCTTTGCCCAGGAGCAGCCTGCTCTCTTGTCTCCTCCATTCGATCAACCGTTCTTGATTTCAGCGAGTTTGACCACAACTGAGCAATGAAAACGATATTTTTCTGCTGCCACGTGATTCCCATGTCTTTATACCAACAAACAGCAAAATGGTGAGGTTATATATGCGCTGAGATCTCCAAACCTGTTAGAGAGCACACGAAGAGAACAAGAGGCGAGCACGCGTCGCAGCCACAGCCTACGTGCGTAAAAGCGCAACGCGAGAAACCGAACAGACTGGAGACGGCAGGTTTGTGTGACTCTGGCTCTTACAGTTGAGCTGCTTCACGCTCAGAGTGGATCTCCAAAATCATGCTTTGAATGTCGTGCAGTGAGCTTGTTGCCCATAAATCCACCGCAGGACTCAGGACGCGGTATCCAAAAGGTAAAGCTGTGATTTATCACGCCGCGTTTCTGTTTTTTCCACCCCTCGATTTCAGGCTGCACATGCTAGTTTTTTCGGATCGGGATGACAGTTCGGGTAACAGCAGCTTAGTCGCGTCAGTGTGAATGAAAAGGGGGAGCCAAAAAAAAAAACGTGGATGGATAAACCAGAGCAGTGGGACGAGGTCTGCTTGTGATGGATGGAGGTAGGTTGCAGTTTTGGAGCATTTGACTTTCCTCTGGCAGTAACAAGAGAGCGAATTCGAAGAGCTGGGAAAACTGAAAAATGAGTGTTTACTCGTTATTTCGAGTCTCTGCTTCTGAACATGGAGGGAAAAAACGATTCCTCGGTCACCGTTTCGCTGCAACAGACAAGTTGTGGTGTGTACGAGCCTCCCGTCACTGAATTCGAGGACTTAATAAGAAGACAGAGTACATTTAGTTTGTGATTATTGTTACTGAATGTATTATTTAATCAGGTGCCATTAAGTGGATGCTGAGCAGCAGGGTCCTTGATAACAGTGCAGATGCAGCTCACCTGTAGCACCAAGCTGTGCAGAGATTTGATGCTCATTTGTCACTTTGCTGTGCAGTGCGTGAGTGAGTGCTGTGGCTTGACCTTGATTAAGTCTCTGCTGGTGATTGGTTTTGTTTGAAGAGATGGCAGCTGAACAAAAAGTAACAGTGTCGCCTTCAGTGTCTTGATTGCTTGTTCCTAGGCGTGCAGGACGATGCTGGTTTTGTTCTTGCCCATTCAAGCAGATCTCCAGTTCGGAATGTGATTTGGTGCCAGAAAGAGGAGTGATTTGCGTTTTGCCACTGTCTAAAATCCATTAGAAAGTTCCCATCACTTCTGCCATGCTCTGTTTTTGAGACTGCACTGGAACAACTGATGATATTTCTATGTGCAGAATGCACTGAAAAATTCATTTTGGCGCTTTTTCTGAAGATTTTTGGTGGATACTTGATCACGACTGGGTGCCATCTGCTCCACACTTGAAGCAAAGGCATTAAATAAACAGTTGTGACAACTTCTTATGCTGATGTAGAAAAGTTAGTGCAGTTAGTACGGCCACTAAAAACCCTTCAGGTTTCAGAATTCTCATGGTACAATCACAGAGCCTCTGAAAGCACAGCCAGAAAGAAGAGCCATTTGTTTGGATTTGATTAAATCCTTCAAATGACTGAGAGCAAAATAGTTTGACATTTTGTTCTTATTGCATTATAATCCTATTGTTTCTTTAGAGAATGTGATTATCATAAGCAACTGGTGAAACAGTCCATTCTCCTTTAGTAATGCTGTTGCAACTACTTAAAGCTGTTTGCATGTCTTCTCCAGCTTTCTCAGTATTGTCATGTAGTTTTAAATATCCTGAGCCTCAGTTTTCTTTTAATGATTTCAAGGACTGAGGCACATTTGAGTGCACTTTAACAACCTTTTCCGTCCGCTGAAAACATCTTAAATAAGCTTGCATAATTCGGTATTCTGCTGGTCTTACAATGTGTTTCGTCACTGCAGAAGTTGGCAGAAGTTCCTCAGACTTGTTGCGCCCCATTTCCACTTATCACCCAGTCTGACACCCTGATGTTGATGGATGAGGTTTGGATGCACCGTGACTGCACAGTTATTTGACGGGTTTTTCAATTTCTGCCAGCCCTCCGAGGTTTACCGAGGTCAGATGTGTGGCTTTTTTTTTGTTTTTTTTCTTCAACGTCCTTCCCTAAATCTATTGATATTACATTAGAGATGCAGATATTATAGATTGTGCATATGTTTTACTGGAAGTGTCAGCAAATGATGGTGTGCATTGATTCCTACATCATGCTTGGCCAGCGATTCTGCATTCATGCCTGTTGGCATGTTGGTTAATGCAGAAGGGAGGAAAGTGATGCATGTAGGGAGCATAATCATCAAACTCTGTGATACAATGTCCAGGTTTTAAGAAGCAACCACAAAAAAATGGTGCTTGTTGTCTCTGCTACATATATGTGTTGGCTGTTTTCTTTCATATTGAAATTATGAGGACATGAACCAGCACTGTGCTTTGTGACAGCTAAATGTGTATGCACACACACACATGAAAATATACCTCTGTCTCACTCACATGGAGGACAGAGAGAGGAGGAGAGACTGAAGGAGGAGGCTCATGCCAACGCTTTCTACCTACCATGAATGCACATTGCACACATATTCTCAAATCTGTGTTTTTGGCAGCGGTGGAGACAGTGTTAGAGGCGAGGTTGCTTTTGTAAAAAGTTAAATTTAGCCGGTGGGGTGCCTCATTCCATGGACATAAGCTTCTCGGTTGTAGAGCGGCTGCACAGTGCACATTAGTGAATCTGTGTAGCTGGCGCCCACAGAAAGGAATGTCTAATTATCACGCTTTCAACCGCAGTAGGCTCCTCTATTTGCACTGAGCTCCTGCTCTAATCGCTTTCTTTTTCTGCCATTACACACTTATTTATTTTATTTTTACGCAATTAAAATGTTATTTTTGCTCCGTGCGGATGAGGAGGTCCACGCAGCGTCGGCCGGGTGTTGAAGGAAGCTCTCATTGAGCAGAAACAGAAGACTGGCTTCAGCTAACGTGTGGAAATTTTATGGAAGAGATGAAAAGAGATTCTATGAAGGGGTTTTACATAACAGCGTGTGTGGATGAAGGTTGTGTCAGTGAAAAGACTGACAGGATGAGGACGAATTTGACTCATACGTATGTCTAAATGTGGCTTCATAAGCTTAAATATCCGTGTAGTAAGCTGTGTCCACATTCATGCAGATTTCCACACGCTGATGCTGTATCTCCAGCCAGGGACAAATGGCTAGTGTACCCTTTAACTGTGCTTCTTATCAGATGCTGAGTGATTGCAGAGCTGTACAATATGAAGTGCCACTAAACCCCCGCACGAAGTGGCATTGATTGGAAAGGATGGGAGGAGGGAGATTCCTCCTTAAGGTCATTATCTAGCAGACAGAGAGAGTTAGACGAAACAAACCGGCGTAATTGCATTTGTAACAAAAGACTTGGAATCAATGGACTAAGCACTACTTACAGCATTGTGTCAGCATATTTCATCAACATACAAATGGATTCAGTGACCCTGTAATTGCTCATAAAGTCTCTTCTATGAAATCACCTCAGCAGCTCCCTGAAGTGTGTAGCCTGTGTGGACCCACAATTTTTTTGTGACTCAGAATGCATCTGACAACCCGAATGCTGATCCACACAGCACACGCTGCAAGACTTTGACATGTGTCAGACATGAGAGTGATGTGTTTGCAGACATTACGGCAGCGTGGAGCTATGATTTACTGCAGATCAAAAAAAAAAAAAAAAACTCAGGTAATATGCGAGTCAAGAAAACATGTTTTATTTTCAGCCCTAGTGAAGATGCTAGAAGCGGTGTGATTATGCTGTCACTCATGGTTCAGGGCTCCTGAATACTTTAAACCTGTATTAACAGATTTTTTTGGCCACTTGGGGGCAGCAGAAACAACACTGCTGCTGTGACGTTAACAAACAGTTGCTTGCACATACAGAACACATGGAGCAACATTATCCTTCATTTGGAGTTTAATCCGCCAACTCCTGAGGACGCATATCTGTTATTTGACTAACAAACTGTCCACTTTTATCACGAGCCAGTCGCTAACTTTAGCCTTGTTTGTTGATGAGCTGGACTGACGCAGACCTGTGCACTTTGCTGAGTGCATTGCATGATTAGTGATTTTGTCCGCCTTGCTCTGGATGCAACACCTGGGTGCCGTTTTAGCTCCTCACGCACTGCAGAAGCGAAATGTTTGATGGGAACGACTCAGCAAACGACTCACAGATTTGTGAAATCAAGCAGCAACAAATGCATTTTATGAGTAAGTTTCTTTGTGCATCCTCCATAAATGCAAACTGGTCAAAACCACTGACCGACACTGTTTGGATAACTAATAATTAGATATGCCTTTTACTTGCAGTATTCGACCTCCTGTATTGATTTATTTTAGAGTGAACAGACACTTGAGTCACATTCATTTGTAGTGCAGTGTTATTTCCAGCAACTCTCATACACCCTTGAGGTTAAACCAAATCATTACAATCAATCATTACAAATGGTCTGGGAATTGTAATTGCTGTTTGTACTACAATTGCAGGATATAATTATGTATACGTCCAAGCTGTAGACATCATATAGCGTATAATAAAGTGCCGACTGAAGAACTCTGTCTCACACCCATAGGAACAATCGCCTCCATCTAACAACACAGCAGGTCAGTGCTTAGATCAGGGAGACACACGGAAGAAGATAATTAGCATAAATAATCGTTCAACAGTGTGGGGTGTTCTGTCGTTGTTGCCATCTCTGTTGCTGCTGTATATTATCTCTTCCCTTGGTTTTATTCTCTTATGCTTTCATTATTCACTGTATATCTGCGCTTCTATCTTTGCTTTCAATGTCTTTATTCATGTAGCTTTAGATGTTAGGAGAAAAGAGAGAGAGAACATGATCAAAACAGTGAAGATGTGGGCTGCAAAACCAAAACAGTGAGCTAAAAGATGCTAAATTGCTGTGTAGCACTGAGGGGAACTGCAGAGTCAAGTGGTTATTATTTGTGGGTTCATCAGTTCAAGGCACACCATCCATGTTACACATAGTTTTTGATCAATTTTTAATGTGAAAAATACTGATGGTAGTAGCTTTAAAGTGGGAATAAAAACAGCAAATGCATGTTTTGATCCATACTTCATACATTTTACAACATTCAAGTGGTCGAACCTCTTAAATGTACATCCCCTACAGGCAGATGGTTACATACATATAAACTGAAGAATAAAAACGTCTGGAGAGTCTTCGGACCGAGTTCGGACTTTCTGAGGACATTCTAATCCAAACACCCCAGTCGGCCGTAAACCTTTGTTTAAACATCTTCACACAAACTGTTTAGGTTTCTGGAGTAGGGCAGGGACAGTGTTTTAAAGGTATCGTTGAGACTTCTGTTAACAGATGACAGTTAATTGTACTCCGTATGCAAATAAACAGCATCTTCTGAAAGGTGTAAGTGTTCGAATTTAGTTGATACTGCACTTCATTTTAGCTCCGTGATGCATTATTGTATTGTGATGTTGAGCCCAGATACACTGTATTTCTCCACTTCTAGTGTATGTTTCAACAGGAACGACGCATAGTAATTAGAAATTGTTTGCATGACAAATACACCGGAGATCTGGATAAAATCAGGAAATAACTCTTCAGGTGGGCAAAGTGCGCCTGCTTTTAACCAAAGCGGGTCACCATGGTGATGCTCAACTGCAATCAGAAAGAGGAAGATTAAGATTTGTTTATTTGATAAATGCAGTGAAGAGCACAGAACATTGGCATTTAACCCAGGCTTTCAAAACACTGTAAAAAGTCGCTTCCTCTCCTTTGCGTACAGAGGGACACTTTGTTTTTAAACAGCCTGGCTGTAAATTGTCCTCACTAATGCTAACTTTCACCCTTGCGTTGTTTGTCTCCATTTCATGCCAGCTTAATTGAACCATACATTTCAGCCACTGTGAAACTCTGAACAGTAGTCCGGTCTCGACGGCGGCGGCAGCAGTTGTAGTACTACCCTCAAAATCTCTGGAGATCCCTTTGAATGTGCTCTGCTTCCAGAAGCCTCAGGTGTTCCTCAGTCTTGCCGCTCATCCAGCAATAATGTCGAGCGGCCTTTCCCTGCTCTTAATTACTCTAAGCCTCAGCACCAGATAATTCCAGCCGGCTACTTCAAGCTCTGGCTCTGCCATTATCGTTGGCTCCATAAAACATTCAGTGTGCCCGTCTGCTCTCATTGGACCTTGGCAGGGAGGGGTAATTGCAATTGCCAGCAGGCCTAATTCCTCTATGATGGGAGATTGTAAGACATGAGACCAAAAACAAAAGTAGATCGAGCTTCCCCTCTGACCTGTGCATAGTTGGGGCGCATACACAGAAAAGCTAACATTTCAGACAGAGTTTGGTGATGTGGAAAGAAAGGGAGCAGGAATGACATTTTGGGGTGATTACTTTTCCTCTCTAATTGTTCTGCTGCAACTTTAGCAGCAGGGGGAAACAGCTCAGGCTGGTGACACAAGTTCTTGTAAACGGCGCCAGCATGACAGGGCGCCTTAATATCTCACTGTGCTGCTGCAGATGCTGCTGGTGTGGGCGTTTTTGAAGTAGCCCTGTGTGACTTTTTCCTCTCGTGGGCCAGGAGCACTAACAAGCAATTAGCCAACAGGAGGAGCAATTGGTATTTCAGCAGACAAAATCCAAGCTTACAAAGTCTAAGACTGCTGTTTTTTTTGTTTTTGACAGGAGGCTTTGCTTGTTCCGGGAAGCAAAAACCACAGCTGATATCAAAATGGCTTAAAATAGTTTAGACAGACAAACAAGGCCGAGGGGAACGTCTGACCATTTTTAAAAAGGAGGCAGAAAATGGACACACATGCTCAACCTTGAATATCCGCTTGAGTGTTCTGTAGATTTAGCACAGATTACGCTACAGTATGGTTGATGCATTAGAAGTAGCAAAGCCTTAATCCATCCACTTTTCAGTGCACATCAAGCTGCTGGCAGCTGACTTTTATTTGAAGAGGCAATAAAAGTCCAACTGTACTCCTGGAGGTATTGCTGTCCTAATTACAGGCCTGCCTGAAGCTGATGAACAGGAATAATGGCCAAATGGAGGCACCATGTACTTGACATCAATAATGAATCACTGCCTCCTTGTGACTGTGATTCTGTTGTTCTGCATGGACACAGTTTATTGGTCTGTTCTATTGGTCTCTCCACTACTTTGGTCCAGACTGAAATATCTCAACGAATACTCGATTGGTTGCCATGACTTTTTCTCCAGACATTCATGGAGCCCAGATGATGGTTGATAATGACCTTTATGATCCCTTGGCTTTTCCTCTAGTGCCACCATGAGGTTGGCATTCATGTCATTTGGAATGACTTCGCAACCGTTATCTGGTTTTCCACAAAGTGATTAGCAAGTTTTAGCATGCTAACACAGTAAATAAAGATGGTGAGCGCGGTGAACATTATATCTGGTAAACAACTGTGTGTTAGCATTGAAATTGTGGCCAAGCTATCGTGCTAGCATTAGCATTTAGCTCAAAGGACCTGAGTAGAGCCTGTGCGTGGCTTCACGGAGCAGCTAGCATGACTGTAGACTCTAAACAAGACTGTTAGCCACTATAAGCAGCTGCTTTTCTTCAAACTGAACCATATTCAGGATCCCATTATTCAGCATTAACACCTGTCTTACTTAAAGCCTGAAGATATAATGGTTGCAGCAAAAAAAAAGCAATTTCAGAAGCACATGGCAGGTTTTCTCAAGTTTGGATTTGGCTTAAGGGCTGTGCTTGATTACCATCGACTCCCACAAACCCAAAACAAAGTACAAATACGCATTTTGAATCACATTCATCCATCAGTTTATAGATACTCGTACAAGAAGATAAATCTGAGCTTTATTGCTTTCTGTAATTACAGCTTTAATGATTATTCTCTGCTAGCAAGACGTGTCCCTGGGCTTTCCTAAGAATCTGAAAAATTTGCTCCCCCATGACCACTACGAGTCCACTCACCTGAAACTGCCAGTTAAAATGGAGCAGCCGAATCACCCTCAGCTCATTTCACAATGAAAGCTATCTCTCCATGGGGCCGGTGGCAGCACATTCAGTTCCTTTCCATTCCAATAAAAGGAAGGCTATTTAAAACCACAAGACCTCTGACTTTCCTCTCTGCCAGAGTTTTGATCGCGATCATTAATTTAAGAAAACATTTGCTGAAATAGCTTAAGGGGTTCAGACATTTCATCTACGCACGGGTGACAAGAGAAAAATGTGTCCAGGTAGTCTACAAACTGCGTCACACAATTACCATCTTCACTTCTCCGGCCAGAGAAGGAATTAGAGCTGCCTCCGAGACAGACGACTTGACGCGAGGCTGAACACTGTGTACACACTCCACAGATAAACGCAGGCTCTGACCCTGGATATTGTGGATCAGATCAAAAGGTAAACATTTTTCCTCTGCACACTGGAGAGACACTACAGCACTAGCAGAGGCGGTGAGGCAGTGGGAGAGTGGCTGCTGTATAACCCATTCTGAGCCACTACTATTAAGTCCAGTGACAATCATCGTATGTTATTGGATTGTGCGTTTGCTCTCAGGTTATTTCTGCGCTTTTGCAAGTGACGACCTGTTTATTACCTCAGGTATAAGTGAGTTCTGTGTTTTTTTTCAATCCTCCGAGGGACTGTAAACTGTGGTTTTATTTTATGCGGTCAGCCGGTTGAATTTATTGACTCTGTCTACATTGTCTGTTAAAAGTAAACGTGAGACGAAACCCAGATATTGCTAGTAAATACCACTGTCTGGTTTGATGGTATTTGGTGGAACGAACGGCAGGGAAAATCACTGGAGTATGCAGATATACAGTATCACTCCAAGTTGCACAGGAAATAGGGTCATGAGATATTTCCACAGGATAAACATGACTGGGTTATTTAAGAGACAACACATTGCCTGAGATTACATGTACACTTGATAAGTGCACCGTGACGGAGTCTGAGACCTGTCTCGCTTCCTCCCCTCGGGCTTCACTGTGGGAAGCCGGTGGACATTGCACTTTATCCAAAGCTTTGTACAGATTCATGGTCCGGTCTGACATTCACCACAAAGATCCCTGAAGGTCTCTGTAACCTGTTCCAGGTGAATGATTTGACATTTGAAAGAAATGCCAGCAAGAACTGATGTGGGCATTTCCAGGTTGTCTTTTTGGCATGCATTAGTGCTGTGCAACTCGCAGGGCTTCTTCGTCTTTGCATTCTGCAGCAGATTCTGCAGTGGACACATGGTCAACTTCTGCACATTTCCCGAACAGTATTTTGAACCTCTCCGGCCTCCCGTTGAGCCTGCTCGCCATGTCAGCGCGAGGACCCATCTGAAATGCTGTTATTTGACTTGACAGGAACAGGACTGCTGACAGAGTCCAGAGACTCCACTGTGTCAGTGGAACACAAACAGACTGTGGGATAGATTCACTGTGTGAGGCGCTGGCTGCACCTATGTTCACACTCTCTGATGGCCCTTTTTGACAGCCCTCTCACAAACAAAGCAGACATAGCAGAGAACAGACATGTCTGATCATGTGAAAAAACTTAAAGGCACAGTGAAAGAACTTTTCCAAGAGCACAAAAGCAATATATTTGATGCTTGACCTCATCAGCTTCATTGATTTTTGTGAATATCTGCGTATTCTGAATTTGATGCTCCAAAAAACACCTGTTTGGAACATTCCACAGGTAAACAGGCTCATTGGTAACAGGTGATAGTATCATGATTGGGTATGAAAGGGGCATCCTGGAAAGGCTCAGGTGTTCACAAGCGAGGATGGAGCAAGGTTTGTGAACATGGTTGTATGAAGGATATGACTACGTGGACTCAGGAACACTTTGTAAAACTGCTGTTGGTGCTGTCATCGTGGAATCTCAGCATCTTGATTGAATGACTCAGGAGAAATCAGGACTGTCGTGGTCCCCTTCAGCTTCAAATCCCTGTGATTCTCCAGAGACCGAGCGCGAGCTAAGTCGTGTCCATTTACGAGCCATTAAACCAAATCTCTGAGCAATCTGATCAAATCCCTCTTGAAATCAAAGCCCAGGCAGACGTCGCTTTACAAAAACAAAAGGTGCTCGAACTGCCATTAAAACACTGTTCAACTGGGCAGCCTGACAGCTTAAGCCATTGCTATGCAGGTACATCTCCACAGCTGTCTGTACTTTGTTTGTCAGTCAGGAGACGAGTACAAGAGACAAGGTCATCCCACTTCTCTCGGATTTTACACAGTTTTCCAGCCCAATCAATACGGCCCTACATAGCTAAATCAGAGAGGTCTCATTCCCCAGTCGCCTGATAATTGGAAGCTGTTAGCATGGAGGACAGGACAGGAGTATCAATTGACTTCTCTCTTTTTGTGGAGTGAGACTGATGCTGACTCACTTTGTGCTAAAAGCTAAAGCTCGAGTGTTGGATTTTGCGAGCGAAAACAGCACTTCCTCATTCTCCACTTTGGTTAGTCACAGATTTTAATATCCTTGAATTTTTAGCAGGGAAATCATCAGTCTTAAGCCTTCGGTGCTTCTAGAGTTGGCAACCTACTTTGCCAAGATGCACGATTTAAAAACACTTTACTCTTAAAGGAGGAGCAGCGAACAATTCATTTCACATCAGGCCAAATGCATTAGTAGTCCAATGTCTTTGAGCATTGTACACCTTAGCATTCAGCAGCACTGAGACAAACTCTCAGGCTGTCTACTTGTAAAACATTGTAGACACCCTCAAGTTAAAAAGTGTAAGGAAAAGTGGCTTGTGCATGTGAACCGAGAAGTGTCTGAGTTTTTGCTGTGAGATCTAAATAGAGAGCGGGTCTTGATCACTTTAACTAGGCACCTGTAGCATCTGGCACTGCCTTTTGACTTTTCGTCACACTCTGCAGACCTGATTCGATCAGAAATGTTCCCGCTTTGCAGACGACTCTTCAAACCGTGAGCCTCGGTGATCAGAGCTACTTTGAAGATTCTTTTTTCTTTTGGTAATTTCTCTGTAAGACAACCTTTCACTCCTCAAAGTAATAATAACTGAACTTTTTAGGTCGTGAGCCGACACAGCCTCCAGCAATCAGTTGCCGGGGATCTTATTTTGTATTTAAACAGCCATTTATTGCCAATCTCTCGAATCCTAATGAGACTCTTACTGTAATTAGTGCTTTATTAGAGGAAGGTGTGCTAGAAAGGTCAACCAGTTTGCTTCATACACACACAGTGACAACAATCAATGTGAAGAAAGTACAAAGTGTGTTTGCTACAGCTGCCTAATTGGAGTGATTAAGGTGAAGTCCACTTTCTATCAGATCCAGGTAATTTCCAATAAGGTACAAGTTAAGGTCAAATAAAAGCAGAAATGCCAGATTTTTTAACATTTGGTTGGTATTACAGTCTGTTACCAGAAAGACTAAAATATGGGCTTTTTTATTGGCTCAACACTAATGCATATAACCCTCTCTTTCCCTCTCCCTCTTCATGTTTCCTGTCATTTCCTGACGGCAGCTTTTGCATTAAACAGCAGAAGTGCCATAAATTAAAGAAACTTCATGAAAGACTATAATGTGACTTTGACACTTTGTTCCAGTGCGGCACTTTAACACTTAAAGCTCCTCATGAGCTCTGCTTTGCATCTCAAGTGAGTGAAACAAGAAAGTTCTTTGTCTTTGGATGGATTTTCTTGTTAGAAAACACTTTTTTTTGGTAGATAAAGGAACACAAACTTCGTATCGGTGCGATCCTATCTTTAAATTACACTTCTGTCAGAGTGTGATTGCGTGTTCGCCGTAATTATGGCCACATCAAACGACCTCTGAGCAGAAGGACACCAAGCCTGAATCATCTCGTCCTTGGGGTAACTTCACCTTCTCTATGGTACTACAAGACTGGCAAAGCGAGAGCATTCACCTGATGAGAAGACCCCACGTATGGACACAGCCAGCACAGTGCAGCCCATGATGGTCGTACTTGTTAATTGCTCTGGGTCATTAGGTGTCCAGGTCCACCTCCAGGTCTAGTTTCATATGTTTCTGCTTCTCAGATCGAGACATTTACTCCCTACAGAGAGGCGCCATCATACAAGTTAAATGACGATAATGATTCCTGCAGCCCAACAGATTCATTACGGCGACCATCTTGTCAGGTATCACATTCCTGGAATTAATCCAAAGGGAACTAAATCCTCGTTCCTCCTCTCGGAGTTAATTGCAAATCACAGTGTCACTTTTCACAGTGCTGCAACAGTCCCTTGAGTGCAGCTCGTCCAATTATCTGTTGGCTGGTGATTTATTTGGTCACTTCTTTCCTCCTTCCTTCCCCATGCTAGCATCCTTCATTCACACTCCCTCATTTCCTCTCCCCACTTCATCATTGTGCTTATCCTATATCCTTGCTCCTCATCTTTCCATCTTTCCCCCTCTTCGCTCTGTGTTTGGTCTCTCTCTCTCTGCAGAGCGGTAATGGTCTGGTTCGCCATGCCGGGGCTCAATAATGAAGCTGCTGCCCTAGAAAAGCCATGTTAATGTTGACTCTGGGATCAGATTCTGCTCCGAGACGTGCAGCAGTGACAAATGAATGTGCAAACCCGAGCCAGCCGTGCTCAATAAACAGCACATATAGATCTGTGGCTCTGAATGAGAACTGGGAGCGGAGATGCTTTGCAGAAAGATTATGGATATGAGAAAATAGAATTTCAAATTCGCCCATCAGGGAATGTTCAGATGTGGTGTTAACATGTGCTCGTGGTAAATATCTAACCAGTTTAAGCGTTTTGGGGCATGTCCAAGTGCAGTAGTACAATGTGTTAATAAACAGGAAAGTAGAACTGTGGCTCCCCAACGTACTGGTTCATCCATCTGGTTGTCAACAGCATTGACAAGCTGTCTGGCTGCTCGCGCTCTGCCACACTGACCTCCCTTAACCTCCTCGGTCCGATCTGACAGCCAGAGATGTGCTCTGTTCATGGAGAGGTGTGTGCATCTGTCTGTCTGCCACTGTGCTTAGCTGCATTTACATCTGAGGACTGCTGTGCCAGTGACCCCGGCTGACGTACATAGGCAAGGCGAGAGGAGTTTCCTCAGTCCGCCGTCCCCACGTATCTCCTGTCAGACTCTGTCTGTCCAGAGCCTGTAGAGCAGCCATGCATGCCTCCGCTCCATCACAAAGATGGTCTCTGTCTGCTGTGCCCACGCACGCTCCCATAGCTTGATGTGTAATCTATTTAAGTGCTGCAAACTATATAATGTCTGTTTGAAATGTTTCTCTAGAGGCAAACCCAAATGTCTGTCTAGATCCAGTGATTAAAAAAAAAAAAATCTAAATACTGTCATGTCGCCAGTAAATTTCTGATTTGGGAATGTCCAAAGTTTATTTCTAATCCAAAAAACAGAATGCATTAATTTGCATTTGCTTTCCAGGATGCCCCTTTCATACCCAATCATGATACTATCACCTGTTACTATTACCTGCACTGTTTCCATTTGATTACATGTCAAAAAGGATTAGCAAGTTATCACATTCTGTACTGGAGATTTCTGAGAGAACAGCCTATAAAGATCTAGAATTAGTTTCCTTTGGGCTCAGTGGGTCATGTCCTGAGGCCCTGTGAGTTTGGGAACCTCTGCATTAGAAGGAGGGAAAACAGCCATTACCCAAAAAACTCTCCAGGAGCCATTTCACAAAAGCAATTTGTGAGAACTGCTAACATGCAGATTGTAAACGGTGGCCATTTCTGATCGCTCCTCACAAATTGCAGATGAATTTGTGGGTCCGACTGGGCTCTCGCACACTCGTGCTCAAAATGTGCTGTTTGTTTGTTTTTTCGTCCATGAAAATGTCAGGATGAGCAAGAGGAAATTATCTCATGTTGGAAACTTGGAGAAATGCATCCCAGATTAGTTGACACCATCTGGATTTCTCAATTGACTATACAGTTGGAGTATTTCGGAGGCAGCATCTAGCAGCCATTAATAATATTTTATCTGAGGGCTCCTCTGCAGTTGCTTCAATATTCAGCTATAGGGGTTTCTG
Source organism: Chaetodon trifasciatus (assembly GCA_037975065.1). Lineage (NCBI taxonomy): Eukaryota > Metazoa > Chordata > Actinopteri > Chaetodontiformes > Chaetodontidae > Chaetodon > Chaetodon trifasciatus. The sequence continues at coordinate 1,320,444 of JBBMOE010000070.1, forward strand.
CCTGGAGCTTTTTGCCTCTCTAAATCCTTTGCTATCTGCCAAAGATGATAAAAGGCCGTGCTGTGTGTCGTTTACTAACTTGTGGTTTGGGGTTTTTTTGCACATTGAAGTTTAAAACCTCAAATATTTCTGCCAGACAAACAACGGCCTTAAAAAGTGCTGCACTCCAGCTTCATGTGATTTTCACAGCAGAGGAGGCTGCTGTGGAAATGTAATTCTTTGCATCTTTTATTCTGTGACAAAACTGCATAACAGCTGATGAAAATTAGGTTAAACATCTGGAGTCTGTTTCACAAAAGAACCCGTGTACTTTGATACGTGCGCTCATGCTACATTTGGATGGGAATGCATTTGCCTTGACACAGTATTACCAAATTCGTGCCCATCAAATGTGAGAAATTGCCAAGCTCGCTCAGCGCTGCATTCAGTGGCTCCACAAAATGACACCAGGCATCCATCTTGGAAAAAGGAGGAGCTGATTTTTCTCCGCTTTTTAAGACACCCGTGTGTTTTTTGTTTGCAGCAGTTGCAGGGCAATGGCTCATGAAACTCAGATACGAGGTGCAGCGCGTTCCCCGGCACTCACAGCTAGGAAAGCTGCATCCGTCATGCAAAGATCATCCCCACCCGCTCTCTTTGAAGTGATGGCTTGGATGTGTTGAGGCAACATGGCTTCATCCACACAACTTTGTCCACAGAGAGACACCAGTATGCTACTGCTGTACAGACGGCGTATTGAAAAATGCATCAAACTCCCTGTGCATGAGGGACGTGAAATGTTATGAGACCAGGTGTAATGCGGCCAAGTCAATCAATTTCCAATTAAGCCCCGTCATCCATAATTCTTTTTAGCATGTAAGTGGCTTTTTAATCTTTTCATACAGGAGGTGTGCTTAACCCATGCACCCTCTGGAAAAAATGTCAACTAGTGTGTGAGGTATTAATTAAAAGACACAACGTACCTGATGAATAAAGTTCTCCCTGTGAAAAATGTAGTTAATTTGTTTTAATTTAATTAAAGCATTCAAGTTAGGAGGCGAGTTCAACCGACGTCCAACCCACTCATTCACAGTTCAGAAACTCCAGAGATTTATCGTGTCCTCTCGCTTGGCCACATGAATAATTTATCACTCAATTTCTCAAATAATACTCAACTCTTACTGGTATCACCCTCTGCTGTGTGGAGAGGGAGGGTCGTAAAACCAAAATGCAGTTCATAAATAATTTTATGTTGTCTTTATGGTCACTGAATTGTTTGGCTTTGATTGTTTGGACTGGAGACTGCGGAGAGAGAGACAGTGAAGCATTACTCAACTCTAGGGAGATAAGGAGGCCTGGTTTTCCAAGTAAAGGCTGTCAGTTTGCTCAGGACAGAGAATGTGATTGAGCATGTCTGGTGGCTGCTTACACCACAGTCTTGCCACCTCACTCATGCGGCGATTGATTAAGCTGTCCCAACTGGATTTTCATTGGCCCGGTGCCCATCCTGGGGCAAAAATACACCTGCCTAGCCTGTCAGCTACTAAAGTTATGACATCATGAGGCCCCTCATAAGGCACCTCTATTGTTTTGAAATGAAGGCACATCAATTTCATGGGCTCCACTGCCCAGCGGATGATTTGTGAGTGCTATTATCCCTTGAAATCGCTCCGGAAAATGGCTGCAGTGTGAAGACAGGAATTGGTGTAGGGGGGTTCGGGGATCGGGGGGCTTGGTTGGTTGCACGGAAATGGTTGCGTATGCATCCGGTAAGAGCAAGAACAAGGTCAGCGTGTGGAGAAAACAAAAATGTCATGTTTCCATAAAGAAAATGTGTTTATTAATCTAATTTTAGAGTTGCTTTTGGAAATGTCAGAGCTCACCATAAACATGACATCCAGCAAACACTTAACAGATGTGGCAGGGACGAAGAAGAAGAGGAAGAGGAGGAAATAGAAAGAGTGAGAGCAAGAAGGGGGGGGGGGGGGGAGTGACCAATAACCTAGTTACAAAATCAGCATGCAAGCACTTCATCTTTTTTTTCCTCGCAGCAGCAATGAGAACAGGACTGACTGCCACCCAGCTGACAGCCGAAGTTTTCATTTCCAAGCTTGACTAATTCATTATAAAGCCATTTGAGTGCCAGAACCCTGCATTTGTTATAACCCCAATCTGAGAAATATAAACTGCTGACTGTTTGAAACTTCAAACTTGACCATAGTGGAGGTAAATGCAGAATCCATCTTGTTAGGAATTCACTTCACTATCCCCTTAGCACGAGCGGTTCAATTTGTCTGAAGCTTCCACCTACTTAGCAACGAAATAAGCAGATTGCTGATAAGAAATGCTCATTAATCTGGTCCGTGCAGCAACTGGACCCACGCGCCTTGTGGCTTTTCAAGAGTTCGCTCTCCTTTTTTGAGAACTCGAAGTCGTGCGAGAACAAAAACGTGGATCTGTTTGGAGGCAAGCAACGCGGCGTGCTTTCACCAGACCAGCCGCCTGAACACAATACGTGGTCAGATGTTAAAGTTATCAGCGGAGTGCAGAAGTGAAGGAACCTCGTCACCGCTCTGCTTTCCACACCTGCACTGAAGGATTTCAATTCTCTGGCAAAACCCTCTATGACAGCGCAGAGCCATTCTGCTGGGCTGAGATAAAACATAACACTAAAAAAAAAAAAAAAAAAAAGTTAAATAATCAATTCCAATGAAAAACGCCTGGGTATTAATCTAGAGCAGACTGCAGGTGGTACCTCCCACAGGATTGCAACGTGATTTGCAGAGGGATTTGGGAGATGATTTGCACCCTGTGAAAAAGTTATATACCAACATTTTCTAAAGTGCAAACATTTTATCATGTTCGAATGAATATGTGCAGCCTCGAGGCTTTGTTCATAATTATAAAGTAAAATTATCAGGAAATGGGAGAATTACTCTTTTATTTCAGCCACCATCACTGTGCTGTTGCCATGTGTGGTCATCATCCTGCTTCAGCATCACGATTAAAGGAATTTAAGACTCTCGAGGGGAAGGAAAGGTGACATCAGATGGTTTGGATGGTTAGGTGATCACTAAACTCAGATTAGGCGACAATAGTCATTAATTCTCGACTGGCTGGCAGACATGACAGACAACATGTTGAAAGAATAGCTTCCTGGTTTCATTTTCCTTGCACACCACATGCTCATTAATATTAGCAATTCTGCCCTAAAAAGCAAAAGAAGTAGTACAAATTATGTAAAATCTGAGCTGAGGCTGTGGTATGACTATTTAATATTTGCTTTATTGTATAAAAATTATAAAGGTTTTGAGAACGAGACAGCTAAGGCAGGAGAGCTACATCAGGTCAAAGCTAGCTTGTGAAACAGCCATAGCTAGCCTTAGCTAAAGCTAAATTTACTTTCTCAGCTGTTATTTGTGCTTGAAAAATATAAGATTTTGATGAGCTGACATCCTGGTAATTCAGTTTATTACCTGATATGAGTAAATGTGGCTTAATCGAATCAAGATGGAGGGAAAAAGAAACAGCTAAACTCATGCTAAAGCTAATTAGCTGCATAATGCCATCTTAGCTTTTGACTCGAGAGGAATTCATGTGATCTTGGGTGGTTAAGCTACTGACAAACCTCATATTTAAATGTATTAAATGGTAGATTTTTCTCATTGATTTAACTGTAAATACTAACAGAATGAATTGAGGATAGACAGACACAGAGATGCATTTAATCCCTGTGAAATAAATACTTCAGCTTCGTTCACTGCTTCTGTAGTTACTGCAGTTTGCCTTGACAGGGCAGATTAATGTCAACTCTAATTTTCAGTCCCGGCGCCCTTTATCTGTCAGGTCGGGCCATTATTTGGCTCACATTGTGCTGCCTGAATTTGACAAAACGAGGATTTCCCTTTATTCCCAGCACTTTTAGTGTACATGAAGCTGTTCTTACTGTACACTTGTAAACACCAAGTGTTTTACCCCATGGGAGGACGCAGTAAACTGTGGACAAGAAACTAGACAACATGCGGTCTGTGATGGCTCCCTGTGCTCCGTTTCATTTGAATGAGCAAAATAACAGATATTATCATTTACACCAGCCTAATGGTGCATGCAAATTTTGCAAATATAAGATTATCTCCAGTACTAACACTGACACAATACACTGCCATCTGATAAGGGATTTATAAGCTTGATTTGAAAAGCTGCTGAAATCCTGTCAAGTTCCTGCTTCCTCAAAAATGTTACTCCTAATCCTCCAATAGGATTATGGTGATCAAGAGTAGTGTAAATGTACCTTTCAGCAGTCCTGAAGCCCATGCGATGTCCCACAGAGTGAAAGCCAGTATGTGCAAGACAGACGTCAAATTTGCAAAACAAATGACGCTGAAAGACGTTTGAGAGAGAGAGAGAGCAAATAATTTCCACTAATGTCTGCTTAACCCGAATTTCTGTGAATGTTCTTTTCAGAAATATTCGCTGCTGTTTGACTGCTTGAAAAAGGAATAAATAATTCATGTCTCCAAAACATCATCCATTGTGAATTTAATTACAGTCCGAGCAGAGAGTGTTGTGCTACTTCAGCTCTATCTTCTACATTCCTGTGAGAGGAAGCCAGTGAAGTCTCTAACAAAGCTGCCGTGTGATTCTGTCAATCCCACCTCTTGACTTGAACTTTCGGCGCAGTCCCAGACATGATTAAAAGCCCCAGTGGCATTGTATGAAAGCTCCAGTCCATTGCCATCAAGATTACTGTTAAATCAAAGCTCGGTGGAATTTCATCTAATCTCCTTGTGAGGGATTCTTTGGAGCATCTCATTGACCGTAATGTGCAAAGCTAACCCTTATATGATCCGATGATTGTTTACTCCAGTCTCATCCTCTCTCTGAAGCCTAGCCCTGAACTTTTAGCCCAGATCTTTTTCATCCTTGCGTTACGTTCTGAGCCCGGCAAAGAAATGGATTTTCAATGAGGAGATCAGTGTAAAAGCACACTTTAAAAATGCTTTCGTTTTAAGAGCTAATAGAATTCATTTCTATAAATATGGAAGTGGTGGTTTTGTCAAAGGGGAAAAGTCAGACAGCTTATCATTTATGCTTGGCAATAAGTTAAAGAGACAGATGTCTGAAGTTTGAACATTTTAAATCTCCGACTTTTTCCATTCATTTTTAATTTCCAATTATTTTTCAATCCGCAGACTTTGGTTTAATCTCGCGCATTGAAGTATAACAAACAAATTCATGTCATATTTGTGCTTCCTTTTCTGATTGAACACGCATTTGTTCAACTCAAAAAACGGAGCAACATTTAGACAAAAAAAAAAACAAAACGTGATGCTGTTGGCAGCAACATCAAAGAGGCTCTTCAGTGATTCCCTTGTCAGGGTAAAAGTCTGGTTTGCAGCCTGGTGAAAAAGATCAGCAGCTCCACCTGCAGTGAAGCCTGAAACTCATTAAAATATCATTATGTCCTGACGATATCTGGACAGAGATCATGCTGTGCCATTCAGTGAAATTAATAAACACGGCAGAGATGAACTGTGCAATTGAATTCATGAGAACATTGCATTCAGTGGAAGATGTATTTGCACCCCTTACTAAAAGTAAATGCTGATGTGTACACATAGCAATAAAGTGCATCTTATCTGTCTTGACTTTGAGTCATCATGACAACAGGTGGAGTTTCTGAGTAAAGCTGAGTTTCTCCAATCTGTGTTATAATGTCCCAGAATGTGACAGCTGATATATTGGTCCAGCCGAATGATCGCTCAGGCCCCAGTAGAGCAGAAGCATAAAGTAGAAAAAACACAAGGTTAACTGCTTCAAAATTGTACTTAAGTGCAGTACTTGAGTAAATGCACTACAGATTACAGCATGACTGGCACAGATGACTTCACTGAATCAAGATCGACATTGTGATGATAAAATCCTTTATGCACTCGCTGCCAAAAACCATCCTTTGGTGGTTCCCCTAATTAATGCCGTTAGCTCTGAGTGGTGCTATGCTGGGATGCGCTGCAGAGAGAGAGAGGGGTGGAGGAAGGCAGGCGGCCGTGCAAACAGCTAAGTAAACTCTCCGGTCTAATAACTGGATCCTTTTGCCCTGAGGTTAAACAGATCCACTAATCACTCTCTTTGTTTGGCCTGGGTTTTGCATTCATCTAGGCAGCACCTGGAGCCACGGACGTCTGCGCATTTGCAGTTCGGCTGTTTCTGTGTACCTTAAGCTTAAACAGCTACAGGTGCAGAAACATCCGCCCACTGACAATATGAGCGATGTCTGCATTAGTCAACGCACAGATTTAATACATGCTGGCAGTTGTCCACGTATATTTAGTGACTTGTTATTTGGATTTGTTGATCGATCAGAGCAGTCAGTTAAATGGAAAACGTTTACCAGCCGACCGTGCGTATAGATCCATCATGAACATTAGAAGCATATTTCCCAGATATTCTGAGGAGATGCAGAGTCAGTAGAAGATTGATGAATTGGCTCGTAAGTAGGCTGACAGCCAGCATTTCAGACAGTTACATAATCAAGGCTTTTTATCCAGACACATGCCCCCCTGCTGGGATGCTGGCTGAGAGCAGATAATGAAGAGCCGGTGTAGATGTCCACTGAGATCTATGACCAGGTTCAGACATGAAGAAGCAACTCCTCCCTCCTCCCCATAATAATGCTGATGTTGCAATAAAGCAGCAGCCCACACTTGAAGGAGGGCCCTGGCAGCTGCAGTCCAGGGACACCAAGTACTAGGAAATTGCATTACAGACGTTCCCTTTGGAGTATTTAAAAATGGAAACACTGGAAGGCTTGTTTTATTGCTTTTGCTTTCGATGAGGTCTCTCCAAAGCGCTTCCGACAGTTCATAGCAGTGTGAACATGTTTTTGTGATAAGACGGTTAAAACAGCACTCTTAGGGGGATCTCGGCCAGATGCAGAAGTCATCAGACATAAAACAACAGGGGTATTCTGAGGTGAAGTTGTGATAAGTTCAAATGCGATTTGGATGGTTTCATCTCCGTGGATATCAAATCAAGCTCAGTGAGCACCTTGTCTCATTTTCTGTAACCCCATGTCACATCTTTCTTCTCTCTACACTTCTCTACTTAATGGAATTTGACTCTGTTGCTATGCAGAGGTAACCCCCCGTGAACCACAGTCTTAATAAAAGTGAGGCCATTCACAGAACCTAAAAATGGCTGAGACTACTTCTGTAAGTCTGCTGTATCAATGTGCCATATGTGCCTCTGTGACATCACGCAGATACATTTACATTAGGGCTGCACAAAATTATTTTCACTATCAATTGATAGAAAATCTTGTAAAATGCATCTATCAAAGTAGTGTAAAATTAGCTCTAAAAAATGTAGCTCTATGTATTTACAGCGCAGTGACAAATCACTTCAAACTTAATACATGAAATAAACATTATTCAAACTTACAAACTACAGAGTTTACCTGGGTAATATATCTGCAACCAAATCAAAATGGTCAAACTCAAATTGCTTTTTTCCCTCGAAATTTTTTGCACATCTTGATGGTTATTTTGAAAAAGACTTAAAGGAACTCTGTGGAGGTTTTGACCACCAGTAGTGCAATACAACATGTTTTGCAACTAGTCCAGTCGGCAAGTGGGTCAAGAATAAACTGGCCAAAATAAATTCTCACTGACCCAAGTTCAACTAGTGGCAGATCAGCAGAGCCAACTTCTTGGTTGAGCTCTCCAACTACCACATGGTTGCAGTCAGACATCATTTTCCGCGCTCTCTTCTGCTTCGGGATCAATCAGGATGGCAGCCTCAGCTCGTCGCTTTCTCCAGAGCACCTGTTCCACACCTTGCTCGATACCTGCAGCCAGTACTTCAACTGAGGCTCCGGCAAGAAGAAAGCTGGACTGAAACTGGACCTCATCTACTTCCAGCAACACATCTGGTGGAATAACAACATTGATGTTTGGTCCAAGGACCGAAATTCAAGCTGGACATCAATGACAGACTGAAGCAGGAGGACTACCAGATGATGCAGGTAGGCTGGTTAGTTCCTTTGTCAGGCAGCTGAACAAACACATGTTCGTGTAAGTGAGAGGCCCTGCTCACTGAAACCTTCTGAGTGAACCAGGCTAAGCTAGTGAGTTCAAGTAAATAGGACTGTTCAATCCTTAATTAGCAGTCAGGGTTGAACAGTGAACATAGGCAACTGTGGGAGAGCTCAGCTAAAGTAAAGCTGTTTGACTTAACTGGAAAGAATAGAAGTTGCACTTTACTCAGAAATTCATTTATTGATGGTGAGCCAATCGAGACGAGATCTCTAGATCCCTGGACTGAAGAGCTCAGAGACAATAACCGCCAACCTTACCCTTCTCCTGCTATGTTGGTAGGGTGAAAACATCATAAACTGCACAAGGCCAACACCACTCTCATGCTCACTCCAAGCACCACTTGCACAACCCCAAATCCCAGACTCTGACTTCACCTTTTTTGGCTTGAAAAAGAGGCTTTCTTCATTCCTCTTCAAATGCATTCCCTGTGCCTGCGGAAGGACTGAGTCATAACCATCGCTTGTTCAAGTGAATGGACTCGTGATGGGGCTCATTATCTTGTTATGTACGTACTCCAACTCATCGGTCGTTCTTTAAACGACATACAAAATGTAAGAAATGAAAGGCAGAAGCAGTGAGACAGGGAAGACAAGCGGGCGAAGGGTAAAGACGTCAACATGGCACTGACGCTTCAGCCAAGTTTGACTTCTGTCAGTATTTTCCCGGCCTTTGCCTGAACCCTGTTTAATCCTGTGTTTTCCTGTGCCCCAGGTACATCGTCCCTCTGAGCTCTGCTTGCCTGCTTTGCCCAGCGTTTGCCTCCCAGCCAACTACTCAGCTCACACTGCTTGTTCCACAGCTCCACCATATTCCTGGCTCAGCTCACCAAACCTCGATCTCAACCAGTTGTCAATAAATCTGCATTTGTGCTATTGCAAGCTGTGTGTCAGAGCCCTGCTTTTGGGTTCAAGATTACTTTAAACACCACAAGAATAGCTGTGTATCCAAGACCCATCGAGGATTTTAACCAAACATCACGAAGATCAAGCTCCTCTACATTTCAGAGGCAAACATTATACTTCCTACTCTCCGACATGAATCTGACAGCTTTTTACAGATAACCTTCCCGCCACACATTGTTCTCAAGCAACTGTTTCCAGTAATCATCTGTCCTGTTAAGAAACGGTTCAGATGTGTCACACTGTTGGGTCCTGAGGACAAACCCAACAGTGCATCCAAATGTGTCAAGTCATCACTCTCAATCCGATCGCATGTTTTTCTCCAAGATGCAATGAATGCTCCTTTTAAACTCTATGTTGTTTGAGGATTCACCTCCATTTCAAGCCTGCCTGGTACTCGCCGGACTTTTCACTGACCCCAGGCCATCAGGCCGTCCTTATTGTTGGACCCTGGTGTGGGTCCTCAGTTTGTTTGTTTGTTTGTCCTCAGAATGCATATATTTATATATCTGCATATATATATATTTACAGGTATGTGATACAGTTGGTGGTGTAATGTGCAAAAAAATGCAGCAATAAACACGATGAAGATGCAAACAATGGACAATTTAATATATGAAGGAAGAAAGGAAGAAAAACTTTGTTAACAAGAAGCAAAAGTATGTTTTGTGGTGTGTTTGCTGCCCGCCCATCGCAGTGAGCTACAGCGGTTGTTCCTCCAAACTCCTCTTCACCTATCCAGAAGCATATTGATTTAACACATGCTACATCCATATTTCATGCTTGTTATTACTCACTGATGCTAACGAACAATCAATTTAAAGATCCTTTACCAAATGTATCTTGTAGCCTCCACCCCCCACAGGTCGCCAGTCTTCTGAACATTAACTGAAATTGACTGTCAGCAGCTGCCATCAAAAGAACTTTTAGAAGCAGCGTTATCAATGAGAGCTGGAACAACAACCACTATGTCACCATTTCGGCTGAACGCTGCATAAATCTGGGAGATAAGTCTCAAGATCAGGCAGGCCATCCTGGTGTGCACTATATGTATCTCACAAATGTGTTTTCAGTAGTGTAATCAGATGTAAATGTGATTTAGTTGGCAGCCCAGCCAGCTCTAGGGCATCAAATTTAATATGTATCTTGAAGGGACCTGATTATGGGTGTGAAAACAGAGGGATAAAGAACAAAATGCGATTGTTCACACAATAACGGGGATAAATTAGTTCAGTTTGGAGATCCCAGCCACACTCAGGTGTAAGCTCTGAGATATTTGTACAGTGAAGTACCCGCTAAGAGCTAGCACGCTAACCAGGAAGTGACAGATCATCCCTGTATCTTGACGAGGCTGAGACACATTTCAGGTTTTTATGAGTCCACATGGCATCCGAGCAGATCAGGCGTGTTCTTTACCAGGTGTTTACTGCTCCTCAGAGGTGGCAGTCTTCTGTGCAGGTCGGTCACCTTATTTAATAGGAGTCCCCCCTCCCCAGAGGTAATTCTTAGAAGATTTAGGTGATAAAAACAGTGTGGATAGAAACCGCTGCCTGGCTCAGGCTGAGCACGGGGAGAACATACTGTTCTTTATGACCTTGATGGACGTTTTCACCCTCAAGTCCACTGCTTGGAGCGGCAGAGAAACTCATCTTAGGTTATGTCACTGTACAGCCAATCAGCATGCAGCATACTGTATCTGATCTCTATTACTGCCCATTTATTCAGGATTCTCAGATTTACTCATAGGGGAATTAACTGCCTGTCGGCGAAGGAGATTGCAATCCACGTCCAAGGCTGCCTATTAGATATTTTAAACTCTTATCGTCATCTGACAATTTTATGAATAATTTTCATCACCCCATAATGCAGCAGAATTGCTAGGAGCCTTCAAATCCTCTTCCAACATGATTACGGAACATTGAAGTACACTTATGTTTATGCAGTGTCTGATCAGACTAACGGCTTTTCCTATTAGCATAATAAATGAATTAGAGCACCAGAGACAAAGATCATTAGGCAGATTTTCACCACAGGGAAATCATTTGGACAATGTATTGTCTAACAATGTGAGACAACAGCGATGCATCACGAAGCCTCAACATGTTTCACCCTGCAGCTTTGCCCACATCCTTCACTCACTAAAGCCCTGCTGGTGTTTGCATTCAGCCCAAACAACCTTCACTTCTTCAAGGCAGCTGTTTCGTTTCAGACGCGTAAGCGCTGCGATTTCTCCGCTGGCTCGTGTGATTAGTCATAACAGTGAACGGCATGGCCGCGGTGGCTAATGTGTCCATGCCGTGACATGCCATAAACACAAGTTGTTATCGTGACGCGGCATCTCTTCAGCAGCTTTAGTGTACTAAACACTGCAGCCTCAGGGTTTATCCCTGTATCAGCTGCTCCTGTCTTTCCCTCAACTCCTTCAGCTCAAGTTATTCCTCTGCCAGCAGTTCAAGAGCAGGTGTGACATTATTTCACTCTTGCTCTTCATATGCTGAAGACATAAACAGCAGCTTGTTAAGAGTTGTCTTTAATAAGTGTGAAAAGCTTAGGTAAAGACATTTCTAAACCGCTGCGGTTCCTGCAAGGGGCTCGGCCTGGAATTTACATTTAAACATGAGGTGTTCCTGTTAGTAGCTCATCTGGAAATATGAGTGAGAGTGTTGCAGCACTCTGGGATAATGGTCTCAGAGGGCTGCGGCTTCCATGCAGGGTGCGTACATACAATGAACTCAGGCCACAGTTATTTACATTGGAGGCGGTCAGAGGCACCATCATTCTCTTTGATTGTCATGCAGGATGTGTACATTATGTATATTGGGGGTTACAGGTCGGTGGGGAACAAGGACTGTATAATTTATGCAGTGAGGGCTGAAGCTTAAAACCAGTCCAGCTCCATGATGCTGTTCTACCCTTTAAACGGCATCACAGGTGGTGCAGATTCCCAAAGGAAACACACTGGTATTGGGTGATCCCATCATGCATCATTTAAACTACAATCTAAACCCATGTATGTTCTGTTATATGCTTAATATGTAACAAAAAAAATATGTTTTTTGAGTATTTTTGCATCAGAATTCATTTCTTTTCTCTGAAAACAAAGACTTAAGGATGGGTTTATACATTCATTCAATTAAAAAAAACTTCCACTCTAAATATACCTCTTCCCCGACCTTAACCACAATGTAATTTGATATTTTGGAAATCATTTTAAGCCGTCGGCGTTCAACCCGTAAAAGTGTTGCCACTGGTCGTAATAAGAAATTTTGAAGAACATGCAGTGAATGTTGTGTCGGCAAAAGGTAACACTGTTTTCCCATCGCTCATCCCTGTTTTCTCTTTCAACAGTGGCCATGGCTGTTCACCATGAAGCTGGAGCCAGACGCTCCCATCGCTCCCTTCTGTCTAAAAAAGCCTCTCTGGTGCTACATTGAACACAAACACTCTGAATATGCCATCCAAGTGCGAGAAAGCCCAACGGACTGCGTAACGCCCGCTGTAAGTACCAACGCACTCTGACTCTGCAGTGATAACTTTTGATTGTTTACTCACACCGAGTCAAACCCCTGAAGAGAAAAACTCATCCTGCAGCTCTGATTTATGAATGAGTCATTTTTCCAAATTACTGCCCCTCTGCTCAAATACTGTAGGGAGGTATCACACCCACAGTCTGTACACATGGATTCTGAGGAGTTAGGTCTGTCTTGACACATGATTTGACTTTACTGTAGGTCAGCCCTCGCTATGCATTTGAGTCAAATTTATGCACACAGAAATGACATATTTACATATTGCATACCTCCCCTGGAGCCAAATCACTTCACCGAACCACAGGTAGCATTAACGATTCCAAATGTATTCATCATGCATATGAAATAAAGCAGTCATTATGCATACAGGTAACGAGATACCTGCAATTCTGTGCACTGAAGTCCTAAGATTTATGGTAATGGATGCATCCCTTGCATCATTATTACAGTACGCGTATGTGACATTTTACTACCTTTAGTGGTGCTATAAGAGCTTGTCCTACATCAATAGACACAAAAGAGCTCTTGACCATGAAATAAAGAGTTGTGAATCCTCACCTGCTGAATGTTCACAGTGCGCTGCAGACCTTGAACACAGAAACAATGTAGTGCTCAGACTCAGGAGACTGTACAGGACCAGGCGGGTGGGGTTAACTACATAAGGAAGGTTCAGATACCTCAGGTAAGTAGTCATTCGTGGTAAAGCATTCTAAACAGATGGAAGATTTTTAACCATGTCAGCTGCAGAGCTCTGACAGTCAGACTGAAACAGCTGTGAAATGGATTGCCGTGAAATTTGGTGCAAATAACCATCTCGGAGAATGAATCCTAAAGACTTTCATTCAGCACCATCATCAGGTCAAAACAGTTTGTCCAGTTCTTTGGTTTGTGACTGAATGGTTCACCTGCTTAGCATCAGTATGTTAGCATTGTCATTGCGTGCGTGTTAGCATTTAGCTCTAAACTCCACTCTGCTTAAGTACAGCTTTAATGATATATTACAACTTTAATATAACCAACTAAACTTTATAGCACTGCAATTACAATATAGTTTATTGCATTGTTTTCTAGTCAAGCCGTTGAGATGTACATCAGTATGCACTTCAGCAGGCTGCCGCATATCTTATCTTATTGCTGTTCATTTTAGAAGTTTCGTAGCGCAGAAATCATGATTTGCAACAGTGGCGCTGCACAGCGGTTGCCTCTTTGGACTCATGGCTGAGCTGACAACGACACTTTGGGTCACCAGAGAATCAGATTCCAGAGCAAAAAGGTGGCGATTCAGTTGGCGCCACTGTTGATTTTGCACACTCCGCTTGAAGATCGGGTGGTGGCAGAACTCACTCCATCAGCCTCCCAGTTCAAACATTTTTACAGATTTGCAGTTTGTCTTCTGAAGCTTCAAACGGCATCAGATCAGGTGTCTCTCTGTCATGCCAGACAACCCCTGCTCTCAAAAGGGACGTCATGTATAGCAATGTGCCAGCACTTGATATCAACAACCTCACTTCTGTCTGTGCGAGTGTGTGTGGGCATTATCAGCAGACATGGCATCCATGCACGCACACACACACGCACACACACACACACACACACACACACACACACACACACACACACACTCACACCACTGTTTGATGCTGTTCCACCAACAACACAGTCAAGAGCTCTCCCTCTTCATCATAGCGATGCTGTCCAGAACCATATCTCAAATGGAGCCGCAGCTCTTTCATTTCACTGAGATTGAGATTGTGTGTAGATGAGTGTGTGGGTGTGTGTGTGTGTGTGTGTGTGTGTGTATTTGTCTCTCTAACTGCATATCTATGTCTCTCATTTGCATGAGAGTTTGTGTCTCTTTGTGCGCGTGTCTTGTGTCTAACTGACTGTATATTCATCTTTCTACTTTTTTCCGAGTGTGTGTTTGTGCGTAGAACACCCCCAAAGGACTGCCAGGTCAGTTCCATGTCATCCCAGCCAAATCCCTGGCACAGATTAACAGGAGAGGGCAGCCCCAGCCTTTGAGGGCAAGAGTAGTGGGAGCAGTCGCTCCAATTAGAAACCGGCAACCCGACCACCCAGCCCTACACTCACCCTGGCTGGCTCGAGATAACAGAGCCGGCACACATGCTCAGACAGATAGGCGTGCACGGGGATGCGCTCGACACATACCCACTCATAACTTGGTAGCTAATACATATGCAACACCCTACCAAACATCATCCATTAGCTGCAACAGGGGCCTGAGCGTGCTGCTGGAAGTGTCAAATATGCATGAGGGAGAGGAGGTCTCTGTCTCATAATCCTCCAGGCAATTAATACAATCGTTTCCAGGACCAAGCACCCAGATGCACATATCAAACCACTCTCTGGGCTTGTTGAATTTTTTGGGTTGACTAATTTACAGGTACATTGACCAGAGGCTTGCTTTTATGGATTGGAGCCGCCTGGAAGCCGACAGCAGGCCATACATTGAGAATTGCCCAAAGTGATGTATGGGGCTGTGGGGACGACCTGCTCTCAGTGGAAAACACTGCTGGAAAAACTGCTTAAAGATATAAAAAAAAAGGCTTTCTGTTCTAATTACATCGCAGTACTAATTGAGCAGCGATGTGGTGTTTGATTTAACGCAGATTCACAGATTTAACATTTACACCACACGAGCATGTGTAGACCTGGCTGTCATGGAGAATTGCATTTTTTCTTGATACATCCATGTTTTCACCGTATTTCTGCTCCTGCGGAGTGTCGTCTTCAGTTTACTATAAAGCATTTAATTCAGCCTCGCTTTTTGTTGTTGCTTCTGCAGATGTTTTTAGCCTCCAGTCAGATATTGATTGAAATGTTCAGCCCAGTGTGAGGAGAGGGGGGCTGGTATTCAGAGGCATCGGAGTTTGGTGGTGGAAGCAGTATTGATTGCACTTAAAGTGACAAGATTGAGGAGGCCCACTTTGACACGTTATCCCCACTGCCGCCAACAGACAAAGTGCGGGCCAGAGGAGCAGCACGGATTGATTTCTGTGATCATGAATGGCCAGAGACCTGTGAATCAGTCGTGCAAGCTATGCTGCTTGAAAATAAGTCAACAATTTTTCATAGGGCTGTGGTAATGTATGGACTGACAGCCTGTTTGATTGAGGAGGACAAGCAAATACTATGGTAATGAATAGGCTCGTGCACATTCTGACAAGCTGAAAAGTCCTCACAGCTCTGGCAATAATAACCCAGCGTGTAAAGCAGACTGGTAGTATATTTGAGGAGGCAGGTACAGCGGTGCAGCCGGTTTGGGCATCTATGGGATTTTGTTGTGTATAATTCACTGGTGAGGCATGAAGCTGATATAGCCTCTCCCCCTCTTATGACCATCCATCAGGTGAAATTGCTTTCTTCTAACATTAGGCTGTCAACGAGAAATAACAAATGTAGCCATGCAGAGCAACACATGATTACAGGGTAATAATGCCCCGAGGTCAGAGCAATGTGACCTCATTCAGAGCCGTTTGTTGAAGGGAGCAAGTGAAGTGCTCGTCGTGCTGGAAGATGAGTCACCAGGGAGCGGCTCAAGCTCATCCGAGGCGGCTGCTGTCGGGTGGCCCGCGTGTCTGTGATGTCTGCTTTTTAATCATCGCAACTACACGTTTCAAATAATTGAAAACGCATCATTTTGACCGTGACGCTCTTCAAAAAAGATTAACTGGGAGGCTCAGAGAAAGACCCAAAAGCATGCGGGGAGCGTTATGGAAAGCGTTTACATCACCTTTGTTTCTGGTGGGCTCTTTGATCACTGCTTCAAAATGTCTCTCGCCACTGGTGGAGAGCTACGGAGCCCCACACTTGCTCTGATTGATATTGTGTAAATCCATCACGATAATCTTCCAGGAAATTGCACAGGCGTTTCCAGCGGTCTAATCGAGACTCGGGCGTGCTCACAGACTTGAGTGGGAGTGAGGATGAGGACGAAAATAAAGGACAGGCAAAGACAGATGGAGAAAGACCTGCACGGCTCAAGATGGATATTTTGAGAAGTCTGAAAATGTTTGTGGACACGGTCGGCTGGAGCATGGTGTGTTTGAGGAAAGCACAAAATTAATAAGTGAAGAAGAAGAAGACATAGTGGGTGAATGGAGAGAAAAAAATGTTTGACATGCTCCAGTGATCTCCGTTTCTTCCATCCCAGTGTTCCCCTTCCTCTGTGTCGCCTGCAGGTCTCTGGTTCCATGTGCTGCATAGCCAATTACCCATGAAAATGAGAGAGAGAAAGCCGGGCGCAAGTGATTAACACACACTACACACCGAGCACCTCCTGGATGCACGCGGAAAGACAAATGTTCTTTAATATAACGTGAAAGAATTTCCCTGATGAAGCTTAGTGCTGCATCTGTATTAGGGCCGTATTAGAGCATTTAATCAAAATGCCGCATTTTTGCCCTCATGTCGTGCAAAGGGAGAGGATACAAGCGCAAACTGGGGGACTAGTTTATTGGATTTTTCTTTTGTCTTTCTTTACTCAACATACAGGGTGTCGAAACAGGAGGCTCCACACAAGCAAACGCTGCATATCAGTTAGTGCACGTTGTTGTTGGGGTTTCTGTAACTGAATTGTGCGGTGTAGAAGGTATTGTTCATCGCAGGGAAGGACTCAAAGGATGTTTTAATGAATGGCGCTTGGGGAATGCATTGTCATAGCAGAGGGAGGGATGTAGGCTTTGTTTCTGATGTAGAGATCTGTGCGCTGACAGCACGGCTAACGCTATTTCAGTGTGGTGAAGTGTAGCTATTTCACACCTGATGCAGAGTTTTTTTATGTGTTTCATGCTCTTTGCACAAAAAGAAAGTCCTTCATCCTTATTGCCGCCGTTGCCTGTGAGACTGAAACAAGCGGCTGAGAGGCATGTTCCTATATGATAAGTTAGATGTGACAGCGGCTCTGCTCAGCCTTGGGAAGCTTGGTGTGCACGTGCCTGTGAACAAATAATGCAAAGATGTGCAAATAACATCAAATTTCATCTTGGCTACATTTTATTTGTTATCTGTGTTTTTCTCTAAGCTCCTAATCAAAACGCAGGAGGAGAAATTACGTGCATATGTGCATCTTTAATATCAGGAGTATGAATTTCTCTGACACGGTAACATATTTTAATCATCTGAGGATTTCAGTGGTTCAAATGAGTGGGTTTTCCAGCCGGGTGGGATTAGCGACGCTCGGCTAAATGTGCGTAGAGTCGCTAAACTGTGTGTAGGACGGTGTCGTGCGCAAATGCTCGTATGCTTGTTTGAAACCACCTGTGTGTGATGAGCATCTTTCCTTTCTTGGGTTTAATTAGGTTGGAAATGTCAACATATGAACCCTTCTCTTCCGCCTTGTGAAGCGTGCGTGCGGTGTTCGCTTCGGCAGACGAGAGATCACTGTTCGTCTTTTGTCACATGTTGACTCGTGGACAACTGGAGAATGTGAATGATTCAAAGACAGGGCCAAGAATAGCTTTCCCTTCCTGACCTCCATTCTTTCCAATCTGCATCATGACAGAAGAGGGAGATATGGGTCCTGGCAACCACCAATTAAGGCTGCATATCCTTCACATGAGGGGTACTGCTTAATCAAAGCTCTGAGAATAATGAGCTAAAGTAAACAGTAATTACTGGAGCAGGTCATTGATTACGGTTCTGTCTCTGACTGGCCCTGTGGGATTTCCAGGCAAGGGAACATCAACAAATATCTAGCAGATAGCAACATGCGACCTTATGGCTACCAATAAAATCCATTCATCTTGCTGAATTTGCATCGGTTATAATTCATCTGCGCGTTACCGAATCCAACTGCATTCAGACACGGAGACTGATGACGACTCCTCCCCACTAAACACACACTCACACGTTATTATTCAGTGTGATGATAAATCCAGTCATTGTGCCCCTATCGGCAGCGTGAATTATGCATGTCATATAGATTTGCCCTCTCTATGAAAAGGTGGAGAAAGACCTGAGCGTGCAAGCTGCCATCACATTAGGGAGAGATGAGCATGGATTTGAGAATAGCTGATTCGTGGAAATTACTTCAATCTAGGACTTAGTTTCAATATAATCCAAGAGTGAGAGGTCAATAACAGTGGGTTAATGATACGGGTCAACAGCACAGACAGTAATTGTCTTCTTTTGAATGTTATTAGGTTGTATGAGACTCTCCACAACAGAAAAATGGCAGCATTTGATGTTTGTTCCTGTGTTTGTGTATCAAGAGTAACCTCCTGGGTTGTGCAAATGGATGTCCTGTCTAACCTGTTTACCAACGACATGTTTAGGGAGTGTGGACTGGACTACTTGTGGTAATAAATACCATCTGCACGCTTGTTAGCTTTAGCAAGCTAGCTTTACATACACTGACCACACAGAGCATGGAGTGTACTTTGGATTATAGTTTTGTATTTGTTTCTGTCAGAAGTCAGACTCTTTTTTTTAGCAGGAACTGCAGTTCACACAGTAATTTCCCATCAAATCCTTGTCTGTGTTTGTTCATGAAGTTGAATCATACAGACCTGCACTGCAGCCAGACAAGAGCATCCACATGGACTGATTTTGGAAAACCCAGAATTACACAACATTGTTTTGCTCCGAGTGGCAACATTAGGGTAGGATATTTCTGCATACTAGTACAAAGTAAGGGAAAGGTCATGGTTACATTTAATAAAAAAGCAAATTGCAGACACGTTACGCTCTCATCCATCACCCTGACGTCCACACAGGGCTCACTAATTCCTCCTTAATGTAAGCACTGGATGTAGATCAAGAACAAAATTCCTACCACTGGATACTGGGTGGCTTCAGGACACACTTTTTTTGTTTGTGTAGTTGAGTCACACAGCCTCAAGATGAGTGCAAAATGTTCGCTTTGCCTCAATCCACTCACGTCTTTCCATTAACTCTGTGTGTAATCAGACCACCTTTTAAAATTCGCTCTGTGTTCAGTCTGAACACGCCCTCGGGGAGAAGGTCAAGCCCATATTGGAAGTTTTAGATGCCCAAACTTAACCATCTCTCAGCCACAGCTGTGCCAGGTCCAAAGAGGCTCATGTCAGCCATTTTTTAAACTCTGGCAAAAAACAATATTTTCTGCCTTTTAGCTGTATGTATTGTTGGTTATATCCATTTCCTCAGAGAGTCTCGACAACACCTGAGGTACAGCTGCATGAATCCTCCTGCACTCAGAGAAGGGGACTCTAACAGGGCCTCACCTCAGAGCTGCTAATTTAACTGCACATAGGAGACACTGCAGTCTCTTGATTGTCTCTGGGGGGAGAGGCGTGATGTTAAAACAACCACTGATGGACATTAGCAGTATGTCAATCCAAACAGCGTTCTGGTCGTACTGTAATGACAAAAGGTATTGAATTATCTATGCACACTGTTTGTCTGCAGGGGCGGGGGGGAGGGGGGTTAAGGGCCATTGTACAGGGTGGCAGGTTGTCTGTGCATTAGCAGCGGGAACACAAGAAGGCTGGTCTCTCAGATCATTACCATTCATCATGGCTATTATCATCAGAATAGATACTCATAAAACCCGCATATTACCTCTCACTGCAGACACATTATATACTGTACATAATCCGCCATTACAAGCCATATTGCATTCCCACTAAATCAGTGATGGAGAGATTCTCGGGCGCTGAAATTTGCATACATGTTACAGTCTGTGTGTGGGTAACATGAAAAATGCAATTTTCTGGGTGACTTCTCACTCTTCGAGATGGCGGCTGTGCGAGAGAGAGAGAGAGAGAGAGAGAGGGAGAGAGAGTGCTGCCCCCTGTAATTACACCGCTGCTGACATTTCTCATGATTTTGACTGCCGGTGCAAAAGGCTGAAAGTTTGTTATTGAAAGGGATCTTCCCTCCGTTAAAGATATACTTCACCATAAAGTTTCTGTATCAGTCATCCTTCATAGCCTGGAGTGCTGGGCAATAAAGTGCTCGCATCGATTGTAAAACAAAAAAAAAACATGGCCTCCAAAAGTGGCGGGCTCAGAGAGGATGAAGGTAGCTGGAGACATTTTTACAACAGCAAAATAACATCAGAATGTTTATAAAAATGACATTATCTTGGACGTTTTCTCGAGGTTATTGGCTGCTCCTGCGGTGATGCAGCCCCAGTATTCTACACATCAGGATTACATCCAGTGCAAATGTTCAACTCAGAAATCAGTGTGCCGTATGTGTAGCGAGGTGAGAGTATTGACGTCTGCGTGGTGGATGAGTGTGTAGCATATATTTTTTCTATTAATGATAACCACCATCTTTCCCAGCCATGATGCGTTTTAGTTGCCTACCCTGCACCGCAAAAAGCAAAGTCAACGTAAGAAAAAACACCTTAAATCAAGGCAATATGTACTTATTTCTTGTCTGTCAAGATATATCTTCTTATGAGGCATGTTTTATGGTGGAGCATTTCACTTCTTTCAAGCTTTTTGTCCTTGATTTTACTTAAACTTTGAGAGTTTTTGCAGTGTAACCATATCTTAACCACATTTTAGTCAGAGCACAACAGGATACCTGAGATCTGGATTGTGCTGAGTGTGTTTCATGTGTTCTTACAGTGGAACTGCAGTGTGGCCTACTTGTGTTCCCTCCTTCAGGATTCTGATGCAGACTGTAATAAATACGATATCAAGCAAGTCAAGAAAGACTCCTGCTAGCTGTAAAAGCCCCTCTCCATCACAGTAACTTAAAGAGTGTAAGGCAGAATAGAAGGTACTTGGGTGTAACTCTATCAGTAGATGCCCACAGATGTTCTGTCATCAGTAAAGTAAGTAAATGAGTGAATGTACACACACTTGCTGTGGGGAACACAGCTGAAGCACCGGAAGGCCTGATCATGTGCGATCAATCCGCTTAGCGTTGTGTTGTAGCCATCAACAGATGGAATCTAATGCTGAGCTATAAATCTAAATTTACAGGCAGGACTGCTGCCATTCCTGTGTTTACTGTTGGCTACCAGGTTTGCGAGTTCTGTCCTTTGTTGAATTAACTTGGAACTTGGAAATTCCAGCACTCATCTGGTGACGCACTCATCCAAAGAAACAACAATTTAAAATTCTGAGAGAAAATTTCCTGTAAGTGGAACCGAACATCTTGAAGATTTCCGATCCCCTGGAGGTGATTCCAGTTTAAATATTCTGCAGTGACTTCTCCAGTAAAGTAATAGAGGCAAGAATCAACCAATATTATGCATAACATCTTTTGCTCTGACAGTAGAGGGGAAATAAAGGGATGTGTTCCAGGGTCACATCTGGCTCCCCTGCAATTTTGTATCTAGATATTCATCCATCTGAAAAATGCAAGTCGTCCAAAGGGTCCCTTGATCAACCACATGAGTTAGAGTACTCTCTGAGGCTGAATCAAACACATCAGTGACAGACTTTTCTTCAGTTTTTGCTCTACATTGGCAAACCTTTGACTTCCCACGTTAGATTAGTGTTTTGACATGAATGTAGCTCCGTGGAGAGTATCAGCCCGCCACACAGTGTCCAAGATGTTCGATTTATGACAACCCTCGCTCTGGCGAGGGTTTCGATTCAGCACATCAATAGCTCTCAGTAATTTCTAAACAGAATGAATGAGCAGTCAGCGGGGAGTCCAGAAGGAGAGACAACCAACTCGGCCACAAGAAGCTCTTTCTCCCTGTCCTGCTGAATTTACAGTGACAGGATTATTCCCAGCACAGTGACACACAGTAAATGTAACAGCCTCTTCGTCTTTGCTCTCTGCGAGGGGGCAGCCTCTAAGAGCACTTCTGCAACACATTTTTGAGAATAAAACTGTAATGATGTGGCTGAGGTACAAGAGTTTTAACATGGTGCTTTTTGGATTTTCAGTGGATGCTCTCTGCTCTCTCCACGCGGCGTTCTCTCCACATGGCTCCGGCACAATCCTCCAGCTGTCTGATATTGGCGCACAGCACCAAAAGGGTTTAAATCTGCTGCCAGAGAGCCTCAGCAAGACAATAAACAGATTTGGGCAAGGAGAAAAGGCTACATGTCTCAGTCCTGCATGTGAGGTGTCAGCATTTGATTAATGCCTGACATCATTGTGCATTTCGACTTGAGCAGGCTGATAAACTGAGAGAAATTGCTGATGGATGGCCACCTTCCTGCGAGATAAGGCTCATTTCTCTCCTTGGGATATAGGCAATACAGAAACTGGAGGTTCCTATTCTGACATTAAAGACCTTCTATGTATCACACTGGCGATCTTATTACCTGTTGGATCACTGCAACAAGATGGCCTTGACTTTGTGCACTCTTTCATGAAATGGCTTGGGCACAGGACGAGGGACGGTCACGTGCAGCGTTCGAGACACAGGCTGGATTTTTTTTTTGCAAGTGCGCCAAATGATAAGAAGCCAGATAGAGAAACACACGTGACAACTCGTCTCAGCAGCAGCCTAGTGTGCAGTGGGATCTCAAAGATGCCACATGGGCACATTAATGATTAATTAGTTTGTTTGTGTCACATTAAACATTGGTTCATTTAACATTTAGGTGTCAGGATTAATTTCCTCTCATCATAGCGCGCCTTCAGGGTAAACTCAGGTTTCTGAACAAGCAAAAATAAGCACGAGACATGAACAAAAGCATGAAATTTCACAACAGTCTCAACAGTGTAGATTCCAAGTATGAAATATTCATTATGTGACATGAGCTGGGAGAAAAACAACTCTAAAACTTGTAAAAGCTTCCTATAATAACGTCTCCCCTGAAGAACTACTTCCTCAAGACTCCTCAATACACGTTAACCGAATCACAGTTTTTGATTGTATCGTATTCATGTAACCTAATCAATACTTTAGATGGATGATGATTGGGACAGCCTGAGCAAGGGGACTGCTGATCAATTACATGTGCATCAGGTTCAAAAAGATCCAGAAACTACATGTCTAAATGACTTCTCATGTCCTAATTCACTGGCTTTGCAGTCACATGAGCTTCATGTGTCATGAAGAGAATCATCTTTTCCGACCATCAGAACAAATAAACATCTTCCGGGTCGTAACATTCACTTTCATTTACCCTGAGGGCAACCCTGTTAGGAAGATTTACCACGTCTTCAGCTGCCTGCAATTGATTTGAGGTGAATCCCAGTGGAGTCGAGTAAATGAAATGTCAACATCTGCGTGACATGTGATGAAAATTAATGGCATCCCACAAGGGAGAAGAGACGGCGAGGAGGTAAAAGTAAGTAGTCGACTGTCATGTTTGGTGAGAGAAGACGTTTTGATTCACGTATTCATCTTCAGACTCTCTTTACTTTCACCCAGCATTAGTTTTGAGTGAAATGTCTCAACCATTGACTTGGTTGCCATGAAATTTGGTACTCATCCATATCCTGGTCAGGACGAATTGCAATCTGATTGGTGATCCTGTAGCATTTAATTTAGTGCCTTTACGAGGTCAAAGGTGTTATTTATCCAGTGCTTTGGTTTATGACCAAATGCTCTCAAAATAATTCCCGTCAGCCTCAGCTGTACTTTATGTTATGTGCTGATTAGTACGTTAGCATGTAAGTTACATGCTAACTCAGGTGATTAACATGGTAAACGTACTTACATACGTAGAATCTGCATGTTAGCATCATCATAGAGAGCATATTAAAGTGCTGACATTAGCATTTAGTAGTGAGCATGGCTGTAAACTCTTTGTCTACTGAAAAGTGGCATTTAAAAAACTCTCTTCAGGACATTTTACTTGAAATAATCCTTAAACCTCACAGGCCACTTGGTTCCAACGGTAACAGATTTGGGTGAACTGGCCCTTTAACTGAAAGCACTTTTAAAGAAATCCAAGAGGGACAGAGGATACGGTACGCAAGGCCTGTTTCTACTCTCTGAAACACACAGTCTGCATTGTGAAAACTCATCTATCAAATTAAGCAACACAGTCGTAAACCCAGTGAGGGTGTTTTGAGGAGGGCGGGGGCATATTTTGTATGGCTCACTGGAGTTCACCTTTTCTAATCTCTGTCATACACCTTCCTCATCTTCTCACTGTAATTATGGGCTACATTCACCACGGTTGATTTGGCGGCCCTGGTAATCGTATTAAGTAATCCCACTACTGAATGGTAGCAACAGGACATTGTTCAAGAACTTTTTCTAAGATGCTTAGGCTGGCGACGTGCCAGACATGACTCTATTCCACCGTTCTAATTTTCTCTTTCTTGCTGCTGAATGTCAGTTCACCTTGATCTGGTCTGTTGTTGTCAGCTTGAGTTACAATTTGTAGCTGTTTTAGGAGCCGAGCACAGGGCAGTAAGAAGGACAAATCCACACAAAAATACTATTGATAGCTTTTTTTTCCATGTTTGTCTGGGCCAAGTTTTATTGTTTGGTTGTCTTTTAGTCATGCTGTTCATTGCCAAATGTCATCTACATCATGGCAAGTACATTTGCAGTGCAGCTGCTGTGGAGCTGATAGCAGCAGTGGCTAAATTAAAAAAAAGAGAGACATTTAATGTTGCAGAATACAACAATGCCTCATATTGCATTTGGATATTGAGTGATCAATTGTACATGTATAACAATAGAGATAGCCACAGAGAAAGACTTGGGACTCCATCAAAGTGAAGCGTCCTCATTATATGCGGCGGTTCGCAAAGGCTGAGCCATGTTTGTCTTCCCTGGTGTGGCAGTCGAGGAGAAAGTTATAGTGCAGCAAGGGAGGACTCGCACACAGAGAACAAAAACAGACTAGAGTCTGGATTTGACAAGTGTTTGATCCATTACAGACAAAAAATGTGCAAAAAATTCAGTCCATGTTGGACATGAAGCACACATAATGAGTCCGCCTAAATGTGGGGTTACTCTTCAGGTGCATCTCGTCAGTCATTTAAGGCTTATTGGACACACGTGAAGCCAACTACCAGCAGGTCATGTCATTACAAAACACATCAGAACAATTAAACTTTGTAGCATGAACGTACTCATCATGCTGATAAACAGTATATACAGAAATGTTAGCTTGTTCACTGAGGTTTGGACCTCCAATAAACAAGGGTGTAGCTTGCACCCATAGCAGTGTCATATGTCGACAGGAAGAAGAAAACATGTTTTTCAACATAATTTCCGGTGTATCAGTCAGTTGGGGAATCTTCTCTGGTCTGGCATCAAGGACAAATCCTTGGGGTGACATTCTGGAAACCCTTCAGTAGGCTTATGTACTTCATGTAGGCCATAAATTGCTGGTTTAACGGGAAAATCATTAGTGAAGGATTTGTATTCAGACTGAGTCACATTGCCAGAGGACAAGGTTTGCTGTAGAAAATATTCAATTTCCCCTTCACTTCATGCAGGCACATGGAGATAGGAGATGGGACAGTAGATGCTGGTGGTGGTGGAGGAAAACTAATATTGGTGGAAAACAGTTTCAGAGTTGAATCTCCTGGAACAATCTGTAGATCATGATAGTAATGGGAGGTGGAGGTTCTACGTAGACTGGACCAGGAAAAAAATAGCAGGAATTCACCAATAGAGTAATAAATGCAAAACATGGACAGAGATTTTTTATTGAGCTTTTGACAAAACAAAAGGAAATCATTAACTCTGTGGTTCCCAGCTCGCAGATGAGAATGGATCACGCCATCGCAAGCATATTGGAGTTATCATACTCCAATCAACTCAGGAATATCTATGCTGGGGTTTCAAGCTAAAATGGTGCACTTCTTGTCTCCAGTGAATGAGGTCCAATAGGTCCGAGGAGTGACAGCCAGTTAGCTTCAACAACTAGCCAGAAAGTTCATCCTTCACCTGTTCTGCAGAGCTGGATTATTCTTCAACTCCGTAAATCCTCCATCAGACTCCCAGGCGGTCCATTCCCTGCAGCCCACTGCAGCACACTGACCGGGGGATAACGGTGGTGTTTCCAGAGAATCACGATGCTTGTTCATGAGTCACTTGGCTCTGTTTTCGTTG
The DNA here is from genome assembly GCA_037975065.1 of Chaetodon trifasciatus. Taxonomy (NCBI): domain Eukaryota; kingdom Metazoa; phylum Chordata; class Actinopteri; order Chaetodontiformes; family Chaetodontidae; genus Chaetodon; species Chaetodon trifasciatus. The sequence continues at coordinate 1,346,899 of JBBMOE010000070.1, forward strand.
GCCAACTTTCTTTAGAGTATTTTTGTTTGCTGGGATCCTGAAGAGGAGTTTTTTATGGAGACTCTTGCTGATATAAGGACTCATTCATTGCGGTTGAACTGTGGGTTTTATATTGAGCACTGATTGTATAATACACAGAGGTGAACTTCAAATTCTTGTCTGCTGGTGCCTTTGAGATTTCTGTTGTTGGTGGTTGTTATTCCAAGGGTACTGAAAGACACGGTTGTTGTGTAGGGCTGACTGGTACTCAAGTGATGGGCACCACAGCTCCTGGTCAAACCGATGCAATGTGAATAAACTTCCTGCAACAGCATTTCTATTTTGAAGCAATGCCTCCTGCTTTAGAGTGCATGGGGTGCTCCAGCATGCAAGCTTACAGTACAAGTAACCTATCAATGCCAGCACAGAAGCAGCTGTGTTTTTAAGCCCCAAGTTGCACTCTCTTGTTGCAGAGAACCATGACCAAAAGAAAAGGCTGAGCTGAACTGGGTACACCAAAAAATGACATTTAAACCCAGTGTAAGTTCTGGGAATCACACAATGCAACAGGATCAGGTTTGAGAATGAGAGCTGTCGGCGTTGTTCTTGTGCCTTGGCTGATTTTGTGGGGGGGGGGGGGGGTCAATGCATTGCCCACTCTGTTTCACCCCACAGCCATCAGCGAAGAAAATGTTCTATTTGATCAATATTCCAAGAAGCATATAAATTATGGTCAAATACACAATTTCGATACTTTTCATTTAGCATTATCAATAGCCGTTCCTGTTTAGTTCAGGATTAATTGTTCAGAATGTAAATCATTACACATTTCATTGGAAGTTGTAGTGGGATTTATAACACACACAATAAATACAAACTAATAGATTGGTAGTAATCTAGGCCTGTTGGCAAGAGTGCAGCATATTTTTCATGCGTTTGTGTCACCAATAGCTCGGATACTGTGTATTTCACTGTCAGCCACCTGGGATGTTTGAATATAGAGGCAAACCTTTAAGGTTTCCCCATTTTTGGAAGTAATGGAGCTGTCCCTGTGGTGAATAATTCAAACGACAGGCTGACGGGTGACTTTAATCACTCTTTGGCTGTCAAATGAGAATCAGAGGCCACAGACAGAATCATAACATCATAACCACCACATAATTACAAATTATAGTTCTGAATGGGACTGTAAAATTGCCTTCTGCCTTTGACAAAATGGTGCCAAAGGGAGTAAAGTATTATTAGAAGTAATAAATCATTTCCATTTTTCTTTTTTTGGGATCTTGACACAGCAGTAGTGAGGGAATAATCCCTATAGCGGGGCCACATAGTCACATGTTTAATTTACAGCTCCATAAGTTCTGTAAAACAATCTTCAAATGTGACCAAGAAAAAGATTTTGCAAAGAAATGTAAACGCTTGTGAGCTTTGAAATCGTGAAAAGGGAACTGAACATAAAACTGAGGCTTTCCCAATACCTTAATAACACACTGTTTACAGTATTCAGCTACACTGCAATACACAGATTCCAGAGCTGCACTCACACACTTCATTATCAGGCTGGATGTAATGCCCATTCAGCTTTTCAAGAAACATTTTACGGCTGTCTCGAAGAATTTCAACACTTTCAACAAATTAATTTCCCACAAACTTTGTTTCAAACCCTCAGCAGAATCTTCAGATGCCACTCTGCCACACCAGTTTGTCTCCATACTTAGCAACTTACAAAATATGCACTTCTGAACTTCTGGCGATTACATCTGTAGTGAGAAAAACCATCCTCGGATGACGGAAGCTGGCACAGGAAAAGGCTCTGAGGAGCTCTCTGCTAAGAGTGTGCAGTCACCCATTACTCAAGTCTGGCCTCTCTGGCTGTTCCTGCAGCCTCCCCAGTCTAACATGCGCAAAGCCGCTGCTTTTATTACTGCAGGGGTCATTGATGGTAGGCCTTTCATGACTGTCTCTGATAGCAGAGAGCTCTCAGTGCTCATGGACCATGCGGTTGTTCGTTCCCATACACATACTGACGGACAGGAGGGATTTGACGTGCACAAGGCTGCTTCTGCACACATTTAACGTGCAAGTTTGCTCAAGACCTTCCTCATTCCCTAAGAGCATCTCTCCATATGCACAAGAGGATGACAACCTCCAGCCTCCGATGCAGCTGCTAATCTGGGGCTATAAATCAAATTGGCAAAGCCACTCCCTCTCAGCCTCAGCCACATAAAGACGGCGGAGCTGAGTGTAGCATGCTGATGCCAGTCCCTGGAGTCTAGCTGCGGCCGTCCAGCTGGACTGACGCCTGGCAGTGCTTCTGCTCGTTTCCTGCCATCGCAGGCACACAGCGCTTAGCAGTGGTTTATCGAACCCACCGTGCCATGAAAATGTGACAGCGTGAGGCCTGCAGATTAAAACCACTCTGTGCTCCGTCATCACAAGACGAAGCGCACAGCACCCTATGACAATAGATTCGACAAAAGTCACAGCTCTGGGTCACGGCCAGATGGAGTTATCGTTTCCTTTCCATTTGCCTCTGCTGAAAAAAACTGATACCAAAAAAACAATATTTGCTCCCCAAACACTGACGGCTCATTCGAATTTGCCAAGTTTGGTCCCAGCTGTTTGATCTCGCTGTCCCTGTTTCAACAATGACACTCTGCCACTCATGACATACTAAAGCAGTGCAAGTCCAGATGGTCTCAGTATGATAGTAATAGTAATAATTAGAATTATAACTAAGATTTTTGCAATGGCATATCCTCAACCTCTGTTTTCTTTGCATTAAAATGTACCAAGTGGGCATTTCTAACCAAGAGCATTCCTACAGCAGCACAATATTACTTTTCCAAACCAGAAGAAATGAAGCCGTTACGCAACACAACAGCAGCTCTTTTAGCTCCTGTGTGTTGGCTAACTCCTACGAGCCCTGCCGGCTCATGAGGGAGTAAACAGATCAATAGGCCCACCTGAGAGATGGATGCTCACCTCCTCCGAGCAGCGGTGATCAAGCATATTCTACAAATCCCTCCTTTCAGCTGCAGCCTAATGACGCTAATGGGCAGCAATGCTCTCAGAGACCCTTTATTACACTGATTAGGCCAACAACCTCAAATATAATGTCCTAATCTGATTAAGAGATGGACACAGCTGAGCACGGCGGGGACAGAATAGACAGAGAGCAGACTCAGAGATGGGTGCTTGTTATTTATGTTATCTAAATTGCAAAGAACTGGCAGAGCATTCGTGCTGATGTATGGTAAAATGTCATCTGTAAGAGGTTTATGGTCATGTGAAGTGTTGTCGAAAATTAAGCCATTTTCCAAGTGCACTGCTGACACTGACAGGCAACTGTCTGCAAGTGATAGGAGCCGTCGCTGCTGCCAGCCGCAGACATCCTGTACTGGGTCTGCAGTCGTATTGCAGAGCCTCATGGATTAAATTGTTCTCAAATTTAGGTCACTGTGACAGTACATTCCCTTGTCTGCAGCCAAAGTTAGCTCAGACCTTAAACAATGCCCCGTGGAGTTGTTTACCTTCAGTTTCCCACCAAAATGCATTGTGTGCACATCTTTGAGGTATAACAAATGTGCTGAATGCATTTCCTTCCTCATGACACATTTGCATATTTTAAACCGTGCATTGTTTACATCCGTGTTTGCAAGCTTCTTCTTCACTGCCTTTGCTGCTGCATTGCTGCGCTTCTTTGCATGTTGTTGTTGCCATTGGTCAGTAAAAACATGTGGAAACCAGCAGCAGGAATGTATATCGTGTCACCCATGCATGCACAATACAAACAAAGCAGTGAGGCACTCATAAAAACATGCTCCATAGCGCTACTAGTGGCCAAAATCAGCTCTTAAAAGTGGGGCTCTACCTACAGCTTGATATTCATGCAGAGTATGATTCAGCCTGTGGAAACGTTTAAGGAAATAACCTGAGTGATGTCATCGGGGTCATCTCAGATTGAGACTGGAGAAAGCTTGCATTAAAAACTAGGGGTTCAGAATTTAAAAGACTCATTTGAGACGCAGTGAGAGTCTAATGTAAAGACACTGTCGAGTTGCATTAAGGGAATTGTAGGATGCAGCATTTTTGGAGCTTTAGCCACATTAAGGATTAAAAATGAGCCCAGCTCACCTTCTATTAACCATTTTCATGTCTCTTGTGTGAAATACAAAAGATTACCCCATTACCTTTTTATTTTTGGCTTTCCTGAAGCAAGTGTCCATCAGATTAATTAGCAAACACAGGCTAGCTGCTAGTTGTTGGCCTACAGTGGCTCATTAGCAAATCACAGTCAAAAAGCTGACCATTAAGATGCTATATTTAGCCACCAAAGCACTAAATCAAGCAGCAGAGTACAATCAGTTCTGTTTAACTCTAAGTTCAGTTGAGGCCATTAATGCCCAGGTTCGATGGTGTCAACAAAGCCCTGTTTAGATAATAGTTTGCTCCATTTTTCAAAAAGATGTCATGTCTTCAGACTCTTTAAAATCCAAAAGGCACAATAACGCACCTCAGCTTTGAAATTTATCATGTGATCCTGCCAACCCAAAATCAATCATCTCCTCTGGGATGAAACCTGCAGTGATGGATACCACCTCCCGGCTCGCTGTGAGACAAGAGTGCCACTTTAGGTGTGTGTCTGTGTGTGTGTTTGGCGACTACACTTCATTTAGCACTGCTCCACAGGGGAGCCAGGGGAAATCACACAGAGACACGAAGAGAGAATAAACAAACAAATCAAAAGCATTAAACCAAGCAAACACAACGTAGGAGGCTTTTTTAAGGACCGTTAAACCTTCATTATCCACCTCAAATTAAATGTCTTCTTTGCTAGACTCCTCTCATTCTGTAGGGAGGTATGAACATGGTAAGCACAGGTTGCAGGAGAGAGTAAACAAACTGGCTGCCAGTAGCGGCGGCTTAAAACAGATAAAATGGATATTGACCATAATCTTATCACACTTCTCCTCATTTTTATCGTGAGTGGAGAAAATGTGCTGTTGCTCCAAAATAGAATTTCCTCGACATTTGCTCCAAAACTCCATTTTTCATTGGCAAGAAAGGAATTAAAAGAGCACAAATGCTTCCACTTGGAGCTTTCTTCAGTGTGCAGATACATCTGAGTGTGCTGATGTCTCACCTCCTCCAGTCTATATTTATGTGACCCCACCCACCATCTTCCAGCTGCAGGCACTCAGTCGTTGGATGATCCAATTAGATGATATAAGCTATCTGCAGAGCTCAGAGAAGGTACAAATCTACTAGATCTACTAGTACTACAAGCAACACATTTCATTCAGTAAAGGGACACACACAGACAATATTACATAAGCGCCAATACATACAGATGCGTAGCCATATGTAGCAAGCTGCCTTACATTTTGCTTGGAAATTTGTAGCCTTTTAAAGAAATAAAGTAATGTTGAGGCTCTTGATTTAAAGGCATGCTTTAACATTTTGGGAAACATGCTTTTTCACTTTCTTGTAGAGGGTTAGATAAGAAGGTGGCTATGACTCTCATGTCAGTACAGTAAATATGAAGTTAATAAAATCCGCCTACCAGCAACTCTGTGGTATGTGGAAACACCATGTGTACAGCGTGCTGGTCGTTACTCAAATTGAGAGAGAGAGCAGCATGCAAGAAAGAAGATAATTACTGATTGTATGTCTATTCTGTGCCACAGAAGCGCCAAAACATGTGTTATTCTAACAGGACTGAGTGGAAATACAAGCAATCGTGGTTGGAAATGAACCATATAAAGTAAGAAATAAGTGCAGCTGATCTGCTGTTAACAAGGCTTATCATTTTCCTAGTCACAGAGTAGCTTACGCTGCGGCACACTGACAAACAAACACAATATTTTTTTTTATACAGGTACAATTTATTGCATTTTCCGACTTTCGCAAGGAGAAATAATTAAGAATTTGTCATCGACGGCGTTTCATAAAGTTTCCTCTAACGCAACAACTCAGAACTTTTTCTTTAAGTGACTCTGGGGCTGATTCGCTGTCATACCAGGTGTGAACACAAAGACAAGATCAGATGGTTTATTAAAAAGATAGCACACCCAGATACAGATCCCATTTTAACACCAGGTGTAAATGGGGTGTCAAAGCCAGGATGAATCAGCCTCAGCTACATTGATTTTCACCAGGTTTTATACTTGGTTTATCTTTCCAAACATTACATCAAACTGTCTTTCCGTCTGTAGTTATTTATACGTAAGAAGAATACTGAGAAGCTAAATTGAGAGTCCATAATGTGTCCGTCTTGTCCGTAGGTTACGAGTAATGGATTGGAAAGTTTTGTTCCTTTCATCAAAGGCCACACAGTAATGTACAGAGTATTTCTTTTCTCTATAATTATTCACAGCTAAGAGCTTTTTCTCCCATTATATCTGAATGTATTCAGTACTTAAATCAGCCACATAGGAAAATGTCCACCTCTAAATCACTGCGAGTGTGATTCAGCTCTTAGACTGACTGATAGAACTGTATTAGACCTGTCAGTAAGTTTATAAAAGACACTTTTAATGAAGTGTATTCATGCATTGTGAGGACAGTAAACTCACCTAAATGTTGTTCTGAATCTCACCAGCTCATTAAAAACGCTAAATCGCACTTAGTGTTATAACTTGGCTAATGAGTGTATGCGCTGTATGCTGATTGGCTTTGTTTAAATAGCTCCATGATTGAGGAGATCTGCTGCATCTCTGATCTCCGTAACCTGCACTAACTGGATCCCCTGATGACTGAGCGCCTTCAGCCGGGGAGATGGTGGATGGGATCAGACAGTGTGTTGACACAGAGCGGCGTTAAACCCAACAGCTTTGAAAACACCTGACGCGAGGAGTTTCTTGAGCTTGGTAGTCCCCTTCAGTCCTGTGATTCTCCTACATTGCCTCACTGGAGAGCCATATCCATCTATAATAAGCTCCTCTGAAGCTCAGAGTTTATGTTGGCTTGTGCATTTTGGCGCTCAATCGGGAAATCTCTCTGAGTGCGGGTAGATACAATGCTCCAGGTTGACATTTCAATTGAATGGATAGAAAATGGCTATAGAAACTGTGAAGGTTACGGTCTAAAAATAGACAAGAAAAGTCCTCAATGCTTCAGGGTGGTGAGGAGAAACCAAGGATAGGATGTAGAAAAGAGATAATAGAGATCATAAAAGCAAGTAAGTTTTTTGCATGACACATTTCATTGCATTAAGCTTAACTTTAAACCCTTAAAGTGTAAGCGATAATATTTATATTGATAAGGGCGTCTATGCAAAAGCAAGGCTGAGAGACCACACCGTAACGGGGCCAAATGCTATTAATACTACACTACTTTCTATATTATTTTCACCAAACTCAACACAGTGCAAATCCTCACTTTCCCCGAATTTCATCATTTCTTTTGCTGCAAACGACTTTTCTTTCTTTTAAACCAAACAAAGGAATGACTGCTGATAGCCTTTAGCATGCAACACCCACACAATTACAGAGCAGTGCGCCGTCTGAAGCCCTCACCCTCCTGTTGCTTATTGGCATAGTCAATATGCAGATCATGCAATTTGTTGACATGACGTGTGGGTGAACAAGCCGCTAATGAAAATTAAACAAGATTAAAAGAGGTGATGTTTTCCTTCTGATGGGCGCAGAGAGGAGATTCCTCAGCGACGCTCACGTCCTCCTCCGTACATGACAGACTGGTTTACTGTGGCTCTCATCTGCACTCGACTTTCACCTTCTCTGTTTGACTGACACCGTGATTGCAGCGTAATGATGAGCTGAGACAGATTTGAATCTATTCTTCCCAGGCAAGGATGTCCTCGCCCTTTCACGCCGGTCAATTATCCTTTTTGTGTAATCGGTCGTCATCTCAATCAAATTACAACAAAGGGGATCAAAATCAGCCTTCTTCCCTGTAAATTATAGACCGTGACAAAGTTTGAGCAGAGATGTCGGAAGAATTCACTGGAATTAATCTGATTTTGTCGCTGTCACTTGTGCGTAGGCGCTCAAAAGCTCCGCTCGAGCTATGTTAGAAGTTTGAAGAGGCTCCCTTTGGGGTTTTTTATAGGTCAGATTTACCCAATTGGGCCGGGAACAGGAAAAAGCTTTATCCCACTTGTAAAACAGAATCACTTGGAGCTAAAACACTTTTTAATGTCGATTATTAATGCAGAGGTTTCTGATCCCGATTTGCCATGCAGCCATCCCTCCTCTTCCTCAAAGCTTCGTCCGTCCGTTGAGGAACTTGCTTGTCCTCACTTTTAACTAACTAATTAGTGTAGTGTAGTCACTTAAAAACACAGACAATAGCAGTTGAATAACTGCAAATAAATTCCCATGAGTTGAGGTGATGACACTGTTGAGGCTTCTTTAAAAATCTCTTTGTCTTAACGACCTGAAACGCAGTCTGCGTGTGAAACACTGAGGGAAAAGTTTGCTTTAGAAAACATCCGTCGAGGCGAAAAGCAGCTGCAGTGCATGGCGTGATTTGTGCATCACGGATCGGCTGCGAGTCACTGTGGCGTGCACAGATAAGTGTCCTCGTTGATCTGTTGCAAAGCCTCATTTACTGTGTGTGTGTGTGATCATTGTGTATTTACTTGTATTGTCTTGCTCTGTATAACTTAATGATTGTTACCTGTTGGTGATTACAGAAATGTTTATTTCCCTGCTTGTTGGCAATAATCCCTTCAGTATATCCTCACCAGCTTCATTAACTTCCACATTTCCAATCAAGATAAGGGAAATTACACTGAGGGAACAAAACAATGCAAACAAACATAGGAGCACTGCAAACAAAGCGCCCACTCCTGCCATTTGGTTATCAGTGTGTAAACTTATCATATACCAATTAAGTTTTTATGACCATGAGCAGCTTTGTGAACTCTCCAAACAAGACAAAATACAGCAGGAATGATATTTTTATTCATCTAAATAAACAAACTGCTGTTGTATTAAAGGAATAGGAGAATCTGGAGACCTTTGATCCTTATTTTTACCTTTTTTTTATGTAGTTATTATCAAGTGGGTTTCATTCTGCATCTTATTTTACGTTTATTTTCTATTCCTGTTTTTATGTCTTTTTTATGTGAGGCACTTGGTGCATGTGAAGCACTTTGAGCTGCTATCCTTGGCTGAAAGGTGCCATACAATTAAAGTTTATTATTATTATTATATAGTATTATCAGCCTCTCTGTGACGGTGTACCAATGCCCAAATTCCCCGACGTGCAAGCAAAAAGAAAGCAAGGGGTGATTGCCATTTGTTGTGACTGCGTTGGATGGGTGTGGGCGTAACAGCAACGGTGGAAATCCAGTAAGAAAAGAGCAGTAAATCTAAATCTGGCAGCACAGACTCTGAACATCAACCCTGCTTTTTTTAAATTCCAGATTGGCTGAATTCTCAGTGCGCCTCTTCGCTGCCTGTGGTGCAGATGACGTCACGCCAGCCACAGCCTGAATAATGTGTGAATGCCGTGCGCGCGTTAGACAGCTCATCAAGATGAGTGACAAGTGCTGGGGCAGGAGCTTGATTAACAGAGGGGGAGACGTGGATGTTGCTCTCTTTGCGGTGCTGTAACTGTAACGCCGCTCAGCAAGCTGAAGCTTGGCCTCCAGCTGCGTTGAACCTCTGCACACCTCGGTTTGTCTGGGATGCAGAAAAGGAGCGTGGACCACACAGGGGTCCTGGTTGTTGCAAGTTGTTGGGCTGTCGCTGTGTATTTACGGCGTATCATGTCATGAGTAATGTGCCATAATCTTGTTGGGAACACAAGTGCCAAAAAATTAATTCACTGAGAGCTGAAAGGTCCTGAAATACTCAGTGACTGACACTATTAACATAATTTGGGTGAATATGGGCATAATTCTCTAAATTACTATGGTACCACTGGTGTGTGCGTGTGTGTGTGTGCCACTGCAGTGTTAGCATAAATGCCTTGAGTTCGTTCCTTGGGTGTTACAGTTTTCCTGGTGTCAGACCCGATCCAATAAAACTAAACAGAATTTAGTCTAAAAGTCGAATATTTTGACTGTCTGTAGGTTTTCATGTTGACAAATTAAGTACACTAAAGAAAGTTGACATGTTAAACAAGTCAGCCTCATTTAATCTGATGAATCGCTTCATTTAAATTGAGGATTTCTTCAAGGATTGTTTTTTTTTAGGGTGATAACATCATGAAATATGACCACAGATGTTAGAAGCCTCATTTGAAAACCACAACAGAAGCTTTGAATGTAAGACATGTCGTTCAGCACAGCCCTGATTTGAACTTGAACCAATCGCTTTATTTTTTTCTACAGACAATAAATGTCTGAATTTAGTGACTGACGAGTTAGACCTTTATAAAGTGCAGCCATCAGCTCATGCAGACATTCCTGAGGCCTTATCGTGGAACGTATGAGTGACAATAGTCAAGGACCCTGCCTTGGTCCTTGAAGGTACTCCACGCTTAAAGTGTTGTATTTTTTTGTCTGAGAACTCCTTTTCAATTCCTTTTCACTGGAAAATGGTCTTCTTAGAATCATTTCATACCACAGAGCACGTCTGGACCAAAGATATAAACGTCTTTGCAACATTAAACTATGATCTATCCTGTTGAAGATGTGTGCAAATCCATCCCACAGCTCCTGCTACCATCTGGTTTCATTCAGCCAGCTGCCGGTCGCTCACGTGTGCGGACACCTATCGGATGCGCGCTCCTGTTGACAAGTACAAGACTCTGCAAACAAGTATTGTTTTATTAAATACAACGTTTGCGGCCGGGTTCAGAGCAGACAGCTGTTCGAGCCACACTGTAGCCACAGAAGAGCATGCATGTAATTCTCAGTGGGAAATGACCAAGCACAGGAAAACAACAGGTAATCATCACACTAATGGAGGCGTATATATTTACAGAGAGGTTGCAGCGAGGATGCCTCAAGGCAAGATGCAAATTACAAAATGGAACTTGGAAAAAGGAGAAGCCTGAACACAAAGTCAAGGCTTGTTAAAGGATTATGTGTTGCAGTAGAGGTTTGGCCAAACGTGCTGTGTACTCGCTTATAACTGCGATTTCTTACATATTTAGCCTATAAATGTATTAAATATAGCAAATCCCTCAGTCAATGCAAGATGTTTTAATCTGTGAAAATGGGTCAAAGATTGGCCTTTCAATGGTTTTTGCCTACAGGCGACGACGCAACATCACAATCGACCAATTAACAGAATCCAAAATGACAGCAAGTTTCCTTGGGCTGATTTCCTTTGCCTGCTCTAATGTCAACAGAATAGCCGTCATCAGTGTCAGGTCTGCTAATGAGTGTTTAGTTGGAAGCATTTGATTGGCTCTAGGCACAATGTTTTGATGAGATGTGAGGTGTGGTGCGCCGCTTTTGCTCCCGCAAATGTGAAACACCAATTAGCCATGTCTGAATGGCGGAGAGCGGTTTCTGAGAACAGAAGTCCGGTGGCATGCTCCCCCCGAAAATCTAAAGCTGTCAGTCAGAGCACAAGGGGATGAGATGCTGAAAGCACGGGGAGGACAGACGAAGAAGGGCTAATTACATAGCTGACACCTCTAGCCTTCAGATATCCTTTTGCAGTGCATTTTTTTCACATTTCTCGCAGTAATTTCCCAACAACCGCTTTGTTTGGGTGTGCATCGCCGTGCCAGCATGTGTTTTTCTCCATTATTTTTAGGACGTGGCTTGATGAGATGGACAGAAATGATGTGACATATGCAGTGAGCAAACCACAATGTTGGCAGTTTGTGTTATTCCTGTTGCAATACTGAGAACAGTGCTTGTCGGTGCTATCAATCCCGCGTGTCAAGACCCACTGGAAAGACAGATGGCTTAAATAAATCAAACATGATGCAGGAGCATGCCTCTTGTCTTTCACAATGCTTCACGCATCCACCAGCAGCAGAATTAGAATGCCTCTCACAGCGCGGCTCTTCCTGTGTGGTCCACTTTTCAGAAAATGAAACCCTGTGATCATTATTTATCTTTTTAAACTCCACAAACAGCATTTAACTAAGCAGTCACCATTATGGATGGTTATTCCAGGCGGGACAGCCTCTTGAGGCAATGCAAATAAGTGGAGGGCAGATAGTGAAGCTGCAGTATTTAATATACAACATGTATAATTGATGACAACGGCTGTGAAATATAGTGTGGATTCAAAGGGTGGGAGCTTATTATAATTTTACTCTTTGAAAGAAGCCAAGACCTGGCCTCCAATAATGTTTCATTTGGAGCGTTTGCACAAATCCAGCTCTGTGAAAACTGTAAAAAAAAAAAAAAAGGGCGGAAAGGGCACTGCCAAAAACTGCCAGTCAGTTATCACATTAATCCACTTCTAATCTCTTTTCATCAGAGAATAAATGAGGGCCAGTGACAAGGTAATCAATTCGGGAAAGCCACATAAATGGGTGCTGTCAAAACCCCCTGTCTGCGTGACAGCATGGCTCGACAGGCCGTCAGGTTTGAGTTTGAGCTTCGGTCATGGCGCATCTGTTATTTGGATCAAGGTGGACTTCCATGGATTAGCATCTGCCAGCTGCATTAGAAGCGTCACCACTCGGCTTCAGAGCGCAGATTACTGCCAAGGATGCTGATGGCCACTTGTGACTGGCTGTGGCACATCGTGTTCCTGTCTTATCAGACTTAGCTGAAGTTTCCTCTCTACAAGTGTTGAAACAGATCCCTCTGCAAGTGAACAACCACGGAGAGGCTTCATGCATCAGTGGGTCCTGGACTGCGAGTCCCATAACGCTCCACTGAAACAGACAGTTTGTTAGTCTCCTGGCTTTTGGTTCGGCTGTTGCATTTAAAGAACGCAGGAAAGTAGAGTTTGGAGATGAGACATCGCTCCAAACCTCTGAAAAAAGACACTTTTAAAGAGCGCACACAGTGCTTCACTCTCTTCAAAACCTCACTTTATCCTCCCTGAATAGGTGAATGTATATTGTGATGGAAATCATATGAGAGACTAGAGCAGGTACTGTAAATACAGCAGCCTGTCCAAGGGCAACATAGCTCTGCTTTTTATCACTAAACTCTGAATCACAGGAGAAAGACAGTGTACGGGGGGGGAGGGTAGTGAAATACAGAAACAATGAAGTGGAACAAATCCAACAGGCACACGCTTTATCTCGTTCCCTTCGCCTCCCCTGCCTTTTTTCCATTTTTGCTATCTTTCTCTATCTTAATGAGCACCACAGCTTTCTATCGAGGGACGGTGCCAGTGTGATGCATCACAGGCAGGACACATGCAGGGGAACGAGGACAGGACAGTCGCAGGGTGACAGCGATGCCGGCAGAGCGATTAAGAGTGCTTAGACAGGCCTGCTGATTCAGAGTGCGGGCGAAAGAGCAGCATCATGCCCATGGGAACGGCACCCATCGCCTCTACAGGAGGAAAATGTCAGAAGCTCTGAGTCCAGTACCTGTAATAGATGGACAGAGTTCTTATTGATCCCCTAAGGGAAGCTGCAGTGTTGCAGCAGCAATTCACAAATCAAAAAACACACATGACTCACACTAAGATGACCTGAGGTAAGTATGTAAAACACAATTTAAAAAATATACACATGTACATAGAAACTACTTCATTAGATGAAAAATAAAATAAATATAGTTCTTGCATGAAGATAAGATACAGCCCCCAAAGTGCAAATTAAAGTTCAGCGTGTCCTTCAGAAGATAAGTCGTCCCTCGTTGCAGGGGAGTCATTGCACAGCATTATTGCAGCGGGGAGGAATACTAATCATTGCATTAAAGTTTTGAGTTCATATTTTAGTACAAGTATTATGTGTGCAATTTTAAAATTTACTTTTTTTTTGTCATCCTGCAGCGGCCATAAATAAACTTACAACTCAATGCATGCTGCAACCCCACAAATCCTACCCAGGGAAAGTGAGATGAATGGGCTGAAAGCAGCAAATAGACAGCGCCACAAGAGCAAATTGCATTAAAAAAATGTGTATGTAGTTGCTTTGAATGGGTTTCTACAAGTGAAATTACTGTAAAGCATGAAAAACAAGGTGAGGTCAACTTCCCGCAGTGGATATTTCTGAAACGTGCTCCTCGACACCATAATGAGACTCGAGTTGTCGAGTGTGTGTAATCATATGACTTTTCTTGACTGATCCCCGGCTACTGAATACCAGCTGTGTGCTGGACACCTTTTGGGAAGCGGTTAAACCTTTAAGAGTGTCACATTGAGAGTGACATTAACAGGCTTATGCTCTTCTCACTGAGCTCACTCTAGTCAAAGGCTAAGTTATAATTGCTCGTCGGCCCGAGTTAAAATGTCTGGTCGTAAAGTCAGTCTGCGCTGAGAGCCGGTGGCACGATCACAGCCGCTCACTGTACAAAGTCTGAGAGCTCACTTGTATAACACCATCTCATTATTCAAAGGCAACGTTGATAGAAGGTGACCTTTCCATTTGTTTGCAGCAGACGCTGCCTCATATTTTATTTTTACTCCTCTTAGCCGTGCTGTCTCAAACTCTTCAGCAAATCAAAATTGAAGTGCATATCCCTGTAACACTTATGCGTTCTTTTCCTCTGAATTTCCATACTCTGTACTGTGACACCATACACTTGTTCTGTGGTGGCAGCTAAGGGCAGGGTTTAATTGAACAAAGCCTGCGAGAGGAAGCCCCAGAGCGGCACCCGCAGGGCTCTGCTTCACCTGCGTGAGACGATTTACTAAGCCGCTACATAAATGCAGTGGCTCGGAGAGTGCATGCATGTCTGCGCTCCATGTGAAATCAGTAATGAGCGAGCAACTGCCAGGAGAGACTAGCAGGCCAGCTCATTGCCATGCATTGTATGAAGAAGCAGGGACAGCAGGGGAATCCCAGAGGCAATATGGAAAAGGAAACAGACTATATTGTCATCCTAATGGCAGTGTTCATTACTTGGGAGATGCTCTTAGCTGATGGCAACAATAGCGTAAGACTCCATATTTGCACATATAATGTGATACATGATGGCGTCCCTGTCCGAGCAAAGCTGAGCTCCGTTTCTTGGATTTATGTGAATCAGAGCCTGAAAAAGCAGCAGGTCTGTCGGTAGATGAGCCGTGGAGAAAGGCATGCACTGTATCGCGCAGGAACAATCATCGATGTTCTATTTTTTCCCACATGAGACATAGATTAGATAATCAAAAATGGGCATATTTTTACAGGAGAAGAAATGGAAATGTCAATACACTTATTCAAGCTCAGAGGACTTCTCCATGCACAGCGTTAGATCACTGCACACAATTTGCATTATTCCATGTGCAAGCTGCCTTTTGCTGGCAGTGTCCTGCAGCATTTCACCGGAGAGATGACTTGCCTGCCAGATGTTGCTTAATATGTCTGTCTGTTGATTATAGCTTGTTTCGGGGCTGCTGCAAATGTCCTTGGTGCTCAGTGAAAATTGTTTGTCATGTACCAGCTAACTATGTTTACCTGCTCATGAACATCCCACTGTTATCCCGAATATGACAATATTCTGAATTTGATATGGGTCCTGGGTATTTCTAATTAGGTTTATTCCAAATGCAGCATTTTCCAATTCAGACGTGGAATGCAGCAATATTATTCAGGCTTTACAAGCATTCTTTGGACATTTGGTATAAGCTCTGTGCGTCACCTAGCCAGCAGTTTGCAAGGCTGCAGTAGAGATGCAGATGAAAGGAGAGACAAACCTTCTTTAAAACATTATGAAAGACTTGGATATCAACAGGTTTTCGGATCGGTGCAAATATCACAACACCGATCTCTCGAGAAGGTGGCTGAATTAAAACGGGAGGCTGTGTTCGTTACATATGCACAGCTGCATGTAAACAGGAATATAAGTTAGTAGGAGTATTGTTTTGTTTTCAGAATATGTGCAAAAAACTGCATATTTGTGCACGTAAACACAGTCAGTGCCTTAAGAGCTCTCATGCGTTTCCTGATCTGTATGATGGTTTTAGCTAAGGTGGACTTTGTAGGTCAGATGGTGTTTTTAGATCAAGGTTCCTGATAATAGTGGATATTTGTACTGATACTGGAAACACAGCTGATGTTACTTAAACTATAATGAGACAGTAAAACTCTCCACTGAGATTCAGACTGATGAAATTGTACTGGGCTCAGAGAGCAGCTCATACCACTGCTTTTACTCCTGAGAAGCAATTATGATTAGAAATATGGAAATCTGCTAATTAAAGCCAAATCAACAGAGGATACACGGCGCAGGGTTTTTCAGTCACGGGTAAAGTATTTGTATGAAATCAAACGTTTAATGTGAAGTGAGAGGCGAGATAGCGAGCGTTGGAGTAAGTAGCGTGACCGTGTTTGGGAAGCCGTCGCCGCCGCAGGGTCTCTCTGTGTGACAGGTGAAAATTGACTCGTCTCTCTTACCTTCCCAGCTTGCTTGAGAACTTTTTTTGTCATTCGTTACTGGCTGAGCTCCAGTGTTTCTGCATCCCAGAAGGCTTGTGATATTTTCCAGACTGTGTGGTTTCTGAGCTGACAACTACGGTTAGAGCTAGAAAAGATCTTTCCATTGACCTGCATCTGTTCACAATGCATTGACTTGGCTCTTACAGGCTGTTTTACTCTTTGCTCAGCAGAAGGCTAAAACGTGCTTCCAGGACTTTTATCTTCAAAATGTGGATGTAACAGATTTTAGGGCTGAATATGGCAGTGAGATCCAGGCTGGGCCGCCTGGCAGAGCAGCAGAGGTCGTATGTGACACTGTCATTTTTCACAGATGGTGTGGAGGCTGCCATAGCAAAATAGCTGGAATATCAATAGGCTGATCTCAAAGCATCCTCTGACAAGGTAAGGAGGGGGTGTCGCTGGACAGAGGGCACCTTAAAATGACATTCCTGCAATGCTGAAGATAACTTGCTGTAAATCAGTATGAATATAATTTCTGTGAAGTGGCATCTAAAGGTCACAGTGAAAGAGTTATGAGGCTCTTGCTGTCAAGTCTCAAGACAATTCATCAACAGAAATAAAGAGGGAGTGGAGCAGTCACTTGCTCCTGATTTGCTTGGCCGCGTTACGACTAGAAGATGGAGAGAAGTCTGGCCAAGAGCTGTATTCATGCACTCCCTCGCTGTATTCTTAAGCAAACTGTGTGCACAGGCGAAGACATGCAAATTCTCCAGTGTACATTTTGATCTCGTTCCCCTCTCTCGGTGCACAGCGACACATGGCCACCTACAGGTTCTCTGGGGAATCTCCGGGTAGTTGACTGTTTGCAGATTATCACAGCTTGTTTTTCCACCCGCCTGGATGCCATTTCCTGCTCGTTAACTCTCCATTACCAACTCCTGCTTCATGTCCACTTAACACAAGCACTGCTGGAAAGGTCTGGGTTTGAAAGGCTCTGTCTCACCTGCAAAGATGAGGTTTTCCCTGTAATTACATCCTCTCGTGCATAATGCCATTGTCTAACTTGTAATGAGAGGCCAGTGTCAAGTTATTCCATAAGGGTTTTGATACTCCTTCAATTAATCGTACAGTTATCTTACTGAAGAGGTTGTTTGCCCCCGTGACCCTGTGAGTTGTCAGAGGGCAGAGGCGCCTGGTGGGATCCCCCCCCAAGATAAATTAGCTCCAAATGATGGGAAATATTAGAAGTGACTGCAAGACCCCCTTGAATCAGCTTTAATGGGAAAGCGTGACCTCCACAGAAAAAGGAACTCCCCTCTGAGGAGTAGGATGGGAATTAGATGCAGTTGGGCTCATCTCTACGCACAGCACATGCTCTGGAAACAGTGCATGGATTGGACTGGGCTTGATCAGCGCTGCCAAAGGGGAAAGGCAGCAGCCAAGTGTTTAGATGCTCATGAGAACCCAACTGGGATCCACTGTTTTGGAGGAGAGAATAATGCATGCACGCCATTGATATGAGCCTTCTGCTCCTTAGAGTGGGACCCGTGTATGTGATCCTGGCAATAAATAAGTGCCACATGGTCAGCGGAAACATGAGGGTTTCCTAGTCGCACAGAAAGCATGAGCACTTCTCATTTCCGATGTGATGAGCCAACATGTCGTACAAACCAGTTCTTTTCTGGCATTACCTGGCTCTAAGGTAAGAGCCTGAGACTGACTGGCAGATGCAGGCTTTGTAAGGGACTGCTGTGCTCTCATTTTACCTGATGATCAGTTTTCCTGGCATCTGGGTAATGACTGCGTTGTGGATGGAAACAGCTAAAATTCTCCAGAGGGCGTCTGGGCTCACACCTACAGGTACAGGGTTAAAAGCTCAGACATCCAGGGGAAGCTTCAAGTAGAGCCCTTGCTCCTCTAAGTTGAAAGGAGTCAGTTTGACCGAAATGTCTCTCAATGGGGTATTCCTCGTGGTGGTATCCCCCTGGGCCTCCTCCCATGTGGAGATCCAGGAGGATATTTTCACAGAATTTGCTGGAGGAATTGTGTTATCTTTTCTGGGAAGGGAACACCCCAAGATTACCCCGGTAGAGCTGGAGGTTACGGCTTGGGGAAGAAGACCTCTGGCCTGCTTATTTTAGCCCACTGCCGCCGTGATCCAGCACCCAAATAGATGGCTGAAAACTGATGGATAAATGGCTTTGATCATCCCCTGTGTAAATATTCACACCAAATCTCTCCAGGCATCTGTCAAACTCTATCCCCGATTCCCCTGAGATTGTGGAAAGAGCTTGAGGAAATGAATGCAAATTTGTAAGTATGCCTCACCAGCTCAACATTGGAATTGGTTTGTAGCCCTGTTTCGTCAGGACACAGAGATGGTGCGTTGGTTTGATGGTTATCATGACCTTTTTCATTTCCTGCCAAACATTTCTTCAAATATTTGTATGCATTCGTGTGTCTCAGTGCTTTGTCAGTTTCCCTGTCTCAATGACAGCCTGGCTGGAGAGCAGTTTCCACTCACTTGGGATGAAATGAGTCAATATTTACCTAAGCAGGAACTTAACCTCACAGTAGAGTCCAAAAAGATGGAGGAAATTGTCTCAGTGGAAAAAAAGACTTCCACTTTATGTTTACCAGCCACCATTGATGTGAAGCAGTTCAAACTTTCCCACAGTGTCATATTTCACCTCTTTTAACACCAGAAACTGTCATCTATGCTCTTCTACTATAGCGAAGCCTTGAGCTTTGGATGAGCAAGTGAAGTGCTGATTTAAAAAAAAAACAAACAAAAAAAAAACTTGCTTATATCCATTAACTGTAACACCATTGGGAGGAGTGCTGAATGGATCTACACCCCCTGTGGAGTTGCTATACTGCAGCAATGATGGTTTTTGCATTCCAGTCATGCTTCTCTGCAAACAGAAAGTAAACGAAGGCCTAACCCTGCACGCTCCATGGAGAGGGCCAGCAATGAAAATGCATGTAATCATTGGAAGCAGGGGGCAAGTGCCCTGGGTTTTACCTTGGATCAGTGCTCAAAGATGGGGAATGGGAATCTGGACACCGGGGAGGCAGCCAAATGCATTGGTTTAAGAGCAGCTATGCAGCTGCCACATTTGGAAATGATGTTTCTTGTATTTATGCTTGAAGCTACATTAACACAAAGCTGGAAACTGTTGCCTGTCCCTGACAAAACCAGTGACCTGCGTAAGTGGTTATTTAGCTTCAAGAACAAGGCAAAGCAGATATTGTCTAAAAAAAACAAAACAAAGCAACGACTGTTTCTTCAGTTCGGTTACTTGAGTTTACTCGTCATCTGTCCTGAAGTCCACTGCAAAAGACAGTGAGGACGGAAGTTGTGGAGAAAGGTTGAGGCTGGCCCTTTCTGCTTCCCGGAGGGCATAAGCAATTTTCAGCTCTAGTGAGCCAGCTCCAGGAATACCTAAGTCCTGACCACAGAACAATACTCAAGCTCATTTATTCATGTCCCCCCATGGCAGCAACTGACTTGTCTCACTTTTTTCTAATCCACTAAAGTAAAATTTAGGATAGTGGAGTCCACTGAACCTCATTTAACTGCAAAAGTTTAAGCATGATGAGGATAAACAGTGATGCCAAGCCTATCTCATACTTTACTTCAAGCACAGTGAGTGTGTTAATCCATTAAAAAGTGTGATGAGATAAAGCAGAAATATCTGAATATTCATCTCCCTCGGGATAATAATGGATGTGTCACTCATGCTCTGATTGGGCTCTGTCAGATGCACCAGCACTGACTGCAGTAGTACTGAGACTTGCAGGTAAGCTCTATGATTGATAGCTATGCTAAGAGTGCCACTGCTGCTCTCCCCAGGCAATGGCAACTGCACTCATGCTCAGCAGGCTGGGATGCCAGCATCTCTACCAGTCAACACGAAAGCAAAGATGTCTCCCGTCTGTTCGGTGCAGCCTCTCTGCTATTGTTCGCTGTTTTCTTCGGGAGACGAGATGTATGTGAGCGTGAATCCTGCAGGCGAAAACTGCGAACAGATGGCTGAAATAAAGCACTGCACCTTGGAAGCAGAAGCATCTCGCAGGAGGTTGATGAATCATGACTCACAATATGTGGATGGGAGCTTTAAAACAAAGTCTAAGCTCCCGTGAGACCTTTTCAGAAAACCATAGCTGTCCACACTGAGCTGAGAAGGATTTGTGCATCTTTAGCTGGCCTGGCTGGAGTCAGAGATTTCAGGTGTGGGACGAGGCTTACGGCAGCTGGAGGTGGACAAAGAGCAGCTCGGGGAGTTGACTGCCTCCACTGCACTGTGACCATCTATACTGATCCACTTTACTCCTCTAATCCACTTGTCTCAAGCAAGCCACAAGTGTGCCCCATTTGTATTGTTGGTGTTTTTGAATATAAATCGGCGGACTTAAACATTTTATGGGGATTAGGCCAGCTTAGCTCCATGGCTAATGCAATGATTAGGGATTTCTGGCACAGCAGATAAGTGAATGTTCACTAGTTACTCAGCAACTGCGCTCAAGACCTTAAGCCAAAATGGCAAAGTCTTGGACAAGCTTTCCGGCTGTGGCAGCGCGTCACCCCTAACACTTCATTAACTCTGGCCACAGGGCGATACATCAGTTTCAGGTTGTTTTGCTTCATCAGGCGGTGCGATCTATCGTCACCATCGAGCTCAAATTGAGTGAGTGAAGCACAGCATGTTGAGGCAGACGTTTAAATGTAATCTGAGGTACCAGAATTACAAAGAAAAGCAGGAAAAGCAAAGAAAAAAAAGAAGTGTTGCATAAAGGAAAATATCTTCAAACTTGTGTGTTCTCAGGCAAATGAGTCAGATTTATTAGCAGTATGTCTACACCTTTCATATTAAGCATTTATCTCTCTTTGCCGAACAGGCAGTTTGATTCTATCCTGCATCTTCATTAAACTCCAGATGTTGTCTGAACAATGATAAATGTGTGTGGTTGTCGTCGTGGGTTTATAAGTCAAAATTACCCGAGATTTGTATTCACTGCAATGTCAAGAAACTCATTGGGCGCCATATTGATCTTTCTTTTAAGTCACAACAGAACGATGCTTTCAAAAAGCGTTTGATTCACAGACTGAACACCACAAGCTGAACAAAGTTTGATTAGTTCTTTCAGGAAAAAAAAGAAAAGGCAGCTGAGGAAAAAGTTGAACCACTTCTCCGGCCTGATGATATTTATGTCAAACTGAGGAGTGATAAGCCGCCGAGTGTGCCATAAAATCTGACCCGTAGCGGCCAAAACAGCTCTGAGAGTTGTGGTCCAGCTCCAGACGCAGACCAGACAAACCACATAACTCCTCATATCAAAGGTCTGTGAAACGCAGGAGTGAGCAGTGTATAAATCAAAGCAAGGTCTCCAACACAGGCAAATGTTTAAGGTTAAAAGCGAGAACTGGTGGGTCACTTGAGGATCAAAAGAATTTTATAGTGCTGTATGAAGAGAATTTTTAAGTGAAAGTTGGAAATGGACCTTTGAAGATAAAATGTCAGAGCCAATTTTGTCAATAATTCCTTTTAAAGTTTTTATTGAACTCCTTTTTAATACAGACTGTGTGTGTGCGGTGTATAATTACACTTTTCCCCCTCTCCCTTTAAAGCATGTGCATGCTCACATTGCATAGTTTAAAAAGCTATTACATCCACTGCAAATATAGGGGTTTGGGAACATATTCAGAAGAAAGAAGAAATGAAAAGACAGTAATTGAAGCCATTAGTAATTCAGAGTCATTAGGCATTGTGTGGTCGAAAATGCATCCATCAAAGCGGGAAGGCAGACAAAAGCCTGGAAAAAAAACCAGCTTTGAGTATTCTGCATGAAACAATAAATATGAAGCTGATAACAGTACAGATGTACACGCTTTGAAAAGACAGCAGAAGCATTTTTCATGCAGCATCACACGGACTTTGAATAAACTCAGTGGTCCAGTAAGTAAACAGCCTCTTCCTGAAATGAACTGGGTTTGCAGTGGTGGAGTGTTCAGATCCTTTATTTAAGTAAAGGCATGAATACCACACTGTAAAAGTACTTTACAAAAATACAAGTAGAAACGTCATCAGTGACTGTTATACTGTGATGAATTATACATTAGCATTATTAGCTCTGCATTAACATAAAAGCAGGAGCACATTTTTAACCTGCAGCACAGGACTGCAGCCAATAATCCTATGAATTATGGATGAATCCGCAGATTATTTTCTCCATTAATCGATTGATTCTATATTATGGTCTCGATTAAACAGAGTGAGAAATGATTCGGTTTACTGTCGTTGAACACAAGAAAATAGCCGATTGTCAGATCTGAGAAGCTGAAACTGTGAAATGTTTCAGAGATTTTTGCACAAGAAACAACGATTGATCCGTTATCAAAACTGACGAATTGATGAATCAGCTGATTGATTAATGGACTGATGGTTTCATGTCAATTTTATCAATATGTTTTGTTCGTAAAACTAGTAACTAAAGCTGTCAGACAAATGTAGTGCAGTAAATACTCCAATATTTCCCTTTGAACTGTAGTGGAATACAAGTAGAAAGTACAATAAAATGGAAATATCGCTTTGAGGTACTTGTACTTAAGTATACAGTACTTGAGTGAATGTACTTAGTGACTTTCCACCACTGTGGGCTCGATACTAAACGTTGCACCGCCATGCTGAGGACATCATGATATCCTCATTTGACTCGTTGCCTCATTTCCACCCACCTCATTCTTCATCAGCTGCTCATGTGCAGCCCCTCTTTAGTGTTTTTGTCTTCTCTCAATAATGAAGCAGGTGTCTAATGGCGAGATGTTATTTACGCAGTGATTATGAAAAATATCTGTGCCAAATATCCATGCTTCTAATTACCAATTTAATTGGCTTACAGCCAAAATTGTCACTGTTACTTGATGAATTGCTATTAGACGAGCTAAAAGCTGCAACACAGAAAAGGTCACAGCGCTCACAGGGATGTTTGCAGAGACGTATTGATTTCTATTTATTTATCTACCTCTGGATCACCATTAATCTCCCCTCGCACCATGACACATTAAAAGATGAAGCAGCATCTTTTGTAGCATATTTATACTGAATGTGACTGCAAATAACTGCATGTTAAGTGTTAATGTGATTTCACAGTTTTTATTATTTATATTTTCATAAGATTAATTCTCTTAGACGTGTTTAAAATATATAACTACTAAGAAAAGGCTGAGAGTATTCCTGAATGACTGAAACTCAACATGATAGAAACCCATGACCCTGTGGTCTGCATATGCCGTTCAAAAGACTTCAAATGACTAAGACACAGTCATCACTTGTAGCTCACTGCAAATCTTCTTTTCTCGTTTGTTCTCTATTGTAGGTTCCATCTGAGTAGGAGGTGGCAACAAAAGACCAAATGCCATGGATGTATTCAATTTCACCTACTGGAATGCCTCTGAAGGCAATGACACAGAAGCCGTGGAAGAGAGCGACAGCGCCTACAAGACTGTGGAGGTGGTGTTCATCGTGTTGGTGGCCGGTTCCCTCAGTTTGGTTACAGTTATTGGAAATATCCTGGTCATGCTTTCCATCAAAGTTAATAGGAACTTACAGACTGTCAACAACTACTTTTTATTCAGCCTTGCATGTGCTGACCTAATTATTGGACTGTGCTCTATGAACTTGTACACGGTCTACATAGTGATCGGGTATTGGCCACTGGGGCCGGTGGTGTGTGACCTGTGGTTAGCCTTGGACTATGTTGTCAGCAATGCATCTGTCATGAATCTTCTCATCATAAGCTTTGACAGATATTTCTGTGTCACCAAGCCCCTCAGCTACCCTGTCAAAAGGACCACCAAGATGGCAGGAATGATGATTGCTGCAGCCTGGGTCCTGTCTTTCATCCTCTGGGCGCCAGCCATTCTCTTCTGGCAGTTCATTGTCGGTGGGCGGACAGTGCCTGAGAAGGAGTGCTACATCCAGTTCTTCTCTAATGCCGCAGTCACCTTTGGCACCGCCATTGCCGCCTTTTACCTGCCTGTCATCATCATGATTCAGCTGTACTGGCAGATCTCCAGAGCGAGCAAGAGCCGCGTGAAGAAGGACAACCGCAAGCCGTCAGGAGCCAATCCTGAGACGCTGTCGCCTGGCCAGAGGAGGAGCAACATGCCAAAACCCAACAATAACAACGTACCAGGGGAGGACACAGGGCGCTCCCCGAACCAGAACGCTGACGATGGAGCTAACCAACACGATGGAAAACTGCAAAACGGCAAAGGACCTTCCTCGACCACCGCCGAGGGAGAAACCGAAGGTGACGACGTGGCGAGGGAGAACTGCGCTCCTGCAGAGGAGAAGGAGAGCTCCAATGATTCGACATCCGGCAGCGTGGCTGCGTCCAATCAGAAGGACGAGGAGGCGGTGCCCTCCACTGCTAACTCCAGCGCAGAGGCGACCCAGCCACTCCCGCGTCAGCGAGCCAAGGCAGGGGGCTCCAAGCTGACCTGCATCAAGATCAAGACTAAATCGCCCAAGGGGGACTGCTACACACCGTCCAACGCCACCGTCGAGATCGTCCCGGCCACGGAGCGGCAGAATCACGTGGCGCGGAAGATCGTGAAGATGACAAAGCAACCTCCCAACAAGAAGAAGAAAGCGGCGCCATCACGGGAGAAAAAAGTGACCCGCACCATAATGGCCATCCTGGTAGCTTTTGTAGCCACCTGGACTCCTTACAACGTGATGGTGCTTATTAACACCTTCTGCTCCAGCTGCATCCCCAACACAGTGTGGACTATTGGCTACTGGCTGTGCTACATCAACAGCACCATCAACCCGGCCTGCTACGCTCTGTGCAACGTCACATTCAAAAAGACATTCAAACATCTTCTCCTCTGCCAGTATAAAAATAGTAGGTCAGCCAGATAAATATGGGCCACTTTGGAGAAAGAGATGAAGTATGAGTTGCCTGTGTGAGAGTGTGCCATCCATGTGTGTGTATGTGTGTGCGCGTGTGTGTGTGTGTGAAAGAGGTTTGCGAGATTAAGACTGCAAGAGCACATCTGAAATTACTTTAATTCCTTAAATCTTTTTTCCTTTTTTTTTTTCAAATTTCTCTCAATAACCGGTTGTAGCACTTTACACAAATTCAACTGATGCCAGTTGCGTTGAGATGTGTCGTGCAGAAGCAGCACAGATAAGGAGGGTTGTGAAAAATTCAGATTCATTCAGTGTTGTGAGCTCAAGAAAAAAAAAAAAAAAAAAAAATGAGGGCGCGTGAAGCAGGGAGCACTTGGGAGTGACACTGAGCTGATGAAAAATGAAAAAAGATGAAGAGCGGAGGAAGATCTGCGCTGTACGAAAACACAAGAAAACTTCAAAATGGGAAAATAGGGCTGACTGAATTTACAAACCTCAGAAGTTTGAAGTTCAGTGAAGATACCTGTAGATACCTGTACATATCAGTGTATACTCAATATTTATGTGAGTGCACATGTGGGTGTGTGCTGGCGCGGAGTGTGTGTGTACACCCATGCGTGCCCCTCTGCCTGCCTTCTTTCTATCCGTCTGTGATCCTCATCATGGCACTTCCAACCAGCAACATGTAGAATAAAGTGGGGCAGCTTGTGTAGATTGCCTCTGACATGGCCACATCAGGGCTGGAAGCTATCCCATCTACCAGTGAACCCCTGTGGGAATGAGTTGCCATTAATACATAATAGATATATAAATATATTAACGCTGCACTTGTCATCTTGCCAACCGGTGGCTATAAATAATTTCAAACTTAAAGAGTCGGTTCAGCCAAATTACAGAAAGGTATTTTCTCACTTACCTCTGCAGGTGGTGTTAGGTTGCTTTTATTGGGCCGGCTAATAAAATAAACATTGTCGCAAAACAATGGATATGCATATCATTTTGCATATGCTCAAACAGCATTCAACAGCAATCTTTTCATCAGAACTGCTCTCTAATCAACAATTAGTCTTTATAAGCGAGAAAACGTGTTTTTGTAATTTCCACAAGCCAATTCTTTACAGGATGTTGACTCTTTTTGTGCCATAAAATATTAAAATAAGTATCGTACTAATCCGATGAATCCGTAGAAAATAAACTTCCAATTTGATTTCGAGGAACGGTTTAGCTTATTTGCTGTCTCGCTGAAGCAAAGGCACAGCTAGCTTAGCTTAGCATAAAGACTGGGAGCATCTAATACGTTATATCTCCTTTGTTTTATGCATACGAAAATAAACAAAACCAAGTTGTGGTGTCACAAGGTTTATGTGTGGGACTGTTCACATGGCTCTCAGTAGCCGCGTCAAGCGAAATTTAAGCAAAATTCTGAAATGTCGCAGAAAAGGAGGAGGATTCCCATAAACTGGTTTGAAGCGAATAAACTAGGTTACGTAAAGAGTAGTTTTGTCAGAAGATGGCGGTATAAGCTACATTAGCATGGCTATAATAAACAGAGTAGAAGAAGAAGAATGTTGAGAACTGGAAACAACACCAGTCTTACTGGTCAATGCTAGCTTTCATTTCAGATAGTACTGACCATGCTTCATGCAGCCATGTTTTAGCGTGTTATGGGAATATCCTGGAAGACGACGAAGGCGGAAACAGCTTCTTCTTCTTCTTCGGCTTTTGTAGCGGAAACACTCATGTGAGTTACCTTCACTATGTCAGGCGTTTCCATCTCCCATTTATTGCTTCAGCACTTATAACTTTCTTATCTTAACGTTTCCATCAAGCTTTTCAAATGCGATATTTCAAAATGTGCATAAAAACACCGGCCACTGTGAGGGAGTCACTGCACCCGGCCAAGAAATAGTCCCTCACATAACGCTGTAAAACCATGACTTGGCGTTTTCACATTCTGGGTTTTTCATCAAGGAAAACTCACCAAACAGAACCTGCCATGTGCCATAATACAGAATAATCAAATAGCTTAAAGAGCAACAAGTCTAACTGGGAAAAAAAAAGGCATGAGATTGTTCAGTCGCACTCTTTGATTTGCCAGTCGTTCATGTCACTTCATGTCAGCTTTGACACCCGTTGACAGGACGCTTGATGTGTATTCAGTGGTGGTTATTAAGATGTTTATGTTTGCTATTTCACCACCGCGAGGAGCCTTCCTACTCCGAGTGAAACAGGTGGCTGGAGCTCAGAGCTGTGGCTTATTAGCGTCTGTGGGAAGGCATTGTGTGCTATGTTTGAGTGTGTGTGTGGGAGACGTCATTTGATCCTGCTGATTGGTGGATTGATGTCACAGCCTGTACTGTACCGCACTGTACTGATGTTGATTGTGAAGACCTGTGTGTGTGTGTGCGTGCGTGCATGTGTGTGTGTACATGCTGACGTGTGTCTGCTCCAGGAGTGGAGTTTATTTCTGATCACAGGTCGCGACCTTGTGGTTTAAATAAGGGCTAATTCCACGTCTTTCCTGCACGTTCCTCCTTTTCAGCATCTCCTTTTTTGATTAACAGTTAATTAATTCTATGTGAATCATTATATTCTTAAATTAAAAGTAATAAATTCTTACTTTAATTACAAAAGAAATCAGAAAATATCAATTTTCTGTTAGACATGTTCTGTGTATTCATGCGTGTCATCCATCATTTCAGCCTATTAGACAAACCTCAGTTACATTAATGTATGCTCACCAGTAGGATTGATGAATATGCATGAACATTTGCCATCAGGAGGCTGCCGCCGCGGCTGGTAGGGGGGCTTTGCGCAGGATTCTGCCTGCGCCGAACAGCTCCTCAAGGCTGTCTCCTTAAAGAGAGATCTGGGACAGATCCTATAATGAAAACTCACCATGAGGCTGATCAGATTACGGGACGATGTGGAACACCTACATTTGAGATTAAAGATTGCCCATTACACGCTCAGCTTGTGCTTGACTGCTACGCGCCCATGCCCCACTTAGTGCTCCACTCAGCCCTGATCCTGTTATAGTCTCTGCCTCATATATGAGGTCATGAATGTAATGTAAATATGTACATTCATTAGCTTGCTCTATCATTTATTCCCTTTTACTCATTCAGACTTTCCTTCCTGCTAGATTACATTGCATATGCTGCTCCGGTATTCACAGAGTCAGCGTAGGATTAATATTCTTCAGTCGCATTAAAATTTCAATGTTGTAGTAATAAATCACAATTTTTGCATGAAGCTAACACTCTGATATTTACATTTCTTTGCTGGCAACTTAGAGCAAAATGGTAAACGCTATGTTAAAATACCAGAAGCAAGTATTCAGTATTCAATTACATCAAATCATAATGTACAAATACTACAAACTAAAACATTTTAAACCCTCCCAAAAACTTCATTTCTTCTTTAAACAAAGCTGTTAAACTGTCAAAACCTCAGCTGCCCTGCTTCAACATGTCCATGTGGACATGGTTTGATCAGATTTGATTGGTCTCACCAGGCAACATGTGCAAACAACCCAACGACCCACCAACAATCATCAGATTTGATCCACATGTTGCTCAGCTGTGATTGGTTACAGCTGAGCCCCGCACACCTAAACAGAAACAGAGAAGAAGAACAACCTCGCATGAAATCTTTCATGTGAAACAACCAAAGCTGTGGTAACTTTGGCTTATTCGAGTCCCACATAAAGACAAGCAGCTGTTTGAGAAAAGGCTTTTAAGGTCTTGTTCACCTCCTGTGTTAACATGCGATTTGGTGACCATATTTTTTTTAAATCCCCAAACATACATGTTTGCCCTTATGCACACTCTATAGACATTGTCATCAGGATGGGGGACTTTGCGAGGGAAGCCTCCTGCAGCTGTTTAGACGAGACCGACCTTCTCTCCGGCATGACAGCTAACTGTTAGCATACTGACAGCTTCGATCAGATGAGCTGAAAGCATAATAGCTTATGATGCTCGCCTGTGACTCACAGGCCGGCCACAGCCTTGACAGTGACACAATGATTGATTGACACACATACAGACAAATCAGTGCTGCAGTCAGACGCGTGGTGCGTTGTTGAATTAGGTAATAAAGAGTGGGATAGAACATGATAAATGTCTGTGTAAGCGCTGAAAACAAGTACAATATTATAGTTGTTGGTTTAACTGCGATGAAAACTGGGACAGTTTTTATAGATATTTGTCAGGACCTGGGACGCCAAGACAATCTGGGATGTCTGGCGATCGCATGCTTGCATTTGGTCTTTACAAATTTAAATGATTTCCTTTCTTTGCATATAGAATGGGGAAGTGAGATCACGTGGAGTTTTAAAAAGCAAACATGCTGGAAATTCATTGGTTGCACCTCCTCAAATGAGAATTTTTGTTCCTTTTCTCCATTTTATGTAATTTAAACATACAGTTAATCTACTCTTTATGGAGGATATTCAGTCTTATATCACTGGATTATTACTGATGCATAATATGGAAGCAGCACTTAATGTTGCATAGATGATAGTGCGTCATTTTCTAAGATGATCACGTTTTACATAAATGTACTCACTATTTTACAGCTGTCAAATTAAGTAACAAGTACATTGCATGAAACGTGGCACTGAGGAAGTATAAATTAGCAGGAAATGACAAATTTAAGTACCAGTCGCTTAAAATTTTACTTCATAGTATTTGACTAATTGTCGTTTACACCGCTGCTGCACAAACACGGATGGCCTTCCGTGTTGATCTATCTGAGCAGTTTCAGCAGGAACTGAGGCATCCATCCAAGTTCAACATCCGACCATCCGTCACGGTGATAAATGGAGCCACGTCTGTCTGACATCTGTCACACATCTCAGCAGTGGGTAAAGAGCCTTCCAGAATATCTGATTAATCTTCGCTAAGCTGTCGTTTGAGTGATACCAGCAGGAGAGTAAGTGGCTCACAGCTCAAGCGGAGGTCCGGGGGTCCCACTTTGAGCAGCTGCTTGGGTGTTTGATGGAAGGTGATGGCAGTTTATCACCTCCTGGAGCGCGAGGAGGCCAAAATGCATCTTAAAAAAAAACCAAAAAAAAAAAAAAAAACCCATGCACTCCAAACATCAGGAGCAAAGTTCTCTAAACCATTACCCCCCTCCTCCTGCTCCTGTTGCCAAGCTGTTGAGCAGATGAGAACAAAACAGGGTTCCTGTATCTGGCGTTGTCTTGTGCTGGCAACTGAAGCGGGGGGAGTGGATGCTGATGGGAGAACGTGGTGAACGTGAAAGCGCTGTTGGATGACAGCGGCTGTCATAGCCCCAAAGGTGAACATTCTGTACGTGTGAAACAGATAAGCTCGCCTTCTGCAGGGGGGGGAGGCTGCAGGAG
>JBBMOE010000070.1:1377907-1413187 GCA_037975065.1 Chaetodon trifasciatus
GGGGAGGCTGCAGGAGTGGGGGGGGGGGGGGTTGTCAGTGACAGAATCCACAGCTAGAGGATCACACTGCATGTGGACCATGTTTGGAGAAGCCACAGCCGTTCTGGGCAGGTCAGCCAAGGGTTTTGCTGCAGGAATTTGAGCGTCCCAGACGAAACCTGCCGCCTGGTGTAAACACAGTGTGACACGCCGCTGTTTACCATCCCTCCCGCGCCTTTATTGCGCCTCATTCTGACGTTAAGTTAACAAACAGAATCCACAAGCAAACAGCTCTCGCTTTGTGGATTTTGTGACCCTCATATGTCCATGAATCCATTGTGATGCATATATTCTGTCTAATATGAACAGAATAAACACTGTCTCTAGTGTAAACAACAGATCATGATGTGCCGTCAGAGCTAGCTGGGCTCCTCTTCATACGGCTTATGTCAAAGGGCTAAACTCCTCTTACGGGGTACATACGACATGTGACGACTTTAAGGTTTCCCTGGCTTCACTCTTAGGGCAGCTGCTGACAACAATCTTGTGAAAGTGAAAACGCAGCAGTCCGTGCGTGCTGCGAAAGTTTTATCGGGAAAAAGTATATCGCCAGATTGTACGGAGCAATTTGAAGTGCCTTATCCAGAGTGACGTAACCAAATTGCTCTTTTATCCTAAAATCCCTGTTGTGTCTTCAGTGCGTCTGTGCTGAAAGTTGTGGATGGCGCTGCAGCGTTAACGAGCTTCTCATTCGGCCTTCGTAAATGAACTTTTTCTTGGGGTGAAGATATTGTGTTTGTCAGCTCTGAGCTCCCATTACTGTCATTTCCATCTTAACAGCCGCCGCCTGATTGCAGAAGCAATGAAAGTTTGGACTGAACAAACTGAAATCATCATGCCGTCTGAAATAATCTATAAAAACTGTACAGTACACAGTCACAGCAGTGACATATTTCAATACCATCCTGGAGGCACAGCGGGCCATTTTGGTTGACTTTCCATCCAATTTGTGTGTGTCTGCTGTGTGTGTGTGTGTGTGTGTGTGCATTTGTCATATGTGCTTTTCCTGTGCAAACCACATCATTACACCAGGATCAGTGCTGTCATTTGGGTGAGTATGTGCGTGTGCGTGCAGCCTGCTGTGTGGTGTTTTATTTTTTCTAAACGGCATCCTCAGTATGAAGACATCAGATTGGACAAAATATCATGGCACACATCAGGGAAGATGCACACAGCGTGATTGTCTGTTTCTAATTCCTCCGTCATCACTCCTTCCTCTTTAAACAGTCTTTCAATAGCAACAGGCTTCCAAAGACTCATTTAGACACAGCTTTGTGTGGTACTGGAATACATATAAATACATCATATTGTACATTTTCTATCACATTTTATAAATCTGGTTATCATTGTACAAAGTCCCAATGTAGTATTGCAGATTAGAATATGATCAGTGTACAGTATCTTTTTTTTTTTTTTGGTTTGAAATTAAAAATGTTATTTAAAATCTATAAAGATATGAATATTATGGTTATGGAGGTGTTAAGGTGTGAAGTGGAAGGTATAAATGTATTTCTAGGGGGCATGATTTCCCAAGAAATGGATTCCTGTCCTGCAGAATGAACGACTGGATCCAAGCTTTGAAACTTCGGTGCAGCGTTTCAGGGGATTTCGAGAGTGACTTTTGCAGCCAGAAAGGGAAAAAAAAGAGAGAGAGAGCAAACCTGGAAACCCAGAGGAGGACAAAAGCTTAAAACTAGTTTCAATGTGACCCAAAAGCCCAGAGGCAAGGGCTTCATTTTGACTCCACCTGTAAATTTGCAAGGCTTCGCTCTCACCTTGGGACGAAGCCGCTCGTCTGCTATATCACCGGAAACACTTTCTAACTTTTGCAGTTTTAACGCTCTGGGGGGAAAAGGTGTTTTCCATGGAGCGGCCAAAGCGTTGAGGGTCGAGCCGCTCGACCCCATCTGAACTTCAGGGGTCACGATTAACATGTGGATTTAAAACGAAATCAGCAAACGGGGAAAAAAAAAAAGAAGAAAAAAAAAAAACTCAGTAGCCTGCTGCAAGTGTTAAATGTACATACAAGTGTTCATTTTTCATTTGCTTCTGTACGTAGATGTTCATTGTGTACTCACTCACTGTGGCTTGTGGCTTCTCTTGCAATAGGAACATTTAAGAGTCTATTGTTTGCATTGTATATATCTATATGATAATACATTATATGTAATTCAGATGTGGTACATTTGAAATGTACATACACGTCTTTAATAGCTACAATCTGAATGTTCCCCCCCCACCCCACCCCCCCACCCCGAAGAATCCCCCATTTATTCTCCTCCCCCACTATGATACTTCCTGTATAGTAAAAATGGTATTGATTTCCTTTTTGATGCATTCTTGATTGATTATCTGTTCTGGACAATGAAGTGTTGCTCTCACTGGCCACCTCCGACACTGTAAGATGAACTGCATCAAGTGCTTACATTGTGCCATATTCTCTCAGAATGAAATTAAAATAAAAATATATCAAAATGTGTTAGAAACTCTGGCGTTTTTGACTGTCAGGAGGGAGAAGAGAGGAATCTTTTCCACCTTTTATTTTTAATTTGTTTTTATTTTTGGAAGTGTAACAGGAAACAAAAGAGGGGTGTTAACTCCAACTGAGGACTACAATAGTCAAGACTTTAATTTTTTACAGCCAAGAGCTGGAGAGTAAAAATCAGTGGGTATAAATTGAGGTACAACAGAGCAGCAGAAGGAAAACAAACTAAAAACAGTTTGCACACTTGTACAGTAGCTATTTCATGCAGCCTCCAGAAAGAACAAGCTTATGTTTATTCTTACCAGAAATAAAAGAAAAATATCATAAAGCACAGCGTAATGGGGGAAAATGTTACCATTAACTTGAGCCAGTTGAAAAATTGAAAATGCACAACTTTTTTTTTTTTTTTTTTTTTTTTTTTTTTGCTCAAATTAATTAAGTGAAGATGTTTAGAGCTTCACTTTGAGCAAACTGCTTCATTAAGTCGGGGCAGTTCTCCAAATTAGAGTTAGGCTATGCAACTGTAAGACAAATCCTATCCAATTTGTTCTTAAGAAAATAATCCTAGAAATAACATCATTAGGTAAGAGAAGCGCTAGAAAACAAATCTCGTCCAAATTCATTATTCATCCCTACCGCTGAGTATTATATCTTCTATCGCAACATACAAGTTGTTTCTTATCAGGTGCTAAAAAGAAGAAAAAGTAAAACATATTGTCACTAAAAGTCATATTTCCACTGGTTTTGTCAAAGCTCTATAGGCTCCTACTGTCAACCTACAGGACACATGAAGAGGAACCGTGCTGGAACAGGGCAGTGAACGTCTTTCCACCCTCTTCTTCCTTCTTCACCGGGACAAACAACCTCATCAGTCCATTTGGGTGCGCTCTCGCTTCTTGCCTTCCTTCTTTTGCTTCTTTGCATCTGCAAGCACAGAGGAGACGAAGTTAAGGGTGTTTACTCGAGACAGTGTCGCTGCCAGAGGTGATGTGTTTGAAAATAGACAAATCCCATTGTGTCCATGAAGAGCACAGATGCTCCGCTTCAGATTGTAATAATCAAGGTTTATTTATTTATTTGTTTTTGCCAGAGTGCAGGTTTAATGCATGCCGCCCCTCCTCCCGCTCTCTCCAGGGGACTGATTTGGTGGCTCCGTGTACTCCCTGTGAAACCCCCCTTTATCAACTTCCCGCAACAGTGGATTGGTAGCTGGCAGCCATGACAGAAGCCACAGTCCATGGCTTCCTTTTCTGCTTTGCGGGTTCTCCGCTCTGGTGAACCGGAAGAGAGCACAACCTGCAGCGGTTTGGCTAGCTAGCTCCTGGCTAGCTGTTTGTTGGACTGTCAATCAGCTGTGCTGTTTGTGTGTCTCTGCTGGTCTGTATGCACGTGCGTCTCCCTCCCAGTTTGTCTTTTTATTCTCTGAACACGTGCCTGTTATAGATTGGAGTTTTACATACTGTACATAAATCGACTTTTCAACATAAAGTGAGCTGATTCCCTGCGAAATAGGACAGTTTCATAGAATTCATTTCATGACACAGCAGGAACAACAGCTCTTGCAGATAACAAAAGCAAAACAATAAGGACATCTCAGTTGTTTTGTCTTTTAATTTCCTGTCTGCACAGGAAGTGCAATGTGTTTTGTAAGTTCACATCTGCACTGGTGATCTGACCATATATATATATAAATAAATATAAAAAAAACATCATATCTAACATCATATTTTTACTCATGTTTCTAAATCAGTCTCCAGCCAACCGAACAATGTTTTGCTGGTTTTGTGACTGTTTCATGATTAATGGAAATAATGTTAATAACTTAATAATATGCATCATCGATTAATGGAGGATCAGCACTCTTAATTTTTACACTATGAAACCATCAAACACAAAGAAAGCTAGTTGAGCTAGTTATAAGCTAGCTAACGCTGTCTGTACTTTGCTAGTTATCAGCTTGCTAATGTTGTAGCCAATTATGCTAGTTGTGAGCTAGCTAACGCTCCTGGTGACTTTGCTAATATGAGTTAGCTAACTCTGTCTGTGTTTTTGTTAATTGTTAGCAAGCTAATACTGTAGGCAATTTTGTGTGCTCTGTGTTTACTACAGCTAGCAATAGCGACCAAAGGGTAATGACAAGCTTATGACTGTAACTTTATTCTAAATATGTAGCTACCAAAAGAGCTAACTGGCACAAATACTGGAAACAGCCCAACAAACAAGATATGTCACAAATGGTGAACTTAAAAGGGACTGTTAGGGGGAAACAGCTATGTTTTCAGTCTTTGCGCTAAGCTAAGTCAGCTGGCTGCTGAAGGTGGCTTCATATAAGGGTACAGACAATGTGGAGGCATCAATAGCATCATGTAACTATCAGCAAGAAGGCAAATATTCATGTCAAAATGGCTGTTCTTGACTGCAACCTCTCTACGTCTCAGCTGCTTTTTCAAAATACATGCATCTGTTTATACTTCTTCGATGCTTGGCGCCACTAATCTTCCCACTCATTCCCACTAAGCAGTGTTTTCTAGGCAGCTTTTCAGATTATGACATGTTGAACAGAGATATCAGCCTGTGTAATCCACACCCTTTTGTTTCGGCCGCATACCAAATCCAAAACAAGTTCCTAATGCAGCACTTAACACTAAATTTAGATCCTCCCACATGGCTTTTGTTTAGATTCACAACTCAACAGGCTTGGTGCTATAAATGGAAGCTGTGTCAAATGTGACATAAAAATCGGTGCGTATTTTCATAATGGAGCCGTTTCGGAGGCAAAACTAGCAGAAGTCGCACAAAAAAAGCAGATTTGATTAACATGCATGGAAATCCAACAAAGGGACAGCGATATATGAAATAATGCATCTTGGTGTGTGTCAAAAGAGATAAAGTGTGATAATATATGAAAAGACTGTCAATACCTAAACCCTGAATTAATTTTTGTATGAATGGATTATCTTGAAAAGGACACCTCCACATCTCACAAATCCTCGATAATGACGTGCCGGCAAGCGGTTCGGAACAACGACAAGGTGTGCTTAGTCAATGAGATTTCAATTGAGTTTCAACCTTTTAACATTCTGAATGTGCACGATGAGGAAATCTTCTTAGAAATCTGTTCTTGTCACCCGGCTGCAAACTTCCACGGGCATTAAGATTTTGACGTGCAGAGCGTTCTCACCCATGCAAATACGGAAATTGCTCTTCCATCCCTTTTGTTTGCTTGTTTTCATTTGTTTGAAGATTTCCTCTCTCTCTTTTCTCTCCCCGCCTGCTGTTTTTGTCAGCATATTCCGCTCTCTGGGGACGGAGATGGAGAAAGGGATTCACTCTCGCTCTATCTGCTCCATATATGAGATGGGGACTCTCATATTAGACTGGAGTACTTTCTGCTGTATCTGAACATGACGCCACTCGCTTTCCTCGCTGCCTCTCACACAGACTCATAATCAGGTCTGTTTCTGCCTCTTTTTTAAGCTCAAGAACAGAATCTGACTTTTTGACATCTGTTGCTTTTCACCCATCGTAACTTTGCATATTGAGATTTTAAGTGCAAAACGTTAAATCACATTATATAAATGATGCACCGTTTTAGATAAAACTACCCCGCAGTGCTTAATGTACTTAAAATTAGCTCCTTCTTGACTAGCTGCAACACCAGTTTTGCTGCCAAGTGCATGGTTGCATTAATAATACATGATAATACCACAATGAAAAGGGCCTTTGACACATAAAATACTTTTCTGTTTGATACTTTAAGTGCATTTTAATGCCGTAATGTCACCACTGCATTTATTTAACCTTTTAAAAATAATATTATGCCATACAGATGTGTCTTTTCCCAGGCACCCTGGTGGCCTAAGGGTTAAGCTATGGACCGTGAACCACAACATCCCTGCTTTGCATTCCGCTCGAGGCCTTTGTCGCATGTTTTTTTCCTCCCTTCATTTCAGTCGTTTTTCTATCGTTATCTGTTTAAGTTAGGAATAATGCATGAAAAATCTCTGTTTTTTTATTATTATTTGAAAGGAAACAACAGCAAACTGCACCAACTGCAATGCAGGGACACAGCTAATGCAAGAGAGGTGTTCATTACAGTTGTAGATTAATATATTATGCTAATAAATGAGTTAAAATTGACAAAAATGAGCTTTCTTTCCACCTTGCCGTGAAATCCAGAGGCAGAGTGTGATGGCTGCCTTTGGACAAATTCACAGAGGTCATCGTCACATGACTGATGGTCTGTCAGTTATATTTTAGGCAGAAAAATCTGCCTAAAAAGGCATAAAATTGAGCTATTATAAGTTAAGTATCTGTTACATAGTTTAACAAACTTTTCTTAACTTCAGAGTTTCTAAAGTTTCTCTCGGCCTTGGCCTGACAGAATCATTGAGTGAGTGTAATAATTATATTGTCTGTGGCTCTGGATTTTAAATGATTTTAAACCTGAGCACCACCTGTCTGTCCAGGAAGAAAGACACAAACAAAATGGCTCCAAACAAACGCAGACATGCCAGAAATATCCCGACAAAGCCTTTTGTTTAACCTGAAAGCACTTCTGGCGTCCAAAGCCTCCCTCACGCGCGACTCGCTCCTGTTCTTTGGAAAGCGAAGGCGGGGACCTTGAGGTTTCTACAGGCATTCATAATGTTTCATTTCTGTCACTCTTTGTTCTCTCTTTCGCTCCGCAGGGTCTGTGTTTCACCTGGGCGAGACAGCAAAGACACGCAACTCTGAATCTCAGATCGCTCCCAAGGCGCCTCTTAGCATTGTCTCCTCCAGAATCTGCAAATGACAGATGCTACCTCCATCGCGGCGACCCACTGCAGTCGGGGGAAACCTATCTCGCAAACCCAAGGTGGCTGTTCAGAATTGCAGATTTGGCAGGGCAGATCTCTGCTCCCACCCGGGGGGTTAGATAGCCTCTCCTCTCTCCGTCTAACTCACTCCGAAGCCAAACATTTATGTTTTTTTTTTTCCATGAGCCCTCTGATCCCGCTGCTGTGGACTGTATCTCTGCCATCCCCTGACACACAGAGAAGCAGACATAATTCCCCTTCCTGTACACACCTCATTGTGCACAGCACCGCCTCTTTCTTTCTCCCAGTAACCTCTCTGCTTCTCAGGGCTTATCTTCCAACTGGCAGACATGGGAAATCGCGCCACACATCGCGCAATCCCACTGCTCAGATAGCGAGGTCTCTCTTCCCAACCGCCTCCCTTCATCTCGGCCACTGTCATCCTCGCTCTGCTCCTCTGTTGCCCACAGCTCTCACACCTCTTGGCTGTCACTCCACATCCACACATCTGGCCTTCATTAGAATTGATGCGAGCAGGTACGCCGCGCCGCACACACGGCTGCAGACACATTTCCGCTCGAATGCGCGCACACATGAATCGACATGTGAACGTCTACAAATTCATTTGCATTTTTTAGCATGAAAAGTTCATGACCTACATTGATATTCCTGCATAATGAAACATGAGGAATTAAATTTGAAAAGCAGAATAATCAAAGTGGAATGTGGACGCATTCATGCGCACCGGAAAGGTATTGAAATTTGGACTTCACACCTTCCTTTTGGATTTTCTTGCCGTATACTATTAGCAGCTAAAAGGGTGTGATGATTAAATTCATTGATGTTGGCATGAGGTTTTTTATTTCACCAATTTGGCTGAAGGTTCGTATTCTCAGCACTGAGTCAGACACGTTGTCAGTGGTTTTCCTGTTTGTGATACCCATGAACAGCATCTCGACCTGCAGCCGGCGTGAGGAGAGCGTCTGGATCGAAACCCTCAGAGCTGCCTCTCTGCTCTTTGCAGATGATGCGGTTCTGTCGGCATTAGCAGACCATGACCTTCAGCACGTACTGTGGGGGTTTGCAGCCGAGTGTGAAGCAGCCAGAATGAGAGTCAGCACCTCGATGTCTGAGGCCGTGGTTCTCTGCCGGACAAAGGTGGACTGCTCCCTCTGGGTTTGGAATGAGTTGCTGCCCCAAGCAAAGGAGTTTAAGTATTTTGGGATCTTGTTCGCGAGTGACCGTCACATGGAGCCTCGTCAGCAGGAACGTGCGCATTGTACCAGACTGTTGTGGTGAAGAGAAGCTGTGCCGTCAGGCGATTTTCCAGTCGATCTACGTTCAAATCCTCACCTGTGGTCATGAGCTGTGGATCGTGACCAAAAGAATGAAATCGCAGGTACAAGCAGCCTCCGTGCGGTGGCTTAGAGAGAGGTGGTGAGTCGAGGGGGAGCTCTGATTAGAACCGCTGAAACGTGCAAACTCCACGTCCACAGCAACAGAGATGGATGCTGATAGATTAGAGATCTGTGATCTGATAGGCTCATAAATCAAAGTAGAAAATGGATGGACATTACACCACTGCCATAGTATTTGTCAGTATGCAAATATTACCTGTAATATGCAACATCTCTAACATTTTTATACCCATTCCTACCATAAATCCATATAGGTTTTAACAGTGCCGCCCTGCAGTATGTATATTAGATGGAAAGCATGGAAAGAACGCAGATGACAAGTACAGTACAGCTCCTCCAGAAACTTCCTGTCACAATGCATTAATGATGTGCTACCGAGTGAAAAATTTAAGCGATTCCTCCTTTGAAAGTCAAATGGAGCTTGATATAAAAATCTTAAGACAAACAGCAGAGCAGACAGGCATATTACAGTAGGCAGAACTGCAGCTGCAGACATCCAGTAGACAAAAACTGCCTCAGAAGTGCTCACGCTGTCTTATGGTAATTTGGGGCTTCACCTGACTGTGGCTGTTCCACGAAGTGACAGTAGGGTTAAGCAAACTCCACGCACAGCCCCTGTGTGCACACATGTCATCTGCCAGGCGTGATAAGGGCGCAGTTTATGACCATTGGCAGCGATTCTGCACTCATTATAATCCTGTTTGGACAATGGGATGTCCACAGTGGGTCGCTTACATCCTTGTTTGCAAAATTAGCAAAGGGCATCGGCTCACTTGGATTGAATGGAGTGAGTGCTTTCTTATCACCGGCTTCACACTCATCCCTCCAAGCAGACTGCGATGTATTCTACACGCATCCATGTGGTTATTTAATATTCTGCCATTTGTTCTGTTCTCGTGTCAACTCCGGTTTTCCAATAACTGTCCATTTCTGCAGAACGTGAGCGGTAGTAGCTAAAGAACTCCCTGACTTCAGTGTCTTTGTCAGGACTGAAGAAAGCTAAAAGCACGTAATTACAGCTGAATAGTGAGTTAACCTTTTCACCCCTGCTTTAACACTGTCACTCAACACTTCAGCTTAGCACTTAAGTAGGTGGATTTCCATCACGCTGATGATGGCTTGAATACGAATGTGAATTACAGATTAAAATCATTTGTGAGGGTTTGTTGGATTTAGCAAAGATGCAATCAGCGTGAGATGTACCTGGAGACAAGATAAATGCCTATCGAACTTCCACAGTGATTATCACAAAGAGGATAGAGGAAGTTCACCCTCACACACACCTTGATAGGTGTACTGTTGCTAATTTATCATCATTAAAATGAGGTTCAGATTATTTGATTTCACTTTGACCCGTGAGTTAGAGCTAAAACACGCTGAACTCCCTAAACGGCGCAAAATATATGAGCTTGTCAGGAGGAATATCAGCAGTTCAGCTGAAGAAACAGAGACGCCCAAGTGGCAAACATCCCTTCAGCTATAATTAATTAAGCAAACCAACTAATCTAACATTCCCTGTAACTGTTTACAATGATTTGACAGTGCAATAAAGTACTGGAACGATCCTCCTCATAAATCATCAGTTTGTTTCTGCGTGGGCCTTCCTTTTGATCCAAAGCGACCTAATGATGTGGTTTCTCTGGAGGGTAAATAATATTTCCAGCTTTCAAACTAGTCAAAACAGGCTACTGTGCTGCATTCAGGATGGCCTGTTTTTAACAGATCTGTCTATTTTACGTTACAGAGTTAATGAACAAGTCTCATAAAGACCAGGCTTTGTCTTAGGTGAATACAGTTTAACTGTAGGTTTTATTTAAGGTTGATATCAGTTTGGTGCCTCTGCTCATTGGCAGACCGGCCTGATACGTGCTGGCCTGATGCAGAGATTGGAGGTGTACGAAGGCGGTTAGTGACTACCAAAAGAGGTGACTCCAGTGTTGTCTTAGCTGTACATTCTTAGCTGTCTTGCTAATGTTAGCCAATGCTAAGGCTACACTAGATTGAATTAACCTGACAAACTTGTCAGCAACAAGCAGTAACAGAGCGATATTATCATTTATTTGGAGTCGTATTTATTAAATCTGCCAGCTCCTGAGGGAAATAGCTAACTCTTTAGCTGCTAAAATCACCACATCTGCTGTTGGTACAGTGGGTTTTCTGTGCCTTTTCACCAAAAACAGCTGCTTGTTATGACTGAAAACGACGCTACAAGAACATTGATCCTGAATAAAAACAATAAAGTCGCAGGACGGAGCACTAAAACACCCCAGGCTAATATTAGCTAGCGATTGATGGTCAGTAAATACAGAATACAGAATATGCAACATGAGGCTGTGTAATGTAAATAACTGTTGTTGCAGGATGACAGAGAGATGGATAGACAGCAGTCAGATGGAGATATTCCTGTACAGCTGAAGAGCCAGCATCTGTTTAAAATTCATTCCAGGGTCAGGCTCAGTATGTCCAGTGAGAGTTACATCTTATCTGGTGATTTATTCCTCTCAGCCTACCTTGCAGCTTGGTCTTGGGGATTTTCCCACAGGGCTTGGTGGCTGTGACAGTGGCAGCGCAGGTCGCATCCATAAGCGCTCGCTTCAGCACACCCGTCCTGTTCTTCTTGCCCGTTGCCAGATCGCATTCCCCCCAAGCCTGGAAGTCATACTTGCATTCCCCTACAGCACACAAAGAAACCAGATGCTTAATTAGATGCTTTTGTTAAGTGAAGGAGCTCTGAGGAGACATAGTAAAGGAGCCATCAAGCACACAACCTGGTACAACGACACAATGCAGCCTCCATGTTTATTTTAAAAAACAGTCAATTGCAATCAGTAGCTGGAACAAGCCCCTTGAGCCAGAGGAGTTGTTTTTCATACACTCTGAATGGCAGTTTGATGAGCAGCTTTAATTTACTTGGCTATTATCTCCTCTCTATCAATAGAAGCCGTCCGAGATTCGCAGAGCGAGCTCTGCTAAAACCTCATCACCAGACTCTCCTATTAACAGCAAAAGAAAAGGTGCCTGCGCGCACACGAACAGATGGCCCTTCACAGTTTTGATCTTATATTTCCTATAGGATGAAAGCTGCTGACAGATGAACGCAATCAAGAACAGCCTGTTCATGCTGGAAATAATGGACAGACACGGCTTCAGAGAAGCGAAAGTACTTTCAGCAGCACCTAAAATAAATTTCACATATGTGCTTTCATTTGATAACCCACCTTCAACTCAACAACACAGGACGCAAGATTGCTCTGGAAAATAGCTGTGTGTCTTTTATAGAAATGTGCTTGAAGAGGAGAGTGTGTGTGTTTGTGTACAGTACATCCACGTCACTCAATTCTCCCTCCATTATTTTGTTGCCACTCTAGCCGGGCCCCCTCCAGGCTGCGACACTCATTCCTCGGCTCCCTCGCACATGAAAGCGTCGGACCCCCCTGCCACTGCCTCTGAGATCCCAGGGTGCTCATCAGAGGAGGCGAGAGGGGAGAGAAGGGGTGAGGAGAGGAGGAGAGGGGGAGTGACAGGGCCATTGTTGCAAGAATCCTACAGGGATTTGCTGAGCATCCAACTTTAAAACCCTGCGCCTCTGTAATTTGTCTCCGGGAGAGAGTACTTCCTTGCAGGCTCCTGGGAATTTGTCAGGGAGCCCCTGTCCTCCTTCAGGTGACACATACATGTAGAGAAAAAAAAATGGTTGTACACGCCCACTCATCAGCAATCCTACGACCCCAAACAGTCCGACACATGTGAATCGCTTTCAGAACGATTGGAAATCATTCAGGAAAAAAATGAAATCCAGTGAAAAATATTGGTTTGGGACTTTGAGAAAGTAGCTAAAGCTGAGCATCAGGATTGATCGAGATCATTATATTAATATTTTTAGCATGGAAAGGGTCTCCAGAAGACTGACTCAGTATTGTAACAGGTATATTTATATTTAGGACCCAATTGCAGCACCACCAGAAGACGAGCAGAGCTTGTAGCAACTTTAATTTCAGGCTTTGAAGAAACAGAAAAGTAACAATAAAGTCTCTTTTGATGGACTCTGAGTCTCTTGAAGTGTTTGTTGAAGCAAACACCAAACAGTCACAGGCAGGCAAAAGATCCAGGAAGTGCAAAAGCAACAATTCTCTGACACAGTTTGCTGAAGCACACAACAAAGAAGCACAGGCAGACAAAAAACTGGGAGCACAGGGACAGAAGACTGAAGTATTTACAGGTCTTGCATGGGAACAAAGAACAGCCTGGCCCTGAGTGAGTGTGTGACAGCAGCTTACTGATTGGGAATGAATCTCAGGTGTGTGAGCAGGCGAGTGGGCAGGTGGGCGTGGCTGGCAGGGGAGTGAGAGTGGAAAAGTACTGGCTGAGCATGCGATAATGGAAGTTCTCCACATATTCAAATACTTTTCCAGACTCCTCCAAACCCTCAACCTGCGTGGTATTCATCATGATGAGTAAACTGACTTTGATGTGCGTAGCGGGTGGATTGATCCTCTGAAAAGATTTAAATGTTGTTCCCTTTCTGTTATCACTTTTCAACACTCATCTGTTTCAGGCTTTGCATGCATTCACTGAACAAGCATCTCTGCGGTCTATTGTATAGGAACCCATTAGCTGTACTGCTGGTTACCCACGTC
Organism: Chaetodon trifasciatus; assembly: GCA_037975065.1. Taxonomy (NCBI): domain Eukaryota; kingdom Metazoa; phylum Chordata; class Actinopteri; order Chaetodontiformes; family Chaetodontidae; genus Chaetodon; species Chaetodon trifasciatus. Next base: position 1,391,286 of record JBBMOE010000070.1, read on the forward strand.
ACCGTCTCCACACAGTTGTCCTCTTTTTCGGGGTCACGCTGCGGGCAAACCTGGCTCTACAGTATTGTGCACATCCTCCCATATCAAGCGCAGCATTTACACCCTCCCTGGATTGTTCTGTCGCACTCCTGCGAGTTGCAAAAAAAAAATCTATTTAGGCCATGTGCTGCAAGCTTAAAACCACTGTTAACCTAGTTTTCACTTGTTTGTTTTTAAGGATCTTTTGGAGTTTAATATTGTAATCAGATGTAGCAGATTTGCCAAATGGGATGTTTCATGCTCCAGATCGAGTCTGGAACAAGTCCCATAATTCAGAGGTTACACTTTTTTTTTTACAAAGTTCATGCATTAGTGCAGAAAGCCACATGTTGTTCCCTAAAGCAATATGTTTGGTACCAGAACTTAGCCTGCGACTCAAAACGCTCTTTACATCAGTGATTTTTAATGAGCAGCACCACCTCTGAGTCCAGGTTTGGCTGCCAGGGTTGATTTGCAAGGTCTTTTCACACCAATTCTGACGCATTTTGTGTAGGCACCAAATGTTACAGCATTCATTTATCTTTCTGATTGCACAAATACCCAAAATAAAAAAAGACACTGGCTCAGGTTGCAAGGATTTTCAGCCCCTACAGCACAAGGAGGGCCAGTTAGCCTCTTCTTTACTTTTCTTTTCTCAAGTAACTGTCGACAATTTAAAGGCCAGAGGCATGTAACTTATTGCCACTTCTCAAAAACTTTGGCTGTTGTAATCTATGGAGCCAGTTAGCAGGACCATTATTTCCTGCAGTGTGTTCATCACTCGTGACAGGCTCATTGCAGAGCAGCAGGCTCCTGCCTGACAGGCCTTACTGGGGGAACAAAAGTCCCTGAGGCTTGTCACTGTAAGACATTTGTGCTGTGAAGGCTGCACAGTCTCAAGCCCAAAAAAGCAAATGACAAAGCAGGATGATTATTCCTGTGTTTTCCATGACGATGTACCACGTCCTCAGCAGACATTTCTGGTGTACCTCTAATTAGCTAGCTTACTCATTCCTATTGTGAAAATGGGACCATTGTTCGTGTGAATGACAGGCCGGCATGCATCATGGGGAGGGTGCGGGGTGAGAGGGATGGGAGCCTTGCAGTTGTACAGAAGAAGGGAAGTTCTCTGGATCTTTCAGTGGCCTTTGATTATTGAAATACCCTTTAAAAGCAGCTTAGGCTAAAGTCTCACCTCCGAACTTCTTCTTCCAGTTGCAGGGGATCTTGCAGCGCTGGGTCTTGATGGTCTGCTTGCAGTCGGTGCCGGTGCGCGTTCCCTCCCTGGTGCCGAGTCCACAGTCCCCTTCGTTGGCTACACAAACGCTCCACTGCCACTCCCCGCAGTCCGACTTGCGCTCCTTCTTTCCTGTAGGACCAAACAAACACCAGTTCTGTGTAACCTCCTAACGTTATCGCCATCGATGAAGTTGGAGAGTCGGGGAAGTTCACTAGTGCAACGTGTTTGAAGTGGCAGCTTGTCAAAGCAAGCGTCAAGACATGCATCAGGTTTTTTAGGGCACGATCCACGATGGCGTCGGTGTGAGCGCAAGTCCTTTAATTCTCTGAATGCTCACCATTTTTCTTAAAACCATGTGTTTATAGTTTCACACAGCTGAGAACAAGCCCTTTCATCGTTTAAGCTTAATCATTTTCAGCATTAAATATAAATATTCAGGGTTTGTGGACCTGCAAGGATTTTAGCAGGTCCAACAGACTTCAAGGTTTTAGCCTTTAAACGTCAAATCGTGTATTTAAAGGGTCAGTTTTTAGGTCCAACCAGACACAAATGTCTCACATCCACATCTCTGATTACAGAAAGTGTGTTAGAATCTTAGTTTTTATTAAAGCAAGAAAAGAAACCTGCTGTTTGCAGCGTTTATAAAAAAAAAAATATTTACCCCCTCATGGGCTTTTGCAAATTATTTCAAGGTAGATGTAATGGGTTTAGGTGCTTGTGCTAATTTCCAATGCAAATGAACTTTTTTCCCCCCTTGAATTTAAATTAAGCTAAATCCTGTTTTCTTTACCCCAGTGAGAGTTATCTAACTTATTTTGCCTTTCTTGCAAGATATTGCTATTTGTCTCTGGTAAATTCTCAAAGGAGACAAACTGCTTTACTCCCAAAGGCTATTTTTCCATTTTCATAATGTTTTAAGAGTTGTGTCCAACTAAAGAAGTTGTTAACAGGGACATTGCTCACAGTGCAGACTTTTGGAGAGTAATAGCACTGTACATCATTCCACTGAGAACAAGTCAATTTTATGTTGAAGGGCTCATTGGCAAGCACTGACTGCGTCCGTCATCACAAGCTAAGACTTTTGATTTGATTTCAAGCTGAACAGCCCGGTGCTCCTGTTTCATATGAATCTACAGTATAAAGTCTAAACCTGCAGATTTTATAGATTTTTCTATGACTGAGGAGTCTGTCCTGAGCTCTGCAGGATTCACCTTGTTTCTCTGCTTTGCCTCCTTCAGCTGCCATCACCGTTAAGACCAGGAGCGCCATTACAGCCACCCGTGTCCACTGCTTCTGTCCATTCATTCTGAAAGAGAGACAAGACGTTAGAGGAGAACCAAATCACGAGGAGTTATTTTGGAAAGTGTCCCCTGTTGTTTGAGAACTTTTGAGTTTTGAGAACCTAAAAATGTGCCTGAACTTGACACATTCAGGTGTTTGGTGGAACAGGAGGAGGGAGAGAGAGGGGAAAAAGAAAAAGCAATAGTTGTCCCAAGTCTCAGGAGACAGAGGAATCGCCTGGGGAATTTCCATCTCTCATCTCGTGTCATTTCCACTGTGCTGGATTCCAATATCAACATTTTGATTGTCTGCACTGCCTCTACACTGTCAGTCACGGCTGCATTCGCTGTCAGTCTCTGTAAAATCTTGTCACGAGGAGATAAAGCATAGCAAGTTTGATTTGATTTGTCGAAACTCTTGTTCCTCTGCGGCACGAAGTTTGAAGCAAGAAGAGAAGTTTAACTGATTCTAAATGAGTCTATTAATAATGTTAAAAGGGAAGTTAAGTCAACCCTTGCTCACAACATAAGATTGAGGCTGTGTTGCCTATTAACAGCTCATCCAAAGTCGCTATTGATCACTATTGGTGCTGTGTCGGAGTGTTGTTATGAGTGGGTCCTTGCATGAGGATGCACATTATTCAACTGACTGACGTGATGCAGCAACATGTGCAGTAAAGAAGAGCAATAATGCAGGTTTCAAAATGTTCAAAAACGACTTTTCCACTGTTATACAAGGAAGGAAATGCATGAAACATGTTTGTTACTCAATGAAAGGCTCTGTGTGTATCCTTAAGGCATAACAGAGGACACAAACAGAAACTTTGTTAAGAAATCTCCACAGGGCACCTTGAGAGGTATTGGGTATTGGCCATATTTTCTCCATCAATGTCATTATAAGATTAAATGTTTCCTCTCTCACTCAGTCACAGCGGGCTGAATGCCACAGCAGTCCCTGGCCTCCTGTTACCTCAGACAGAACTTACAGAGAGTCTCAGTGACTTCTACGTATTTTAATCTGGAAGAAGAGAACTGGTACCAGCTCTGGGTGGAGGTATGGGAATGTGTACTGGGAAAGAATAAGTAGAGTCATGGCATCCAACAACAGTATTCATGTTTTTGACTTGTCTTGAGTCCAAACAGGCTTAGTGAATTCTACAATAACTGCCCGAGAAAAGATTAAATCTGCTGCAACAAAGTGAGAAAAGCACAAAGACTGTCATGAGGAAAATGTCTCTTTGTTGTCTCTGTTTGCGCCGAGCTGCCGACATTTTTTTAGTAGGTTTAACATTTAAATTTTTTAACAAAAGTATTCCATATTACCAGAATCAGAATTTCCTTTATTGTCTGATCCTCCAGCAGGAAGCTGTCGCTGTCACTACCACCAGACTAATGCGCTGTGATGAAATTAGAGCAGGAAAGCCACTCTTTCCCACTTCGCCTGCCCTTTTTTCTTTTGTGGAGAAATCCTCTCTGAGGGGCGAGGCAGCTTGAGACTGAAGCAATTAGGGAAATCATACACATTTATCATTTTTAATTAATCACGAGCCCCCCGCCCCATTGTGGAATGAACTTGCATCCCAAACTTCGGCTACGGCTGCAAACCTCACCGGGCGCATTTCAGAAGCAGGGCGTTTTGCAGGTCTGATTCTGCTCAGATTTGGCTGATTTGGTCATTTATCCTTCATATTTGTCCTTCTGTCATGCAAAAGCAGGCTTTGCAGCATCTGTTTCAATTGTGTTTATTGTTGATGTACAATTGGGAGTCTGCACAGGGTGTTTTATTTTGAAAATTCACCGGATTCTCGGCACTGTTCCTGTGTCTGACGACAGAACGCGCCCAGTAAATTGCACGCATTGTCTAGAATGGCACGTAACATACTTAAGTTACGTAACATACGTAAAAGTAATGCAGATATTTTAACCCAAACCATGATTTTTTTCCTGCTTTGCAGCATTAACGTGACAGCAAAGGTCCGGTACGCCTGTCTCTGGTACCGTCCAGCACTCACATATGTTGTCGCTTGTTTGACTGTTTGCCAATGGACCTACTCAGATGTTTTAGTGTGAGGACGTGCTGTCAGTCTCTGAAACCATAGGTTATATTTAATTATTGGATGTTATGGTAGTGTGTTTTACACAGGATTTAGTGTCTCCCAGCACTCATTATGAGCCTCGTGGTAGCGGCTGTAGTCAGCCGAGAGAAGCCGTCACATCATGTGAATCCTTCACATGATTGATGTTACACTTCTTCAGCTGTGGCAGCGCGGAGAAAAACCTGTTTTGATGAAATACTTCAGACTCCCATCTCCCTTTTTTGGTTTTTAATGTTGACTCTTTTCATCTCCATAACCCAAAAAAGGCAAAAGCAAAAAAAAAAAATCACTGAATGCCAACTGTAAGAAGTGCATACAATGAGTTCTGAGAGTTTCTGAGAGAAAACCCAATGAAAGCTCCCCGATAAAGATCATTTTCCAACAGAAAGGCATTGTGGCCTTTCAAAAGATAAGAAAGCCTTTTCCTCCGCTCGTCACATGCAGAATGACGGCTTCTTGGTGCAGTGCAGGCATAAAAGGAGCCCGGGTTGATGGCTTTGAATGAGCGCTCCATACAGTAGGTTAAAGAATTAAACTGAATTAACCAGCTCCCGCGGAGCTGGAGACTCCTCTGAGACGACAGGTTTCTCCTCCTCTCAGCGTCAATAAATTAAATTGAAGTCTCTCCCAACCATGTAGCTCCTATTTCCAGAGCATGACAGCACCTATAATGGATGACTGCGTGGATCGGAGCATTTGACTATCATTCAGCAGGCATGTGTGCTGCCGGTGTAACGCTTTGATAAGAAGCGCTGGGGATTGCCAACTTAAAGGACGTCGACTTGCGCTCCTCCATAAACGCTCTCCCCCTCTTTTACTCCAGTACACACACAGTCAGATAGCTCGACTCTTCGTGACGGGGAGAAGAGGAGCTTGAAAAAAGAACTGACGTTTCTTCCTTTCAAGTCGTGGCCCCTGGCAACCTGCCCACGGCTCCTCACTTCACCGCTCAGACCCCCGTAATTTGACTTGGAGCGGTGTTTTTCTAATTTCGGCTCAGTTCACCACGTCGTCCTTCAGAGATCTGCTGTTTTGCTTCGCAGGATGCTTCGTCCTGTTTCTCCAACAGGGAATCAGATTATTTCAGGGTCGGCTAAAGTTGATTCCAGACAGGAGAGAAAAAGAGTCATTGATCATCGCTCAACTTGTCCCCAGATTCTAAGCCAGATATTTGATGCAGGATATTGCCGTACCTGAGAGTTTAGTGAAGTGAAGCTCAAACAAACTGGAGTCTGTGAATATGTTGTAGCTGGCTCTAAAAGAGACGGCTCGCGTTGTGAAAATAAAGATGAAAGGTTCGGTTCTGTGCATTTCCGGGTGTCTGAGCACAGCTCTTTTGTTTTTTGAACATTCACATCAATTGCAGAAGACATAACTTCAAAACTAGGAACCACTCTTGGACTCTTGGAGAAGTGACAACCATGATCGTGTGTTCAAATATGTTGTTTTCTGGCCAGTCAGGTGTGTGAGAAATGTGTGTAATTGTAGATTTCCCAATTAGTTTCTCAGTTAATTATTTAGTCTGTAAAAAATGGTCATCAGGGTTTCTTACTTTATCCTATAATTGCTTGTTTTGTTCAGCCGGCAGTCGAAAATGCAAAGATATGCAGCAAATTCTCACATCTGAGAAGCTGCAACTACAGGATGTTTGGGGGGTTTTTGCTTGATAAATGACTGGAATAATTCTAGTTAAATATAGAAGTCCAGTCGAGTTGGAGCTTCGACGGGAACGGGAGAACTGAATGTTTGCAAACCTCACACCGTGGACGTCTCATGAGCTGGAACATCAGAAGCATCCAATGGCCAGTGAGGCTCATGAGCCAGTGAGAATTAGTCCTATCAAACCCTCAATTTGCCCCATTGATCCAGACCTGGCTGTGGGTTCCTGGCGAAAGTGATGGAGGAGGAAAGCCAATACTGGCCACAAATCGATGGAGCATCAGTGATTCCTTGTGTGCTCCAGCGAATAAACACAAGACGCTCCACCACTCTGGAACGCTCTCCCTCCTCTGTCTCATTAGGGCTGACGTAATCCCTGCCGCGGACACGAAGGAGATTCTGTTTATACATCGGGTCCTTCGCCTGCGCCTGATGGCAGGAAGCAATGGAGTCGACAGTGCAGCAATAAAGGAGAGCGCAGTTTAATGAATCAATCGTAAGGCCAAAGAAAAGGTGAATTACTTCGGTTATTATGTCCACCGGCTGGGCAAAAAAGATTTCCGCCATTATCGTTGTGTGAAGAATGGATTTTGGTTTCTTCCATTTCAACCATTAACCTCTCAAAATCCAGTTCTTAATCAGAGGACTTGTCTACATGAATAAGGGGAGCAAGTAATTATGCAACAGTCCCTCTGTGGTGTGTTAATGATGAACACAAATATTATCATAACACACATGTATGCTTTTAATATCACTTAGCTGCGCATGAATTATACATGTTTTTTTTAATAACTCTTTGCCCCCGGAGGTAACAAATCAAGGAACGGAGTTTCCGACAGCAGCTCGCTCTGACTCTCACGCAATACTTACAGTTGTGTCATTATACAAGCACTGAAATTAGTCCAGATGTGCCATATTGCATATTAAAACACACTTTTAGTCATGTTTGAAAGCTGCAACATTATTTAGAATACACAAACATACATAACTGGTTTTAGTGGACGCTTTAAAGTGCTTATACTCCTACATTTTAATAATAACAATAAAATGTGACAATGTGAAAGAGCTTGTAGTGATGAACCTGCAGAGAATTATCAACCAAATCCGCAGCCCGCCCCGGTTTTATGGAGGTTTATATCAAGTTTTAGCTCATTAATGAGCCGTCCGGCCTGCAGCTTTTACTGTTTTACTTCACTCTCATCGCTCTCGTTTATGGCCACAGCAGGCAGAGAGAAGCTCCAAAAACCCACTGGACACTAACTGCTCAGCACCAAACGTGCACAGTTAGCAACTAGCTGGTGAACAAAGTGGAGCGTTTAGCAGCCAAAGAGCCAGATGTTTCCCTCAGGAGCCGGTAGAGACCAAAAACAGAGCTACAAGAGACTCAAATTTGCCTGAAAAACAACTACAAATGAAAGATTATGTTGCTCTGTAACTGCTGGATGCTACGTGAACTTAAACTTATGCACGGCCAATCATAAAGAGCCCTTGAACTGATTACATCTCTGGTGATTAATGGAATGGCGAGTAAACATGAAAACACGCTGTTCTGCTTCACGCAGCCTGCAACTGCCAGCGCACTCCAGCCAAACACGTTCCATGACGTGAGGCTGATCGACTGTACGCTGAACAACAGGCCAGCGAGCAGAAAAAGACAACCCCATGTGCACTTCACGCAGAGGAGAAAGTTGTGGATGGCAAAGACAGAACATGCTGCCATAAGCATGTTTTGTCTTGTGCAATAAGCGTTTCCGCCCAGTCCTCCCCCCAGCTTTTCCGCCTTTTCACAGCCACTTTCAGTTTTGGAGATACAGTTCACATGAACGTGCAATCGGAAGGAAAGCCAAAGTCTTCCACCCACGCTTCTCTTTCAAGTGGTAAACACTGGTCTCATGTGGAAAAAAACACTCGGGTCACGCAGGTCTATTAGAAGTGCAAAAATGACCTGAGCAAAGGGGTCTTCATCGCCATACAGACGGTAAGCATCTGACTCAAAGGTCTTTGTCCCGGCATTAAGCACCAGCCTGCAGGAAAACGCACCACACACAGCTGAGGTAAGGACATAACAGTAACAGAAATGAACCTCTGCTGAGGCAGGAGTTCATCAAACAGCAGCCACAGTCCATAAAACAGGCGAGAGGAGCTGCTGTGAATCACACTGTTCCAGCACGTGTATGGATGCAAGCTTTCCTGCTTCCTGACAGGTTTCAGCTCTCCCTGCCCCTGAGGTCAGAACAAAGTGCCTAAACCAGATAACACATCACATGAGTCTGCTGTGCCTCAGCTCTTCAGCGCTTTAGCTTCTTTTAGCTCATTGTTTTGGTTTCACGCCCCAAATTTTTACCATTTTGATGGACTTTAAACACTCTCATCAACCTTATGTCCAGCAGCAGGAGGAAGCTATTTTCACCAAAATAAAGCTCTGATAAACCCATTTCACACCATCTGCTCAGCACCACACTGCAAAAAGACAGAGTTAGCATCTAGCCTGAGAACATCTTGGAGCATTTAGCCGCGAGAGCTACTTTGGAGGAATCCAAAAGGCAACTGCAAGAGGAGTGAATATTGGTCTTTAGATCGATCTGCTGGCCAGACATCAAACTCAAATGAAAGATCACATTTGCTTGATGTTTGAAGGGGCAATTCCTTGCTAACAGACCTTAACCGTTGGCCCCCAAGTGGCCGGAAGAATCCTTAATGCTGCTTTCGGAGTGCTCATTGATCGAAAGATTAACTAAACAGCAGCTCGAGGTCTCTTTTCTGCTGTTGGTCTTGACTGAAGGTGTTTGGTGTGGTTTTAACAGAACACAAAGCTGGAGCAGGTGTAGCATCAGCTGACAGGCTGTTCCATTCCTTAGGTGCATAAACGCTGAGTGCCATCTCACCAGCCTCTGAAAATGCCCTCGGCACACGGAGGAGATTTCCTCCTTGTGACCGGAAAGATCTGCTGGGATTGTAAACTGACAGCATGTCTAAACGTATTGTGGAGCCACACAATGCATTGTCGCATCGTCCTGCTTCTGCTTTTTGTCGCAGCGACTCGCTTTTTTACTTTCTCGGAGAGCCGTCACACAAAAACATCTCAGTTGGGCCGATGCTTGTCCTCCTCCTTGCGAAGCTGATGACCCTTTCCTGGTAAATAAAGGCCAAATTACTGCAGAAACTCAATTTAAAAGCACCTCAGATAAACGTCTTTGCTTGGAGGATCATTTCTGTTGCTGCTAAGACATTTCAGATATTTAGAAAAACAGGAACAAAAGGCTTTTTTTTCTGTACGGTTTGGTTTGTTTATCTTTAGTTACAGAGAGAGAATACAGCACAACGTCCTTGGGAAAAGTCAGGCAGAAAAATTCACTTCTGAGCGGCTTTCCCATCTCAGGAGTTGTGATTCAGAAAAGCAGCGAGCGCCTCACCTAGACACAGGGCATATTGAAAGGATTTATTTTGGAGTTTCTCGGCCCGTGTGTTCCTTGAGCGGAGCTTTTGAGAGATTGTAGCACACATGAAATGAGAAGTGTATTGACTACAGGACAAAGGAGGGTCTTTGAAAGAGACAGACAAGCTGACGAGCATGTAAAGTCATACGAGTCCAGTGCACAGCCACAAAAAACAGCAGGCTTGCAGCAGGAAAATGGATGAAAAATGTAAATCATGGAAGAGGAAGCTGCTCGCTGCAATAATACCTCCGGGTTTGATGACGTCGGCCATTGAAGAAAAGGGAGTCATCTCTCACGGGGGTGTCGGACGCCTTAATTGAACTACGCCGCCATTTCTCATGTTTTCAGGTGCAGATGATTAGAGGGACATACGGCACATTTTCTGACTTGTGTTTGGTAAAGGTCAGACAGTGGGGGGGGTGTGGAGAGGGTCCCTGCTATCTCTCAGAACAGCCCTGGGGGAGGCCCCAGGGAGTCGTGCTCCGGAACAAAAACAGCATGTGTGGCGCTCTGTGTGTGTGTGTGTGTGTGTGTGTGGTGTGTTTGAGGCCAAGCGCTGAAAACAGAGCTGGGTTTGAACAGAATGACGGCCTTGTTTAATGATAAAAACACAATATTAAGGACAAACAAAGGCTCGGTGAGAGCATCAGAGCTGAAACGGCTGAAATTGAAGACTTCAGTTTATGCATGAATGCCTCCATTACGCTGATCATATTATATCTACGCCTCCAAACACCCACGCCGTCACTTATCCTCCCACTCATCGCTGTGCCCCCTTTTACTTTATCATTAGCACTCACGTGAGGACATTATGAGCCCCGTACTGTCACTGGTACGACAAACCCCACTGGTTATCAGTTACCCTCCTTTTTTAGGATTATAAGACCGCATTTCCACAAATGTACTATTCCACTTTCTCCAACTCCACTCCCTGCGTGTCATTATATCACAGCCCATTCAGCTGCGTAATATTTCAGCCATCTTTTCACATGGAAAAAAGGCTGCACAAAGAGGGCCAGGGGGGCCACACGAGTGGATTAAACTTTCAATAAGGGCTTCTTTTCAGCGGAGACAGGTTGGTAAAATACCAACAGACAACGCGTTTTGAGCGCTGGCTCAGGGGGTAAACATTTCAAACATGTAAGAGAGCGTTCAACTTCAGGACGCTGTGAATGATGGCAGGCGGGTTTTTTTAAAGATGGCCACTGCTTGCAGTTGTTTTGAAGGCTTTGTCTCAGGTTTAACAGGTTTAAGTGGACCTGTCTTCAGTTTGGACACAGCACATTGTTTTGTTTATATTTTGACTGATTCCTTTGGCAAAATCTGTCACAGAAGTTTAAAAAGGCTGAAATCTGACACTCAGGGCCCTGGAGGGTCCCGAGTCGTCCTTGCTGGACTTTGCTTTCGTTAGATTCGTTACACATTCGTTCAAATACCTTTAACATTAACGCTTACATGGAGCAAATCCCCAAACCTACAGTACCTGATTTATTTGGCCACTTGGGGGCAGCGGACACAATATAGTGTTAACAGTTACACATCCAGCTGTTATGGAGCATCATTCATCTGGAGTCTAAGTCCAATATTCACTGTCTTTTGTCTCTGTTTTTGGTCTCTACCAACTCCCGAGGGAAATATCTGACGCTTCAGCTGCTAAATGGTCCACTAGGTTCACCAGCTAGCCGCTAACTGTGTCTGTCTGCAGTGTGGTGCTGAGCAGGTCGTTTTCTGCTGGCCTGCTGTGGCTGGAAATGACGCCACTGGAGCGGCGAGAGTGGATCCAAACAGTCAATTTGCTGGAGGACAGCTAAACAATGAGCTCTGAGATTCAGGTGATGACTCTCTGGTTGTCATTTGATGTGATTTTTAACAAAAAATACTGATTAAAGCTTCTTTTAACATGTTTGTTTGAGCACAACAGGGGCCTGAAGCTCATTTTTGGCCCTGTGTAGCAGGATAATGCTGCTGCTTTCCCACCTTTTTGGACATTTTTGTGTTAAAATGCAATAAATGATGCTGATATTTAAAAGTTTACATAATAATAATTAGGAACTGTTGTGTAGTCCCACAGGCTGACATTAGGTCGGAGCTGCGACAGTCCTCTTAAGCGTGTGGTTTCTCTTGTACTAAATGTCAGAACGAGAAGGTTCGCAGGCTAAACGCTGAGGGATGCAGGCCTCACACATTTCGAGAATCAGCTGAAAAAAGGCGTCGCAGCGTGAAGTTTGTGAGTCAGCAGGTTTGACCGCTTTAGATCATGCTGATCCCGGCATGCTGTATTCATACAGCCGCCTAGTTTCATCTTGTCCGTCCCTCTCAGTGCAGGGGGCCGAATCACCTGCAGACCTGCCCGCATGCAGAGGACGCCTGTCCGCCGGCCCTCGTCCCTGCTCTTCCCTCAGTCTGGGAGCCTTGTGATTGCTAGAAATAGCTGTTCCGATTAGATCCTGCTCTGTCTGGCTGCTGGACCTGTGCAATCTGAACCCCCACCCCCCCCACCAGCAGCCGCTGACAGCCCAGAAACGGAGCCCCGTCCCTCAAGCCCCACGCTGTTAGCATCAGCAGTCGCCGCCTCCCCTCTCTCCTCTCCTGCCTGCTCTCCAAAGGCGCCAATTTAGAGGTGTCTGTCTAATTGAATAGGCAACGTTTATCTTTATGTGAGTGTGCGTGTGTGCGTGTGTGTGTTCCTCGCAGGAACTCGCTGAAAGCACCTTGAGTCACTTGTTCATTAAAGTATGCTGGATGAGAAAGCCTTTGCACACAGCGTGGGCAGCTTTGTCTGCCTTTTGATTAAGCCATCCTCCCTCCTTTTCTCTCCTCCATCATGCCTGCATCTCGCTCTCCCTTCCCGTCTCCACTCCTTATTCAAAGTATTTCGCCGCGGCGATCACGGGGAATTTGTATTTCTGTCCACTTCTGTCCGTTCATATCTCTGCGTATTTAATTTTGCTTGTAAACAGGCTGTGGATTTTCATGTTTGGAGTGGAACTGCAGTGGCAGCATATTAAAGAGCCCAGAAATCACAGCCTCCTTCAGAGTGGGAATGTGCTTAATGTGCTGTGGATTAAGGTAAATAATGCTGTAGCAGATATGCCTGCCAGTCATGACTCACTCATGAATAATACAGCAAAAATGTGAAATATGAATATCGTTCTGATGTATGAAGTTCAACATATTCACATGTTTGTTTGAAGGCTCATTTATACTGTATAGATTCCCTCATCAATGTATGCACACTGACGGAGCATTCAGTAAGTTCCATACGTATGTAATCAGGAAGAATCAATTAGAAAGACATTAATTACTTGCTCCCTGCTGTTAAAGTGGTCCACAATCTGTCCACGGAAATCAAGCGTTCGTCCCCAGTCGGGTTAAAAATGGCTGTAAAAACTTTTCCAGGACAAACTAGACCTACTATAAGTGCTAAACACCTTTCCACAGCAGTCTTATTACATCGTGATTGTTTCTGTGGCTTTCACGCTTTGTCCGTAAGCTTTTAACCACGAAGTGACTTATAATAAATCGCGTCTGGCTCCTGCACTTTCAGCCGCTTGAGGATTCTGTGCTTGGAGATTTGTCCATTCGTAAATTGAGCACTTCTAATGCGCAGGAAATGGAAGCCGAGGTCCATTTGCATCTGCAGTTACAATAAATTCCAGTGGTTTTTATGGCTTAAACAAGACAACGAATGTCCATACAATCTATTCAAAGCAGTCTTGCAGCAGAATCCACATCTGTGCCGTCCCTCTACACACTCACAGCTCTGCTAAATGCCTCTGTCTCGGTCCTAATGGGCGGCTCTCTAAGCTCACCAAACTGACCGCCATGTAATAAACACAGTTGAAGACAGCGACACGTGAAAAGGTTTCTGACACACACTCAGTGCTCACAGACTTTGATGATGATCGTCAGTGACATTTTAACTCTGTGTGCCCCGCTGCTTTGTCAGATGCTGAGAGACTGCATTTATTCACATGTGCATGTACAAAAGTACATGTAAAAAACAGCTTTTTAAGATACACGCACTGGTTTTGATATGTTAAATCCCCAAATTTAGTGCAGTACACACAAAAAGTCTTTAATCACAGACTTTGTTTTAGTGCTGCCGAATATCAAAATTTAGTATGGTGGCAAAAAACGCCCGCAAACTCCATTAATTCTCATGCTTAAAATATTTTTGTAGTCCCCAAATTCCTTAAAATGCAACTAAATTCCAATTTTTGGATCGCCTTTAATTTGGTATGACTTTTCAATAAGCTTAACTTTTCTTTTTGTGTCCCAAAACGTGCCTCAGAATTTGTTTTAACACCCCAAAATTGTTGTTTTTAATACCCAGTTTTGCAAAATTCCAAATTATCAGCACAAAAACCCCAATTTATCAGTTAAATTCACCATGTCACTCACACACCTCAAACTTCTACATAACATGCATGAAACGTCCTTTTTGTTGATTCTACTGTGTGCACCCTCAGAGATTTGTAATGTGTTATTATCTCATAATTTGTTAAAAAATACTTTGAGACATTTGGGGGAATCCTGAAATCATGACTGAACTGAACACAGGAATAATCGGATTTGGGAGGCCCCTGGTTGTGAGTGTGGGACAATAAGAGGCCACATGTTTTCCTCGTGGAGGCTCATTTGAATAATAATGACAGCAGGCTGAGAGCTCGATACACCACTCCACACATCCTGACCTCAGGTCCGGCTCTGGACTCCATATCGCGCACCACACACCGGAGACGGCATATTGCTCCTCCTCTGGATTTAAACATGATTCCAGTCTGAGATAACCTACATCCACCGCCTACACACACGCCAACGTTTCCCCACAGAGGTTTACCACCCACCTCCCCCAAACCAGGCGTCACACTGCGAGGCCGAGCGGGAGCACGGCTACAGCTGCAGGTGGAGAGATAAAGCCTTCGGTTACCTGTAATCCCACACCAGCTTCTCACACACGGCGTTGTGGCCACAGCAGCGCGAAGCCCAGGCTGAGAAGAGCCGCATGCACTACTATGACAAGCTGTCTGTGATATGCTGCACTTCACTTCCCGCTTCTTTTTTTTTTCTCACATTCACTCCTGAAGTTCGAGCTCTTTTCTCCCCCAAGAAAATCCAAAGAACTACGGCAACAGGCGGCTGCTGTCTGGAGCTGGAAATCTATGCTTTTATGAGCCGAGAGTGGGCAGAAGAGAAAAATTTATTTATACGAAAATGTCACTGATTATTACTTAGCAGGCACGCACACTGCAAGGAGTTCTGTTTATCTCACCCGCTGAGTTATGAGACTTACATTAGAGTACAAATTTGCATATGTTCCCATTCAGAAGTGAGACTGAGCTGTACAAATATCTTTACAATGACAACAGTCACGACTTTGTGCGCAAGCTGATGAGGCAAATATGAAATCTATACGAGGGCTTGACCTTGAAAATGTGGCACATGTGATAGAATTTAGACTGACAAGACACTGGAAATGTGCTCAGCTTCAATAGAAGAAGGAATAGATAAGCAGCCACACAAGCCAGATGTTTCTGTCAGTGTGACATCTGCAGGCTGAAGGAAAGGCTGCTCTGCAGTGTCACGCCCACGTGCGCTACAGATCTCTGTCACTTAAAACCAGCCACCGCTCTTCACTTATTAAAGTACAATGAAGCCTCAAGGTCAGCGGCTGGAAATGCACAAGTGTCAAGGAGCCGTGGACGGAGGACATGAGCTGCTCTCTGCAGTCAGAGCACAACATAACCTGCGTCATTTGGTGGATAT
Source organism: Chaetodon trifasciatus (assembly GCA_037975065.1). Taxonomy (NCBI): domain Eukaryota; kingdom Metazoa; phylum Chordata; class Actinopteri; order Chaetodontiformes; family Chaetodontidae; genus Chaetodon; species Chaetodon trifasciatus. The sequence continues at coordinate 1,406,785 of JBBMOE010000070.1, forward strand.
TTTTATCCAAAACGCATTACAGCACAGTGCCAGCGAGACTGTGCCAGGCAGAGCGATTAAACAGGTTTATGCATCATGTTTGTGCGGGGAAACGTTGAAGAACGCGAGGCAGGGGCTCGTTTCGTTACCCACGATGTGCTGCCGTTTGTGTCAAATCCACAGACGTTGTAATCAACTTTCCCGCGTTTAATTTCATTAGTTTTGCTCTGTTTTATCATCCAGAGAGTATTGCTAGCAGGTTGCGCAGAGCTGCATGCAAGTTGAGAGAGAAGATGTGAGTGAGGCTGTCAAAGGATTCATTAATGCTCCTCTCCCGCCTCTCCTCGCTCTCTGCCTGCACATCTCATCCTGCATCTTGAAGGGAAGCCGTGGTGACAGTGGTGCCAACATTAGCTTGCGAGGCATGCTAAGCCGCGCTGTCACTGAGACGTGCTCGAGACGAGAAGTTCTGACTGTCTGACATCGACGCAAGACAATAACCGAGAAAGTGTGGGCAGATCGTGTTTACTCACTTTGGCAAAACAAATTGTGCTGGACAGTTTTGACAGCTGTTCCCACCATTTCGTGGAGATGTAATATTGTGTTTACAGTATTAGTGTCACATACGCAGGTACCGGAGAATGCATACAGTACATGCTGTTCATATTTACCTTCACATTTAAAGTAGTGCTCTCCTGAGCCCACAGACTGTGAATCACAGGCGCTTTCATGTCCTTCTTTATGTCTTCTTGAAATAGATCTTAAAGGTGCACTTGTATATGGTGTCTAATGTGGAATAACAAAGATCCAGCATGGTTTCTTTGTTCCCTGAAGCACCGCGGCCCTGTTGGTTCCCCTGTAGCCTGTGTGGCAGTGGAACAAAGCTCGACTGCAGATTACGAGAGCCTCACAAAGGCAAACAGTTGTACATTTCCCTCCAGGCTGAGGCTCACCTCAGATCACACAGCAGCACCGGAGAGAAATACAGTTCAGCATCTACAAGACGCGTGTCACACACCCCTCGACCAGTCCAGCCCCCCCCCCTTTCCCGGCTAAAAAAAGCCTATTGATTTTAAAATAATAATAATCGTCGGTCCCCACAGCCCTTTGAGTCGCAGCATTACCTCGATATCCGTCCAATTTCAGGGATGACTGCCACCGAGCGAGTTTCGGCCTTTGAATCACCAACCTGTGCGATTCGGAAGGTGGGAGGCAATCATCAGTGGTCGTTTTCAACTATTTTCTCCCAAGGACACCAGTCGGCATATGCAGATTCCCTGTCAGCTCGCGCACACACATCCAAACCTCCTGTTCGATTCCCATCTCCAGTTTGAAATGTTTGGCTGATTAATATTCGCTCGCACGCTGCTCCCAGGTGGACGACCCGCAGAGAGCCGGGAGCTTTAGGTGCGCCGCTCAATAACGGTGTTTCTCTGCTGCTTTGGTTGGGGATTTGTTTCTCTCTGCTGTTTTTCTCCTCAAATGCCCCCAGCAGCCTGTCTGAAACTCAAAGATAGCCGGACAGAGTTGAGGTGAAGTTGTTTTTTTTTGTCCTTTCCAATATTATTCGCACAATTTGTGGCTGAATACGGAACATGCCAAATGGATTTTACTTCCTCATGAGATGGAATAATGAATAATTTTCCAGCTCTTACACCTTTTTCTATGAATGAAATGGCTCGGGACACGAAAGCGAGGAGGAAAAACACTGAATAAGTAACTTAAATCATTAATTTAAAGGTCTGAATCTCATTGGTCTGTAATTAACCGAAAGAAATCTGTCAATATGGTGAGAAAAGTTCACTTTTGAAGTTACTCATTTCAAGTATTCTCCTCCGGCTTGTTTTGACAAAAAAAAAAAAGCAGCTAGCTGGTGAACGCAGAGCCAGATGTTTCCTTCACGAGCTGGTGGAGACCAAAACGGAGCTAAAAGAGCGTGGATACTGGACACATATTCTCATGAGATGAAAAAATGAATAAATTTACAGCTCTTTCACCTTTTTCTATGAATGAAATGATCTTAAATCGGTCATTTAAACACCTGAATCTCATTGGTCTGTAATTAACTGAAGGAAATCTGTCAAAGGAAAGTTCACCTTACTCATTTGAAGTGTTCCACTTTGGCTTGTTTTGACACATTTCACTCCAGAAGCAGGTGAATGGGCACCAGAAATGAGTGTTTTGACTCCATTCTCGCTGCGAAATCTGTCACAGTTTGAGTAAAAATGAATTTGAAAGCCATGTGTTAGACTGTGTGACTTATCCTGTGAGTAAAGACCGTCATTTGCTCCTTTCTGCAGCTTCACGCCTGTGAAAAAAGAGGCTGTAAAGTTGCACAGCTCCACCAGCGAAGGGTCAAACCTGACAAATAAATCAGCGGTCACTCAGTTTGAGCATATTCACACTGTTGTCTTTATCTCCTCCACACCTCCCCTTTGATCGCTAAATCATTTCTTCATTTCTTTTACAGCAGTAGGTGGGTGTCTGAAATAAGATTTTAGTGCTAAATGATGATTAGAATTTCCCACTTCAATTCTCCACATGAAGGGGAAAAAAAGCAGCTTATTTCTGATGACTCAACCACGGAAAATAATCACACCTATTCAGAAAAGTCTATTTTTCTTCTTAATGTGGGGCAGGAATTGGAAGCAGGAGACTTTGTTTTGATGGTGAGATTGGTTTCTTTTGATTTAACTGTCAGTAGAGGGCTCTCATGATCTATCCACAATGGCCCTGACCTCTCATCTGCACTCTGTTGCAGTAACTGTATTTAATGACAGCCACCATCAATGTCCTTTCATGGCAATATTGAGCAGAGCCTTTCTCTGCCGCTCGCTCTGTTTTTCTACCTCAAATAATGGCGGTGATGGCTTTAGCGTTTACCTTACTTCACTGTCAAACACTGTGTGCCTCTTTGTGTCCTGCGGCTCGATGTCCCATTGATCCCCTCGCAGCGATTCTCCTGTTTGTACTGGACGAAATGATATCCATGCCCCTCACACCTTCTTCGCTCTGACCTCCGGTGAAGGTGTTCAAAAGCCTTTTCTTTTTCCCGTGTAGCTGTCATATCGAGAGGATGACCTCATCAGCTACACACTGGCCTCTACTGGGTGAAATAAGTCACAGCCTGAAGAGAGGGAGGCAGAGAAAGGCTGGAGGTGGTTTTGGGGGAGATAATTTCAAACGGTTTTTGTAGATGGAAGATGTCAGCCGCATTAGGGGTTCATGTTCATGTTGATGTGTAGTTTTGGAGCATGCAGCAGCGCTGCAATGAGAGTTTCTCCGCTACTCCTTGTGAACCCGCGTGTCTTCTCATCTCCCCAAAACACTCTTTTGGCAGGCTTTGAATTACCTGCTCTCATCCCTGCCTAAATTGTTCAAATATGTTAGAAGTTGATCAAACAGAAAGGCTTTCGGAGCGCACGGCCGACAGAGCTTCCCCTGTGGGCTGTTGGGGATCAGACATGAAAACAGGGAAAGAACAAAGGCTTGTCGGGACTGTTAAAGACGCCTGGACCATAGCAGCCCATCAAAATTCATTCAGTGAAACGGGCATGAAATACCCGCCGACTGCAAGAACCTCTCAAACATGTCAAAGCTCCACTTCTGTCTCTCAGAAAATATAGTGTCAAAACAGGGAGATACTTGCATTTAAGACACGAAGCCTTCGCTTCACTTGCCCTTTGTCGCAAACATAAACCACTAAATACATTCTCATGGTAAGCCATGAACATTTACTTATTGAAGACATTTAACTGATTTGTGTGTTTTAACTTAGTTAAAGCTGCAATAAGCAATACTTGTCATTTTAAGAACAGGTCAAATGACAACATGTAAGATGAAAGGGGTGACAAACCAAACCGGGGCTGAAAAATGAGGAGCAGTGTCAAAAACTGCAGTTCCTCAAATGGCCACTAGAGGCTGGCTCTAAAAGTTAATCCCTGTAGACCCCCATATTAAAATGCCCAACGTCAGGGCAGAACTAAACATGTTTACAGCTGTTCATGACGACTGTATGAGGGTGACTTTTTATATAACTCACTCATTTAAATCATATTAAAGCTTAAAGTTATGCATGATTATGGACGTGGCTGCTCTGAGTGACAGCTAGCCGCTAGGCTAGGCTAGCAGCCAGGCTTCATTGGTGCCACCTCAGCTCCCCCTCTTTGACCATTTTATGGATTACTGGGAGTTTGGCATCAATGGCTCTTCATCATCAGTGATGTCACAGAGACGACGTCCATGTTTTATACAGTTTATGTGACAAGCGCACACATTTATCAAAACACTCTGCTGTTGCCTTCTTTTAGCTAGTTTTGGTTTTACAGCCCGCTTCTTTACTGTTTTAATGCAACATTCTTCCATTAATCAGCGTCCTTTCCAGCTACAGTCAGGCAAAAAAATCGATCAATCCACAGTACACCACGTGCCCAGCACCAAGCAGCACGCAGATAAAGTTAGCAATTAGCTGGTGAACATAGCATTTAGCATCTAAACAGCCAGATGTGTCTGTTCACTGTTTGCTAACACGTTAGCCAGCTTGTTTTGCTACTGCCTTTAACTCAACTTCTTGCTCTTGAATTCTCGCATGTGATCATTTACATATGTATTTTGTATTATTTATGTTTCTCTTTTCTTCTTTGTTACATGGAATACGCAGATCAGGTAAAACCATCCATCAAAAGAGGAGCTGTAAAGGAGCGGAGGAGAAATAAGATGGAAGGGCTACAACTCATTATCAGGATATATCCTCCTATTGTGTACAGTCTCTGTGCTAAGGGTATAATAACCTGTTCCTCTTGTTTCTCAGTGAAAAATGTGAAGAACATTTCTGGTTGAAACCCTCCAACGACAAAGAAAGACTGCTATTTTTAACTTGTTTACTCCAGTTTGCAATGATAGTGTCACTCAGCTCCTACTCTGCCAGGGCCTGTGCAACCCTCAATGAATCAAACATAGCTTGCGACGCACTATATTCCAGGAGCCAGTGACAGTCTTATTTCCAGCCATCGAGGAAGCAGGGGAAAGTTATTTACTGAGAATGGTGGACAGAGGGAGATTGGACATCCCAGATCTGTCAAGGACACGACTTTTGGCCGAAGCAAATCCTTCACTTTTATTGCATTGTCTTTGGGGCCATTTGGCACGAGGAGATGGAATTGGGAGGCTAACATGGCGCATTGCTTTCATCTAGCACTGTCTTTCCACTGCAAGTTTCCTGGACAGAGACGAAGTCCAGTCTATAACCTGTGGAGTCCAATTCCTCATAGAGTGTGGCCTTGTTCTCTGGAGCGAAATGCTGATCTGAGACTAGCATTCATTAGAACAATGGGTATCACAACTTTGGAAAAAAAAAAAAGGAGCAAACAATTTAAGCAATCAGCTATAAAACATCTCTGATGCCACCTGGCTGACTGTTAATTGAACACCTGTTTTCCCAAAGAGTCCTCACAAATCTTGCCTTCACACCGGACTTAATAAGCATATAAATAACTTTTTTATATGAGATGTTCTTGACTGGAGAAGAGAAAACTAAAAAAAAAATGGCAATAATTGGCATGTAATTGGCCTGCAGGTCCCTGGAGGTAACCAAACAGTGTGTGTGTGTTGTTTTGTCTGCGTGTTTGACAGAGAGTTGGAGTTTTAAGTGGAGAGCAGTCACCGAGGACGGCACGTGCATCACCACAGAGATCCACCGCCTGAGGTCCTCTGACGTCAGCTGCAGAGGCTGATGGGAATTCAATACACAGGATCAGCACCGCCTAATTTATTCCACGACAAAATGGGCTGCAGCTTGTTCCTCTGCAGCTCCACGGACGGCTGGGGTCCACGAACGTCGCCGAAATTCAGCTCAGGAGGTTTCTGCGCATCACTTTGAATCTCTTATTTGTTAAGCAGCTATGACAGGTGCAGAATAGCAAAACACCCTCTGAAGGCAACAGTGAGGCCGGTTCAATTCCCGCCTGCTGCAGTGATGTTACAACACAGGACACTGAACAATCCAATATTCCAATAAGCCACATTCACTAAAGAGTGCTGAAACATCTATTTTGACTGGAAAGGTAGCCACTGCCTGATGTTTCAAAATATGGTCCATTGTCCAACCTAGTCTGACCTACTGATGTCCACCTCACAGATCCGTCCCATTCACCACCGGCCTGCCTCTGCAGTGAGCTATTTCCATCCATCAGCAGGGCAGCCCACCAGATTTCCTGTGTGCCCACTGCTGTCATTGTCTACATTCATCTGCACAAAACACTATTTGCTCTGGCTTTATTTACCAAACCATAAAATGTGGCGATGCTATATGTGGCACGATTTACAAATAAATAAGGGAGCCCATCTCGCTGCGTGGACGCATCCAATCATTCCCGTCCAAAATGAAAGCACAACTCAGAGCTGCGGCGCGAATGCCAGGAGCCCC